>OZ010602.1:27072755-27147755 GCA_963932145.1 Acanthosepion lycidas
ATGGTACATTTGTAAATGTAAAAGATGGACACTGACGAGAAAAACCTTCTGGCACGACACTGTGAACCAACTTTCCTTGCAGTAGATGCAGCTATTGATTCGATCTAGTCGCACCACTTCAAGTCAAGTTATCAGTGTATCCATTCTCTGTTATAACTGTACTAGAAGTCCACCCAAAACTATTTGCCTTCTTGTAAAGTTCTTTCAGAGCTAGGTTTCTGCCATTTTTAGTTCTTTACTGAATTTCTAATGGACATCTCGACTTTAACTAACTTAAAACTTAATCATCCGGTTCATATTCATCTGCACTTCGCTTAAACAGGCGTAGAGGCTCATCCCTTGTTTCCTGTTTTGGAAGAGGTTCCCGCTTCCTTTCTATTTTTCATACCTTAACAGTGGAGCTGTCTTTTCGTGTTATGTACCGATGGTGGGAAGGTCTCTTCATTGTGAGGGTACCAAGTTGACAGTTTTTCTGGTGGCTGCTCCCGACTGGTAGTTAGGAGCTCTTACGTAACGTCTTGAGAGGCTACTCGGATCAACAGTCGCATAATATCGCGGTTCTTGAAGTGCTCTATCGTGCATGAAAGGGGGTCCCTGCAACTACCTCCGGTGGGCAACCCCGAGGCTACACTAAGTTGCAGTCTGCGCTAGGTCCCTTCTTGTACATGTTATATTAGACGGCCGGCTGCTACTATTAATCTGGGAATTTCCTTACCAAAATAACGCATTATGACTATAAGCAACCAGAGATATAAAAATAAACCAGCTCAACATTCGTGGTATTCGTAACAACTTCTACAATGAGGAATCTTTCCTCTTCGAAATATTTCCGGACATCATAGGCCTCTGCAAAACTAATCTTAAATTTTCAATCCCTTTCTCGATTCTTGGCTATCTTCCTTTTTTTTTTTTTTTTTTTTTTTAGGAATGACTCTAATGTTCACATACATGGCCTGTGACTATGTCCGCGAAAATCTCCCGCTGGCCATGGAGTTCTCTCTTGAATCTCTACTATGGAGTTCTCTCTTGAATCTCTACTAATCAATGACCGGCTGATCGGTTGAACTCTCTGCCTTCCGCGGGGAGGAACCTAATCGAGGCTACGCCGAAGATGCAGAGTCTCTTTCGGGGAGGCAAACAGACCCTGAACCCGTTTATACGGGTTTTAAAAGGGCATATTTTTTGGCTGAGCCAACGGGCTCGGAGTGCCCACGGGCTCGGAGTGCCCACGTTAAACCGGCCTTGTGCCACATGATGCCCTCGTGTGTGTGTGTGTGGGGGGGGGTGACTGAATATCGTTCAGTCCGAAGTCGGGTGACCGGTTGATCGGCTGATCGGTTGAACTCTCTGCTTTCGGGCGGGGAGGAACCCGAACGAGGCTACGCCGAAGGGCGGAGTCTCTTTCGGGGAGGTAAACGGACCCTGAACCCTTTTATAAATGGGATATTTTTGGCCGAGCCCACGGGCTCGGAGATTCGACGTTAAACCGGCCTTGTGCCACATGATGCCCTCGTGGGGGGGTGAATAAATACTGTTCAGTCTGAAGTCTGGAGTGAAATTCGTCAGGAGTCTGTCAGTCAGTCAGAGCGAGTCAGTCAGTCGAGTCAGAAGCAGACCAAAACCGAGTCGCGTTCAGACAATTACTACTAAACCTGATTGTTCGTACTAACACTTCTACTTCTCTGTATATATTCCTGTTTGTAATATATCTGTGTTATTCCACATCCGTGTTCGAGTTCTTCTTTATTGGTTCTACCTTGGAGTATCACCGGGTTACAAGGAACCAGACCATAACCATTTGGGTAGTCGACCTGCGGCACACCGAAATTTTATACCTTGCCATGTTTAACTGGTATTTAGAGAGGTGGAAACAGGCAGTTGGATGTATCTGCCCCTAGTATCGTAGCCGCAGGGTAAAAAAAGGAAAGAAAAATACGATGGCCGTTAAATTTTAAGATTAATTTTAGTCAAGATGATGAATGATTCAAACGTTAAATTTAACTCAAATTTAAACATTCAAATACCCCGAACAACATCAGTTAGAAAAAGAAAAAAAAAATTAATTCAGCAGAGAAGAGACAGAAAAGTAAAGAAAAAAAATTAAATGACCAGATCAAACAAGAATTAAAAATGGCAGACACATAAAATAAACAGTCATGACTGTTCCCTACAATATATTGGTGAAACCTGCAGAAACTTAAAAACGTATCTATGAACACAAAAACGATCTTATTCATAGCAATTTATTAAACGGATTAGTCATGTGTAGAAATCTAAACAATAACACACTTATTAGAAGTGAAATTTACTTAGACGGAAAAACTTACCTTTTAAAAGTTCAACGATGATTCTTCCGCTGCCACTTAATTTAAAGACGATTTGATGTGCGTAGATCGTTATCTTCCGTACAATCAAATATTTCTATTTCATGGGTGACAGAACAGGGGACAATTTATAAGATAAAATTAATATTGTGTAAAGATAGGAAAATAGAAATTAGAATCAGTTAACATTCAACATTGGAAGAACTAGAGAAACATAATAGCTAATTAAGTAAAACCTACTTTATGGAATCTATACGAAATTAGATCGCAGTTCTCACACGAATTCTGAGATTAAAAAAAACAGCTCTACTTCATAGTAATTTACGCATTCAAAGCTCAATATATATTATATGTTGTGGGTTCCGGGGATGGAATCCTGCACAAATAAATAAACAACGCCAGTAATTGAAATAGAAAAATATGTGTATTAAACGTAAGAATACAAACTTGAAATGAAGATTAGTAGTCCAGGAATGTAGGTTAGTAGAAAAGTATATATACAAGTCTCTGTAAGTGAAGCCATAATTATCTCTCTTTCTGGACTCTCGTATAACTCTGGGTGAACACCCTGTCTCGACGTTTTTCTCACGCTATCTCTCCGTAGTATAAGTATAATTTGGACGAGTCCATCTTGTGTACAAGAGGGGAGCCACACAATATTATATATTATCTACTTCTAGGCACTATCACTCTTCAGGTTTAACTAATTTGCATAATGATCTTAAAAAAATATTTCATTAATGAACTGTCCTTCATTACTCTATTTTTATTCTAGGGTTGTTTTGATTTTTATAAAAAATAGTTCTGTTTTGGAATATCATCTTATATAGGGCAGAAAAATATTTGAAATTTTCATTTTACTTGGCCTTCTACAAGTTGGCATCTGTTTGTAAAACTTTCCTTAACTATACAAGCCAATTTATGAATGAAATGTTCATTTAAAATTTTTGTTTCAAATAGTGAATGCATCTTACTTTGCGAAGCGGGTGAAGCCTGGTAGTTCTTGATAATTCTGCCCTCGAATCTTACTGAAATATTAATCTCCACTTTGAAATCTTTTCAAATAACCCCTTTCCTAAAAGATATAAACATTTTCCAAGCTAACATATATTAAAAAATTTTACAATTTAAAAGAAAACTTTTAAATCTCAAACTTATTATTTAAATATATAATATATAAATTAATTCGTAAATAGTAAAATAGTAATTGCATTCTAATGCGAGGAGGGCGGGTCTCTCGTATCCGATAGATAAATAGATGATAAAAATGAGCAAAGCTAAAAACAAAAAAAGACAGGAGTAGAATGATATAGAAAGAGACACTGATATAAATACAAAATTACTTCGATTGAAATAAATTGATAGTGAGAAAGAAAGAAATGATTGTTACCCAAAGATAAGTACAAACACATCAATAAATAAATAAATAAGGATAAAAGTAGAAAATACGAACATAATACACTTGTAGTGATAGTAACCAATAAATTACTAAATAATACCGAACTCTTATTAGAAATCTGTGTAGTAGTCTGGAACTATCAAAATAATTAATAATTAACAATAAAAAAAAACCAACTTGAAAGATAAGCAATAAAAATACTTTAGAGTACAAGTAAGAATTATAGTGAACAATAATCAAAGGAAAATTTAAATTATTAAAAAAGCGAAATGAAATATAGAATATTCCCATAATGCATTTGAACAAGTGTTTTACCGCCAAAAGAAATAAAAATCGAAACTTTTTTCTTGGATTTCGACTGTCTTCGTAAACAGACTTTCAATACTACCTTTGATAAAATATGTTGCCAGCTACAGACAAGCAAATATTTCTGTATTTTTGTGCTTACCAAAATTATATACAGTGTAACCCGGATATAAGAAAGTTGTCGGGACCGGAGACGAAGTCTCTTATATCCGGTTTTCTCTTATATCCGGGTTTGGTCTATTTTGTTTAGGTAAGTATGGCTCTATTTTGGGACCAGATAAAATCTATCTTATATCCGGGTTTCTCTTATATCCGGGTCTCTTATATCCGGATTACACTGTACATATATGTTCTTTGAATAAGACAAACAGTTTTTTGGAATGTATTACTAAGATATAAAAGAATGACTCTTACTTATTGTAGATAAAAAAAGAAATTACTACCGAAACATCCATTTCTTTAATTCCTCATTGAAACACTTAAATACTTCAAATGTTTCTGAAGTATATCAAATTATCTATGCCTTAGAATGTTACTTATTAGAGTATGACCTGATATGTTGAAATGTGTAATAAATCAATTTGTCGTTTTTCCTATACCTATAAAAAACAGTTTCTCAATTGTATTTTATTTTACCTCATATATAATTTTACTTATGATATTACAATCCTGTTGTGGTCTAGTGATGCTCTTTTCACACACCCCGTCCCCAAAATATAAAACTAACATTCAGACAAGGCCAACGCATCACCGAGCTCCACAGCAGACTCATCTACATGCAGAAAACGGTTAAAAATAATGTAATCGTTAACGATAGGAAAATAGGAAACCAACTCTCAATCATATCACTTCTGAACACGGTCAAAAGGTGCCGATTGTGTTCGGAAATTAAAAAAAAAATTCTCATTGCTATAGATGAAAAAATCTGTATATTAAATTAGACAAGAAAACATCTCTGATCATGGCTAGTAGGTAAGTCGAAAGCACTCCGACCCACTGTACTGAGGAATGCATATTTTATTGAATTATATCTGGTGCTTGATTCCAGGTAATTTGGGTACGCTGAATGCGAATTTAAACTCCTGATTCTTGTCAAGAGCCAACGCGCTATTTTTCAAGTTTTTCAAATTAGAACTAACAAAATTAAGTTATGTGTTAAAATTGTTTTTCAAGCTTCATGAATACAAGGAGATTAAACTACAGTAAAATTGCGTTATAACAATAGAAATTGCTTAAAATAAAAATAAAAAACAAACAGATATGAAGCTTTCACTATGGCAAAAATATTCTTTTACAAGGCTTTCTAGCTTATTTCCTTGTTGACGGCAGGTCTCTCTATTCAAGCACCGTCAGTAATCAGCCATCAGGTGGTAATCCCACCGGCCTTGTTACCGTCCGTCTATAATTTTGATATCTTGGTGGAATTTATTTGTCACTTATATCACCTAAATTACTTGGAGATTGGTCAAGATGGTTATTCAAAAAATGTCATTTTACGCTCATATTGCAACCTTACTCTTAGTAGTCCCTTACAATTCTTTTACGACTTCTTCGGAGTTATCTGCCTAATTTTTTATCTATCAAGTTCACGAATGAGAACTAGACATTTTTTTTTTTTTTGGACTCATTTATGACATTAGGAAAATTGCCATCTTTAATTAATATTCTGATATGTGGACCGTCGAAAATTCTTTTCTTTTAATTTTGTCGGTATCGAGTCGTAGAGATTACCATTATGCAACAGCACACACTTAAGACTTCTTTTCATATGCACCATAAGACTCAACCTCCATCTTTAATAAATCAGGTATGTCGCAGCAATAAATTAACCTATCATCTGTTCTAAAATTTTTACGAAGTTCTTCTCTTTTTCTGTAAAATAAAATAGATATGCTTGAAGTAAGCAAGTTTTTCTCTTTAAATGTTGAAGCTAAGATTTCCGCAGCCTTTTTTGATAAATTTACATCCTTTACAAGATTATTCAACTCGGCCTGGTTAAACTTTTGTTGATTGTTTTGATTTTCAATACGCTGGGTTCAAAATCAGTATCTGACTCCTCAGAGTGAATAACAATATTTTCAGAAACATCTTCAACTAATTTTTGAGTTGGCAAACTCTTAAATTTTTGAATGGGGGTCTCATTTGAATACAGCACAGGTCGTATAGCGGTGTCAAAATTTGGGTACTTGATATAATGTTTATTTTTCTTAGTGAAGCCTGAAGTCATGACAAAGGAAAAGTAGCAATCGGTCTCGTGGTTTGTAGACTCAATTCCCACAATTGATATGGAAAAAATTGTAACACGTTAACAAAAACGACGATTCCCAAATTCTTATTTTGCTCCCCAGTGAATTTAAACAGCTTTTATACAGTCTATGTCAAGAAAAGAAATCATTTGTGCAAATGCAAGAAAAATATCATAAAAAGCTTAATCGCAGCACCTTCTCATTCGTCGTCAATGAAACAAATTCTGAGGCAGTATTCCTCACACTTAAACAAGGACACAAGTCAATATAAACATATGTCCGCAAGTCCTTCATTTTTTTTTAAATTATTAAGTTTAAAGAAAGTTTACAATAGATGGCGTTGTGTTGTCATGTATACTAAGTTACATTAGTCATTCGTGTATATTTATGGCTAGTCTGTCTTCAACGTTTAACGTGTGTCGTTGAGAGTCAACTGAGGAGTGTTACGTTTAACAATGGCAGGTCATTCATCTCGTGATCAGGCACATATGTTGTTACATACGGCCGCGCGAATGGTTATAGAGGCCAGGCTGTGTCAGACTGCGTTTCGAGACCAAAGGCAGCCGATTCATCTAAACTTTGCTCTTGTTTATCGTAGCGTTGCTGAGACAGGATCCGTGGCACCACAAATTATGGATAGAGGAAGACCAAGATCCGCTCGTGCGCCTGACCACGAATAACACATTCCACAGACTGTCGGGTACAATCCAAGTATCAGCACACGTCAAGTGACCCAAGAATGTCGTGCATCTCGTAGTACCGCATGGAGGGTACTTCTAAAGCAGTTCATGTATCCGTACCATTTGTAACGTGTGCAGGATCTTTCGCCCTCCGATCCCTCACCACAGGAGAGCATTTGCCGATAGTTTATTGCACAAACTCCCGATCCGATGTTTGTCTCTTCAGTCTTGTTTACGGATGAGACAATATTTGGAAGGAATGAAATAACAAATTTACAAAACCAACAATTATGGTCGGATCGGAATTCCCATTGTACAATACAGACTAGACACCAACATCAGTTTAGGATTAAAGTGTGGACTGGAATTGTAGGTTAGGTTCATATGTTCTCCCAGCACGTCGTACAAGAGCTGTCTACAGGGACTTTATTTCGAACACACTTCCAGACCTGCTAGAGGATGTACCCCTGCTAATACGAAGATGCATGTGGCTCATGCATGGTGGGGCTCCAGCACATTTTAGTCACATGTTTCGCGGTGCAATGGCTGTCATCTACCAAGAAAGATGGATAGGCAAGGGAAGAACTGGTTCCATGTTCTGCATCTTCCTCCGAACTCAATACTTGGGATTTTTATCTGTGGGGCCACCGACAATAATGCAGCAGACATTAATAATGCAGACACGCTTCATCAACGTGTCATGGGTGCCTGCGAAACCATTCGATACCGTGTGCGAGTATTTTAAATGGTCCGTCAGTCAATGTTCCGACGGATGCATCCGTGTGTGGAAGTAAGCGGGGGACATTTTGAACATTTGTAATGAGTTGCTGTGTTTTGAGGTACAACTTTTGGACATATGTTTTATATAGACATTTTACCTTGTTTTAGGGTGAGGAACCAGCCCCAAAGTTTGTAAAAGTATTTTTGATACACCCTATATATATATATATATGGACAAAGTCTGACAATTATTTTAAGACGTTTTTTTATGTTTATACGTTCTTTTTATAGATACAAATATTTAAGTAAATGCTCTGTTTATAATAAACAGTATTAAACAACATTTACCGGCCTGAATGTCCGATAAATTTTCATAGAAAATATTCGTCCTCCGACAGGAATCGAACCTGTATCCTATACGGAAACATCATGTTGCTTGACGTGCCTTTAACCGATTTGGCCACAGAGGAGTGTTCAGGTAGCGAGGTTGAATTTACTCCCTTTAAACTTCAATCTTCCATGAATCTCTCACGTACATTCATATCTGCTCAAATGTAAACAAATGACGTCACACATTATGAAATGGAAAAAGTCAAACAATTATTTTAAGACATTTTTATTTTTATACATTCTTTTTATAGATACAAATATTTAAGTAAATTTTGTTTAATACAGTTTATTATAAACAGAGCATTTACTTAAATATTTGTATCTATAAAAAGAATGTATAAACATAAAAAATGTCAATATATATATATATATATATATATATATATATATATATATATATATATATATATATAAAATTTTTACCCCAAGCAAGGCGGGAGTACCACAATAACGCAAGGGGTTACAGAAAGTGGGAGCAAGAGTGAAAGAGGAAAGGATGGAGTGAAGATCGGTCGATTGACACTGCATTTGAATAGTTGGCGATAATAGCTATCAGGGAAGCAAGTAAGAGGAAGGGAGTTTCACAGATAGGAAGTGCGAGACATGAAGCTATTGGAGTAGAAGAGACGTCTATATTTAACTGCTTCGACAGTGAAAGGGTGGGACTGAGATGCCGACCTATTGGCACTTTCAAATTCATGCAATTTGGGAACTAGCGAAAATAGCTCGTCGGAGCATTTACCGTGAACGTATTTGTAGAAAAGACAGAGGGATACGAGGGTACGTCTCTGAGAGAGTGACTGTAACCGAGATGAGAGATCAGGGCCAACCACATTTCATATCTGTCTCTGGATTTTGTCGAGGACCATAAGACGAACAGCGGGCGCTCCAGGCTATATATGACAGCAATATTCTATACAAGGGCGACTGGTTGATTTATAGATTTGAAGGATGGACTCGGTCAAGAAAAAAACTTTCTGGCGTGACATAGAGAACCAACTTTCCTTGCGGTAGATGAAGTTATTGATTCAATGTAACTGTTCCATTTCAGGTCAGCGGACAGTGTGAAACCAAGCAGTCGCAAAGAGGTCCTCTGCTGGAGATGAGCATCAGACATTCTAATGAAAGGCAGGGAGGGTTCTCTGTGGTAGGTAATAATAGCAGTTATATATATATATATATATATATATATATATATATATATATATATATATATATATATATATATATATATATAATATAAAAGGTCAAACACTAATATTCCATGGTTATAATTTATTAGATTGGAATCGTAATCACGATCCAATTCTTCAGGCATAAATTCAAAAGGAAAGTTCTTTTTGAATTTGTAGGTCTGATGATTTGGATCGTGATTACGAATCCAATGTAATAAATTATAACCATGTAATATTAGTGTTTGAGCCTTTTATATTATATTCTTCTTGCTCTGTCATGGACACTGAGCTATGCCTGGATTATATCCTCTTGGAAATTTATATATGTTAGCCACTAATATTATCTATCTATCTATCTATCTATCTATCTATCTATTTATCTCTCTCTCTCTCTATATATATATATATATATATATATATATATATATATATATATACATAAGTGAACATTGAAGTCAACACTCACAGTCGACAGGCTGTTTCATGCTGGACACAATCCAGCATGAAACAGCCTGTCGCCTCTGAGTTTTGACTTCAATGTTCACTTTTATATTTATATTGCGCTCTTTATGCCATAAATATAGCACACCTTAAAACTATATATATATATATATATATATATATATATATATATATATATATATATATACCACTAGAACTTCGTTCTACTATCAACGAGCTGACTGGGACTTGTTTCGTGATTTTCGCGATGTTCCCTGGGATGTTGTCTTTGCACTCCCCGTCCTAGAATGTGCTTCTGAGGTCTCATCCTGGGTTAAAGCTGGAATCGACGCTTTCATCCCCTCAAGGAAATATAGGGTCAGCTCGCGCTCCTCCCCTCGGTTCTCCGCTGTTTGCTCAGCCGCCATTGCCTATAGGAACCACTTCTTTCACCTATTTCGTAGCGAGATGTCGGACTGCAATAGACGTCTCTTTGCCTCCGCCCGTAACGAGTGTAAGCGTGTCCTCAACGATGCTAAGTCATTATTTGCTGCTTGGATGAAGGAGCGTATTGCATCTCGCAAATTTGCCTCCAAACATTATTGGCGTCTCTGCAAGAGCGTACTGGGCAATTGCAAACTCTCTATACCTCGTTTGTTCAACCAGTTCGAAGTCCTGACCTCCTCTGTCGACAAAGCTGAAAGTTTTGGTCGGAAATTTTCATTCAACTCAACGGTCGACTCTTCCGGTGTACCCATACCCGACTTCCCTCTTAGAGGCCCTATTGAGTGGCTTACACACAACCCCGGCTTTGGTATTGGTCATTATCTCCAATTTAGACCCCAACAAGGCTAGTGGTAGGGATGGGATACCAGCCATTGTCTTGAAGAAATGCGCGCCTGAACTGGAACCCACCCTCTCTAAACTATATTACTGCCTCAAGGAATCTTTTTTTCCTAACTGCTGGAAGTCCTCTTCGATTCTTCCTGTCTTCAAGAACTCTGGCGACCCCTCTGACCCTTCTAATTATCGTCCTATCAGTCTCCTACCGCTCTTCGGCAAAGTGGTGAACCGCCTTACATACCATGATCTGCTCTCAGACAAGCAATATGGCTTCCGCTTTTCCCGATCTACAGCTGATGTGCTTACGGTTATCACTGAAACTGTATACCAAGCTCTTCAAAATAACGGGGAAGCTCGTGCCATGGCCCTAGACATCTCCAAAGCGTTTGATAGGGTTTGGCATGCCGGCCTTCTTCGCAAGCTCTAGGGTTATGGTATTACGGGTCGATTGTTTGACCTAATACAATCATTCCTGTCAAATCGTGAATTGAAGGTCGTTCTCAGCGGATTCTCCTCCAGTTCCTATCCCACGAACGCAGGTGTTCCTCAAGGCTCCATCCTAGGCCCCACTCTATTCCTTATCTACATAAATGACCTTCCTGACCCCATAAATTCCCAAGGTGGCATCTACGCAGATGACACCACAATTTACTCCTGCCCCCAAAGCAAATCTAGTGTCGCTGACAAAACTAACCTGGCCGTGCGTCTCGAAAAGGGCCTCCAATCGGTTGTGAACTGGGGCAGGAATTTGCTGGTCAACTTTAATACCTCAAAAACAAAACTGCTCTCTATTAATCCCCACAGAGATCCTTCCCTGCCCTCTGTTAGAATGTCTGACGCTCAACTTCTCGAGAGCACCTCTCTGCGGCTGCTCGGTCTCACGTTGACTGCTGACCTGAGATGGAACAAATACATTGAGTCAATTGCTTCGTCCACCGCGAGGAAAGTTGGCTCCCTGTGCCGCGGCAGGAATATTTTTCTCCCCGGAATCGATCCTTCAGAACTACAAATCAACAATTCGCCCCCTGCATGGAGCATTGCTGCCATATATGGTTTGGGGCCCCTTCTGTTTGCCTCGGGGTTCTTGATAAGCTCCAGAGGCGGATATGCAATATAATTGGCCGTGTTCTGGCATCTCGTCTGCAGACGCTTTCCCACAGACGCCTCTATTTGTTTTGTTTTTTTTACAAATACTTTCATGGTAATTGCTCTGAGGAGCTGCATTCGCTGGTTCCCAGACTTCATGAATTCAAGCGCCCTACGAGGCTGGCATCCCGCTCTCACCCTTTCACTGTCGAAACTATTAAATGTAGCCATCTCTTCTACTCCAATAGCTTCATATCTCGCACCTCTCGCCTGTGGAACTCCCTACCCTATTCCAGTTTCCCTGAGAGATATAATCTCCAACTATTCAAATGCAATGTCAATCGACATCTCCAGTTGCCTTGATCTATCCATTATCCTTCTCCTCATCCTTTCCTCTATCACTCCTATCTGATCTTGCTCCAAATCTTCTGTAACCCGTTGCGTCCTACTGGCTTCCCACCTTGCTTGGGGTGAAACGCTTTAAAAAAAAAGAAAAAAAAGAAAAGAGCTTTGACTGAAGAGTGAAAAGTGTGTGTATATAAATATAAATAAATATATATAAATGTATAATTATTTATATATTATATGCGCGGTACTTATTAGAAAGCGCTCAATATCAGAGATAGAGCTAACATATTTGGTTGGATTGATGTGAGTTTGTGACCCTGGGTTTCACGCTTTAGCGATCGTCACGTGAAACCCAGGGTCACAAGCTTACATCTATCCAACCATATATATATATATATATATATATATATATATATATATATATATATATATATATATATTCTTAAAAAATAGTTGTTTTTTTAATTCGAATGTTTGTGAAATAACCTGAAAGCAAAAATCTCAGAAGCTGTCCTATCCCAGTCATACAATCAGACGCACCCTGAAAACGAATAAAAAACGTATTGTAAGTTAGAAGCAGAGTCGATTTCTTGCAGAATTACGAAAACTTCTCCCAAAAAGAAAAACAAATTAGCAAAATGAGGGAGAAACATAAAAAGAATTGTGTTTCGACAGTCACAGTCATTTTTCAATTACGGAACTAAAAATTATAAATACGTTGAACCTATTCAGTCTTCTCAGTGAATGGACGAAATGTCGGTTCCAGGCGAATGCAGACGACAGTCTGTCTGCCAGTTCTTTGATTTCAGCTTTAGATAATGTCCCCGTGAGGAAATTTAGGATGAAAACTAATAGTACCGGTGCGAGTTAGGTGGGTTACATTTCAAAATTAAAATGCAAGCCTCTCGTTTCCCAGTGGCGATATAAAGTTACACTTAGATATGCATCAACAGATACTTAATAATATTAAAAATGCGCCCATGGGAATTTCTATTACGGCTTATCAGGTAAGAAAGTTGGAACTTCAAGTGAAAAGATATCTGGACGTTTACAGTTAGATCTCCAATAGTGTACGGAAAGAGAGCGAGAGAAAGAGAGAGAGAGAGAGAAAGAGAGAGAGAGTGATTGATACTTAAACTGACATAGACCTAAAATGCCATAGATAGATAGATAGATAGATAGATAGATAGATAGATAGATAGATGCAAAGAAGGTTATTAACAACGAAAAAAATCCCCCGAAAAGGGGCTGGATTGTACAACGTCATGAATGACGTAACTCTAAAACTCAAAATGAGTTCACTCATTTGAATAAATCAGTGTGTAATAAAGAGACCTAATTATGTATAAGTGTTGATATATTTATTATATAATTCATGGTCAGGCCATCGACGATAAAACTGGTCCCCCCACCAGTCTTTTCCGGTTAGGAACGTTTGCTAAGCACTCAGCAGGATTAAAAACAACACCAATCAAAGGGCTGATGAGCCTTCTTATAGGATCAACGTCTATCTAGCACTACGAGGAGACAGGGACCCTTAGCTGGGTATGCAGCCGTTGCGGTGATGACACAACATATCTGAGTGGAGGGCTTCCTTGAATGAATTCAACGGCCAGGGGTGGAGGCTTTCTGCAATGAAATAAGTGACGCAATGTTCGTGACCAAAGCGAGCATTGGAGGACAACAGTTATGGTTTGGCCAGGAGAGGGATGGGCCTACTTGCCCACTACATTCAACACTTGAATGGATACCTCACTGGCTTTCAGCTCAGATTTATGGAGGGAACTGTTCAGGTGTTTGGTTGCGGAGCGACCCTAAGACCGCACTCAGACATGGAATTGATGATGATATTTGTAAATTTATCAAAAATATCTTCGATGACCTTCAAATTACACTATACCTCCTAATTGTATATATATATATATCCCTTGCCCAATAGCACATATAATAAAAAAAGCTTAGGAACCTCGAGGTGGTACAATGGTTAGCAAATTTGTCTCGCTAGAACTGAGTAGTGAGTTCGATTCTCACTGGGTGCGCCCCTAATTTCGGCCTTGTGTCACATTCAAGCTATGCTTGGAAAATCACTATATGGGCACCTCGAGGCAGTGTAATGGTTAGCAAGCTTGTCTCGCTAGAACAATTAGGACTGAATAGTGAGTTCGATCCTCACTGAGTGCCCCATACTTTCGGCCTTGTGCCATATCCAAGTTACGCTTGAAAAATCACTATTTGGGTATCTCGGTGCGGTGTAATGTTTAGCAAGCTTGTCTCGCTAGAACAATTACGAACAATTACGAGTTCAATCCTCACTGGGTTTGCCATATTTTTGGCCTTGTGTCACATCTAAGCTACGCTTGGAAAATCGCTATAATAAAAAAATCTTTTACCAGATTTCGTTATTTTTTTCTTTTGTCTCTTGATCTTTCCTGTTTGCCTGTTTTGCGTCTGCCTCAGAAGACGTCTTTCCTTCCTGTTATCAAATTTTCTCAAGAACTATGGATTTTTCTCAAGAGTAAATATTCCCCCACACCTTGAAAGTCTACTTTTACCAACAGTTTAGAAGAAACCCGTTTTTAGGGGAATTACAAAGAGAGAAATAGGGAGTGAAGAGAAACGAGAATTTTAAAGAGAACATATCAACGGAGGAAGAAAATGGAAACGGAGAAGCATTATTGAGAAAAGCGAAAGCAAAGGAGGAAAAGTGTAGGAGGAGGAAAGAAACTAAGGGGGGGAGAGTAAAAGGAACACAATCTAAAGAGAAAATAAAGGAGAATAACTGTAGTAGGCGGAGGTTAAGGAAGAAGAGGAAAGTTTCGGAGAGGCAAAGTTCAAAGAGCAACAGAGAATGGAGAAACAACTTTAGGATAGATAAAGAGGAAAGTATAGGTGAGGGCCAGCTCAAAGGGGGTATGTGAAGGGATAATACAAAGAATAAATGGCGAAGAGAATAGAGAAGAGGAGTAACTGTAGGAGAGGGAAAAGAAAGGCGAAGAGGATAGAGACAATTCAAAAAGCAGGTAAAGGAGTTGAGGGAAGAGTAATGACTATAGAAGAGGAATATGAGTAACGAAGAAGAAGAAGAAGAAGAAGAAGTCAGTGTAAGGGTTTGTTGGTTGGTTGATTTTGTTCAGCGGCATATCAACACCTCTATGGATGACTTATACCAAAATCTAATTATTTTGAACACAATTTTATGGCTTCAACTAAATATATTTTGAAATGCAACTGTATGTCTTCAAATACAGATAAATGTATTGATGGTTTGGTTTGCATTGTTTTACTTCATATCAACCTCAATGGATTATTTAATGCTGGCAAAATTTTTATTGTTCGTAATATTTTTTTCAAACATATATTGCTAGTAATATTTTTCCTTCAAAAAATCTATTTCTGGTAATTTTGTTTTTCAAAAATGTATAGCTGGTAATAAGTTTTTTCAAAAAAGTTTTGCTGGTAATATTTTTTGTTGCCTAAAATGTATTGCTGGTTATAATTTTTCCTTCAAAAAATTTGTTGCTGGTAATAATTATTTTACAAAGTATTTCTGGTATTAAGACCTAATTTTACACTTTCATAGTGTTTTTACCCCAGTTTCGTGGTTAACTATTTACCCATAGCTGGGATATTAACAGGTGCTATCATCCCGGGTCAGGATGGACCTGGGAACACCAGCAATTAAGAGGTAGCTCCACGCTCCTCAAAACCTCCTGATCAGAGGCCTTGTTGTTGGACGTTACCCAGAACGCGGATGTTGTTTATCGTCTTACCCAGGACGCGGATGTAGTTTAGCGTCATACCCAGAACGCGGATGTTGTTTATCGTCTTACCCAGGACGCGGATGTAGTTTAGCGTCATACCCAGAACGCGGATGTAGTTTATCGTCTTACCCAGGACGCGGATGTAGTTTAGCGTCATACCCAGAACGCGGATGTAGTTTATCGTCTTACTCAGGACGCGGATGTAGTTTAGCGTCATACCCAGGACGCGGATGTTGTTTATCGTCTTACCCAGGACGCGGATGTAGTTTAGCGTCATACCCAGGACGCGGATGTAGTTTATCGTCTTACCCAGGACGCGGATGTAGTTTATCGTCATATCCAGGACGCGGATGTAGTTTATCGTCATACCCAGGACGCGGATGTAGTTTATCGTCATATCCAGGACGGGTATTGATGGTCGTTTATCTATAAATATGTATTTTTATACTATAATAGTGCTTTGTTTTTTGTCTGGGTGGGGTGACAATTGGCTCATACCTGGTACCCTAACATGGGAACAACAGCAATTAAAAGGTGGTTCCACGCTCTTCAAAACCTGCAATATCCTGATCAGAGGCCCTACTGCCAGATGTACAGGGTGCAATGAGTAAACTGTCGTCATTTTATATTTTTTTCATTTCGCACATGCGCGCTTTTTTTATTTTGTCGACTCTACAGTATAGTAGGATCAGTTGGGCACCGTCTTTGAGAAAAAGAGCACCATGACGCAATTCACTGCCAGAAATTTGGAAACGGCATGCTGTACTGCTTGGCATTCGCTCCGGAAGCTCGAATATGAACATTTCATTGTTCTGAGGACTCGGAGAGAGTTTGATGAGTCTAATGGCGTGATCAATAATGATGGCGGGGTTATGTCTCTATTCATCTTCCCACAGGGGCTCAGACTTGGGGAGGTAGTCTTGCCTTGTGTCAAGAGGATGGCTGCTGGAAGATCTTATGTCCGTCAACAAGACTACCATACCACACAAACAGGAGAACCCAGTTATAGCAGTCAGATAATTTCTGCGGCCACATCATCCACCTAGCTCTGTAGACTGCAACCCCTTTGATTATTATGTGTGGGGCGCAGTTGAGCAAGAGACCAACAAAAATCGTTGTAACATCAAAAATGAACTGAGGGCAAAGATTATGGCAGCATTCACAAACTTAAACAAGGAGACCGTGTCCAAAAGAGTTGCAGGAGATTCCGAAGTCGTCTGGAGGCCGTGGTTGAAGCCGATAGTGATTTTATTGAATAAATTTACTCTTTTGCATTTCAAGATATTTTTGTGTAATTTTGGTAAATATATCTGTTAAAATGAGATGTCAGTGTTATTTTCATTTTTGCGTAATTTAGACGACAATTTATCCATTGCACCCTGTAGTTACCCCAAATAGAATAGGAAAGAAAGAGAGGGAAGAGAAATATGTAGGAGAGGTAAAACTCAAAGGGCATGTGAACGGGGTCAGAAAAAGGGGGGAATTTTTTAGGAGGAGGAAAGAGAGGAAAAAGTGGAAAGAATTGTTCAGATTTTAATGATTATTTCATACACACCGCTGAAGAGTATGCTTTCACGATGTTATTATTGTATGTGGTATCATCTTGCCCGAGGATTATTTTCAATGCTTAATTACTAAGTCCCCATCGGATTTTGTGAGTAAAAAGGCACTGTAGGATAATTATCTATGCATATTTGGGACGTTCTGTTTAGATTGAGAGGGTTTTGCGTGTGATATGTGCAGTCCCACACTAAGTAATCTTTTGTAGCTCTGAGATGCTGATGTGTCTAGGAATATTAATCACAGGATTTTCGGTACCTTTCTTTATCATACAATGAGTATGATAAAGAAAGGTACTGAAAATCAAAAAGATAATAATAGTTTTATGCTTCCACATTTTTGTTACTTTGGTTTTGCTTATCATCGAGATATGCTATATATATGGCGTTACAAGTTCCTTTCAATCGTTATCTGTCCTCCTTATCATCATCATCTTCACCTCCTATAGACTCCCCTTGCATTCATATCGCACACATTCATCATACCCATTTTAAGAGTAGATCTCAACCTTGACTAGCTATCAAGCCTTGTTTTGGGAGATCTTTACTATGGAAACTGTTATAGTGATTTTCCAAGCACAGCTTAGATGTGGCACAAGGCCGAAATTGGGGGGGGGCACTCAGTGAGAATCAAACTCACCTACGATATTCCAAGCGTAGCTTAGATGTGGCACAAGACCGTAAGTATGGGGGACCCAGTGAGGATCGAACTCACTACTCAGTGGAAATTAGTTCTAGCGAGACAAACTTGCTAATTATTACACCACCTCGAGGTGCCCCTATGGAAACTGTTACATGGGAATAAAGTGTCGCTTCCGACACTTGAGTTTGAACATAGATCGTCAGTGAGTAAAGACAGGCGATTCCATTATTGAAGTAAGTAGACCACGTGACCATAGAAGAAACGCATATATAGGAAGTCGCATGACGTCTAGATTGATCGCCATTTCTACTCTATCATCTATGACTATACGGACCGCTATTCTCTATATTATTTCTCTATTCGGATCACTATGCGGATTACTATTCGAGTGAGTATTATCGAGCAAGTACTATTAGTGCGAGTGATATTCGAAGGCGTCTGACACCAGTATTGTTCAACGGCGTTACTATAGTTGTATCTGCGATTACAAAGTCTCTACTACAACGAGCATTACGAAAGTGACAACGAGTATTCGTTGGCATCAAAAAAATAGCAACGAGTGTTCGTTAACATCACAAAAGAAACAATAAATTTATAAAATTCATACAAGAGATCAACAAGGAAAATCATTTTATATTACCTGAATGATTGATCAACGCATTATGTACGATCACGAAGCAAGTGCAAAATTCGGTAGAAACTCCCAAGTTTATAAAAACTCATGATTAATTAGAGGTTTCTCTCTATCACCCATTAATGCCCAATAGCGCGGTGCGCATTAATTGGATAAAGTAGCAAATCACTTAGATGTAACGAAAACTCCAAAAGGAGATGAACATTTAATTGTGCACCTAAAATGATCTGATGTCAAACTCGTGAATCAACATCCGTTCAAATCGAGCACAAAATCCGATTAGTTTTCTTATTCCTTGGGTCTGTAAAAAGAAACATGCAAAGAACTCGATCGTAAAGCCCCCAAAATGAACAGAAAATAAAAACGAAAAACTGAAAGACTTAAGAGCTTTACACGCTTCGGTAACGAAGAATAGTGAGCTGTAAAGTTGTTTTCCTGTTTGCTATTCAGTGCAGCTTTTAACAGGTAATGCAGTCGACCTTACCGGTGTTTTTTACCCACCAAACCTTTGTTCCACCTGAGCAGAATTCGGGGAGGGATCGTGTAGCCCGATACGAAATCGTTGCGCAAATTTTGTGCAGATGTATGACAATATTTCCGGTTTCGCTAGTAAAGTGGATGATGTATAGTGTCGATTGCAGTGAGATACAAATAAGCAGTTTGATGGTAAAGTGTGTGAAAACCTGTTCGTTTAAAGGAATCAACCAAAGAAATAATCCTGTCGACTATTGTGTGATGGCTGACTATCTTGGCTTGAAGCTCAGTTTGGGAGTTTGTGGCATATATAACTGAAACTTTTAAATAGGTTGTGGTTTTTATAGTGGCTAAAGAAGTTGCAATAGATAAATTAAAAGAGAAATCACTATAAAAACATTTTACGATGATTTGCATTTACACTTACTCTTCCAGGGAGATGATACCGCTCAAGTTCATTGTAAAGCTGTAAAATTTGTAGGACAGAGAAGGGAGGCTTGGGAAAAGCCTGCTTTATTTTTTTAATAGTTTACAAGCCGTATTCGGCATTAATTGAACCTCTGACACAAAACTAAAGGGACCTCTGGTCTAGCTTAGAAAACAGCAATGATCATTTTAAAATGATAACTTTGAATTGCTCACTCTATGGAACGTGAAAATCTTACTTTCACTCTGATTCGGACTATAAGTCCAATTCCGTCTAAATGTGCCGAAATTCTGATTTGGAGCAAAATTCCAATTTAGGCTGAAAATTGAGTTCTTCAAATCACAAACTCTGCGGAATTTAAAAAACCTCACGTCATGAGGGCTCTTACTTTAACTCTGACCCCTTGACATTTTGGAGAAATGAAATCGATTTCTTCAATTCACAAAATCTTTCGTTTTTTGACGTTAAAAAAAACGTCAAAAAACGACATTATTACGTCATTATTTTTGCACCAACTTAATATTTGATGTTGAATTTAAAACAAATTTTATTACTTTAAACTCAAAATAAATTGAAAACTTTTAAAATCGCTACTTGTTTTTAGTTATCTTAAAATTTGAATTTTTAACTGTGCTCTCCTCATCTGGATGCAAATCTCAATGCTGGAGGTTCAAGCAACAGATGAAGCGTAGATTTTCAATCGCAGGATCATCCTGATTACAAAAAGTTATAATATGTCTATGTAGAGCAAGCGTGCCCCAAGTTAGAGGGGTTTTAAATACACGAACGAACAGACAGAATTTGCCAGTTATTTATATATAGATTAACGATCTGAGACCATACTTAGATCATTAGTAGATGATATTTAGATGATATCTACAAAAAATCAGGTCCTCCAGAAACTTGCAGCTGATCTCTCATCTGACTTAACTTGAACATTTGAATCGGAAAAAATTGGCTTGTAACTTTCAATATGACAAGAATTACCATTTCGACACCATAGATCAGAACCTGAGTGTTATCCAGTTCCGATTAACGTTTACCTTCTCAACGAAACTCCATAATTTGAAGAACACGACTCCATGCCTCAAGTTAAAAATATAGGCGAAAAATAGGCTGAAAAATTGGCTGAAAAATAGGCTGAAAAAATTATCATTACGTTCTACCGTTTCAAAAAATATCTGACTCCTTCTGACAAGCTTTATCTTTACAAGATTCAGATTAAATTAAAAATGGCTAATTGCTAGTATATCTGGGCGAGAGTTGCTCGATCCGCACTTTTCATATTTGAAAATCGTTTGCAACGTGTTGTGGAGGGTGACGTATTTTCTCTTTAAAGCCTTTCCCACAGAGGCAACTTTGCAAGCTTATTGCTACTCTATCTCTGCTTCCATAGAAAATGTTCAGATGGACGTTCCATGCTTTATTCACACTTGTTTAAACTTGTACAGCTAGGACACGATATATTATGTCTATTGAGGTGAATCGTCCAAATTCCCTCCGTATTCCATTTGTAAGGAAGAATTTTCCTAAGAACCATGACTTTGGTAGAATACACTGCCGTGTTGATGCTTCACTGAATGCAACAATTTTAACCTCTTCATGTTGAATCAATCGTTATCTATCCTCCAGATATTCACTTTATTCTATTTTCTCTTACATTCATATCGTGGACCTCTTTCCGCGACCCACTAATTTGAGAAGCTCTTAAACCTTGTACTATCTGAACGTTAATAAAGAAACTGCTACTACTACTACTACTACTACTACTAGTAGTAGTACTAATACGAATAGTAATAGCACGCTGGTGTTTTGTGGGGAGGTCTGTTTAAAGATTAAGTACTAGTCAAATAGTTTTCCAACGATGCTTTCAAATTAAGACGAGAAGGTTGGCGCAACCCAATTTTCCTATTCATATTTTATTTCTTCTTTTGCTGTGGGAAACGAAACTAACAGAATTTCAGTAAGCCAATTGGAAATACCAAAGTCCAACAAGTACAGCAAGTTTTTTAATGGATGACGAAAATGCGACATCGAAATCCGGGATAACGAAAGACGCCTTCCAAAAGCTAAACAAAGTATTAAGAAACAGGAAAATTTCATTAGAAATAAAAAAAAAATAGTATTGAACTTTAATGTGATATCAGTCCTCCTATATGGAAGTGAATAGTGGACAATCTCCTTGCAGATGAAGATGAGAGTTGAAGCAACAGAAATGTGGTTCTACAGTAGGATGCTGAGAATACCATAAACTAAACATGTGAGCAACAACGAAATTTTAGAGAAAATGAAAACAAAATGGAAACTCAGAATCAGAAGAAGACAGTTGAAATTTCTAGGGCACATAACGAGGAAGTAGGGACTGGAAAATTTGACACTCACAGAACATAGTGAAGGCAAACGGGATATAGTACTACAGAGCTTAACCTACCAAAGAAGCTTGTGAAAATGAATGGTTGGATAGGGTTTAGGAGATGTAATAAAAAGACAAAATTCAAAAAGAGCTACTAAGGACAGGAAATTGTGGAGAGCCATGATCACCAACATCCTGAACGGACACGGTACATAGAAGAAGTAGACCTAACATTATCATCAGAAGATATCCCTATTGGTTGTTGCAATGTCGAATAAAATTAACAACAACAGCAACAATAATAATAATAATAATAATAATAACGGTTGGCTTATCACCATGACAACTAGGTGAGGTGTATTTCTTACGTTTCTTCACCCAAGATTACGCTGCGAAACGTATCTGTGTTGTTTTATGTTCGTTTGGCGACGCCTCATGAATAATGAGAAATTCGCTCCGATGCCGACGAAACTGTGTAACGAAACAGACACACAGGTTTTGCTTCGCGTGCAGCGACACCTATTTTGGGACGGTACTTAACAGAAGGAACCCAGCAAGAGTGACTTTGCAAAGTTCCTGCCGACAATGAAGACCATTTTACTTACCGTTGATATTTCGGTACTGATCAGCACCACCTCGTGAAGAAATGCTAAGCAGTCGAAAGGAGACTCATCGCTAAGCTTTATTTTCTTTTCTTTTTTTTTCTCTCTCTCTTACACGATAAACGATGGTAGGGTAAAAGTAATAGCTTTTCTTCTTTAATCTTTTTTTTTTAATCATATCACACCATACAAGGCAGTAAAGTCACTAAGACACAAGGGTGGGGAGGGTATAAAAGAATAAGAAGAAAAAAATGAAACATTATTAAGGAGCGAGAACAGTAGAAGAGTAATCAGGAAGACATTAGATAACGATTGACATTGCATTTACATTTTTGAAGATCAAAGTTATCCAAAAGAGAGTTCCACAAGCGAGAAGTGCGAGAAAAGAAAATGTTAACAAAGAACTTATGGTTAAATCTAGCCAATTGAACTGTGAACTGACGTGACCTTTTTGTCAATCTAGTACTACGCTTAAATTCAAAAATCCCACAGAGGGGAGTTCATCCGAACGATTACCGTGAAAGTATTTATAGAAAAGTCACAGGGAAACTACATTACGGCGGTGGGAAAGTGACTGAAGCCGAGATGTCAAGTCAGGACTAATAATATTGCTGATTCTTCTTTGGATTTTATCAAGAATCTCTAAATATATAGCAGCGGCAACGGACCATACATTGTAGCAATATTCAACGCATGGAAGAAAGGTAGACATAAATATGCAACATAGATTCAGGAGAGAAAAATTGTCTAGCACAACATAGTTAACCAAATTTCTTAGCAGCAGAATTAGCAGTGGAGTCAATGAAGACTTTCTACTTCATGTCAGCTGAGAATGTTAACTCGAGACAGCACAACGGGTCGTTCACATGATGGTTAGCATCAGCTATGCTAATGGGAAGCTGGAAGGGTCTTTCAAGTTATTAATAAATAGAAGTTTCGTTTTGAAAGCGTTCAAATTAACAAGCCATTCCTTGCTCCTGTTAACAATAGAATGTAGCTTAATTTTCAGATCAGCTGCCAATTTGACCTTATCGAACTGATATGACTTACTGTTGAGACAGGAGTAAATGGTTGTGTCATCAGTATAAATATCAAGTTGAGAACTGGTGTTACCAAGAAGTTCACTGGTAAAAACTAAGAACAAAGTAGGTTTAAGGAAAGATCCTTGGGAGACACCCGTATTAGTGCAAAATGTCTAGCAGCGGCCATTCAGTATTTCTTTCATTTTTCTTATCAAAAGAAAGACTGAATTAGTACAAAATCAGTCCGGAAATAGCATAGCCTTCAAGTTTGTGAAGAAGACCAGAATGCCAAACTATGTCTAACGCCACGAGATATCCATAGATACATCCCTAGCTTCACCATTCTTATCCAAAAGCTAGATAGACACTTTCAACAATAATCGTTTGTACCTCAGTAGTTGACCTAGAGAAGCAAAAACTATATTGCTTGTTTGATAGACGGCTCTACGATGTTAGATGATCAGTGTTGATTATGGTATCTAGTATTAGGTTGGTGCAAAAATAATGTCGTTTTCTCACATATGTTACTATGTGAGAAAACGACATTATTTTTGCACCAACCTAATAGTTTATCAAAAAAGAAAAAAATGATAACAGATGTGTTGCAGGAATTTCCACTTTTGTTGCGAGGTGTGGACGTTTTTCAGTAAATAATTAACAACTCTTAGTGCATTTGTCCAACAAAAATATATGGCAGACTCGTGTGAATCTGGACAAAAATAAGACAAAAAACATGGTTTTTAAACAAGTAATGTATGTATTAACTAAAATAAATGACAATAATGTGTACAATGTTGAAAAAGAAAAGTTATTAAAAACTTAGCTATAAAAATTATCTTTTTGTGTGTGTGATTCGCGCGTGCGTGTGTGTGTGTATGTGTGTAAGTATTTCGTCGACCAGAGAAAGGAACGTTCTCGAACAAGGTTGTCCTTAGTTATACCTTCTCCATCTTAGAGCAAGAAGAAAAAAGAGAAAGATGAAGGGAATGTTTTAATTTTTATAAACTTAAATAGCGCCACCAAGTAGGGTAACCCCCAGAAGCACACAATGCATAGCACAATGGACGCAAAAGTCTGAGAATCCCAAATTTAATTCTTAATATAGTCTCCTGCCATCTATTCCATGTTACTAGGGTCGGTCAAATGTAGTGTCTGTTCTTCTTTAATTACAAAATATTTAATAGAAGCACATCGATCATGCCAAAAGGAACGCAAAGACTTAGGAATACACATTGTCTCCTTCCTTTTCAATCGTGGAACGAGGGTCAGTCAGAGGCAATACATATTTTTTTCTGTTATAAACAATGTAAAAGCACTCAAAGCATACCGAAATGCACGTAAATTAATTTTATACAAAGTGAATTACATGTACCGGCCTATGCATTCAAGACTTGATATATATATATATATATATATATATATATAATGGACTCTCCCGTCGGTTTCGACGTATGAGGATCTGACAACTTAATTGATTCAATTATGAAATTTTGTGCGATAATCTTAAGTAGCATTTAAGACCCGATAGTAATTTACAAAGGAGGCCGCGTATGAAGCAAGAGTATGGATTGTGGGATGAGATCACTTTTAAATTGGCTGACCTTTTAGATCTTGCTCTCGCTTCTTGAAGACGATTCAGGCAAGCTGATTGAAAACTGCTGAGTCCACTAAAACACGTTGATCTCCATTCTACCCGCTCCAAGGCTAAGCGCTCGAGGGTGTTATGAGGTATATTGACAGCTGACAAGTTGCTCTTAAGCTTGTTTTTGTATCTTAGACTTGGGCGTCCTACATTCCTGTAGCCCTGATCCAACTGGCTGTACATTAGGATCTTGGGTATCCTGTCATCAGACATTCTCAAGACATGACTAGTCCACCGTAACTGAGACTGTATGATAAACGTCTCGATTACTCCAATATTACACATATCAAACAGGTCTACGTTAGATGTCCTATCTTGAAGGTTAACTCTACAGATTACACGCAGAAGGCTTTTATGGAAAATATCCAACTGATGGTACTTGTATGGAGTCCACGACTATGAGCCGTACAAAAGGATGGCAAGGACAACAGATCTGTAAATCCTAATTTAGTCGAATACCCCGCTCATTCCACAAGCGATGGCGAAGTTTGCCGAAAGCACTGGTAGCCTTAGCAATCCGATGCATGATTTCATCATCTAAAGTTCCACTGTGGTTGACTTTGCTACCAAGATAGGTGAAAGACTTTACATAGTTCAGGGCTTTTTTCTTCTACTTTCACTGGTCTCTATGAAAATTTGTAGACTGGTGGTTTTTGTTTTTCTTTATATATATATATATATATATATATATATATATATATATATATATATATATATATTAAGCGTTTCACCCCAAGCAAGGCGGGAAGCCACTAGGACGCAAGGGGTTACAGAAGATTTGGAACAAGATCAGATAGGAGTGATAGAGGAAAGAATGAGAAGGATAGTGGATAGATCAAGGCAACTGGAGATGTCGATTGACATTACATTTGAATTGTTGGAGATTATAGCTCTCACGGAAACAGTAATAGGAAAGGGAGTTCCACAGGCGAGAGGTGCGAGATATGAAGCTATTGGAGTAGGAGAGACGGCTACATTTAATAGTTTCAACAGTGAAAGGGCGAGAGCGGGATATGTGTGTGTGTGTAAAATTTCAGATAGAATATATCTGTAAAAAACAATATGAATAAAGACACAAAAGAAATATTTAACTTATGCATTTCTTTATCCTTTGTCCTCTTTATCAAGGCAAATGCAAGGAATTTATTTCGTAACAAGTATTTATACACAAGAGTAAATGTTTTATTGATTTTCCACGGCTTTTCTGTTTAGAAGCGCTAATGTATATTCATCAGGTTAGCTGAAATGTTGAGCAATCTGTGGGGACACATATATTTTGAATAACATGAGGTCACGTGTTTAACTGTTTTCTTTTAGTTTTTTACATTTTTTTTGGTCATGTATCTTGGCTTGGGAAAGAAGTAATTCTTTCAGGAATGGTGATATTGGATATTGGAGAAAAATCTGGCGCGCAGATTTAAATTTTGATAAGACTCGATAGCAGTACTCTCGAGAATTTTCTTTCTATTTTCTTTTTTAATAAGTGTGGCATTCTTCCGATTAAAGTTGTGGTTGAATTTATTTCTATGTATAACTAATGCATTTGATAAATTATTGTGTGTAAGATCCCGTTTGTGTTCATAGACATGTTTTTTTTAGTTTCTGCAAGTTACCCCAATGTATTGTGAGGAACAGTTCTGGCAATTTATTTCATATATACATGCTTCAGAGTTATTAATGTTATGGATATTTTTGGTTCTTATCATATCCATAATAGTTTTGGATGTGGTTGTAATTAGGTAAATGTTGCTTAGTTTGAATAGGTTGTTTTGGATAAGGAAAGTTATGGAGTTAGTAGTTAGTATCAGTTTTATCTAGTTTATTGTGGTTAATAATATTGTTATCTTTTTTCAAGATATAACACAAATTAATACCAAACTAAATTAATTTAAATACCAATTTGCACAAAAAATTCTAAAACGTCACAGACTCACTTTCGTTTATTGAATTGTGTCACTTCCAGTCCTCAATAGCCGCCTGACGTTTCAGCTAACCTGATGAATATTCATGAGCGTTCTTAAACTCAAATATTTTGAATAAGCAATAAGATATATATATATATATATATATATATATATATATATATATATATATATATGCATGTGTGTATGTGTGTTTGTGTGTGTGTGTGTGCATGTCTCAGTGTTTGTGTGTGTATCTGTTGAAATCGACAAAGTCTGTTTAAAGTTCTAGAACAGAAGTATAACCTTTGGACAGTATCTCTTGAAACTTGATCTGGTTGTGAGGCAGCAAATTGCGTTGACGGCAGACTCAGAAAGAAAACTACAGGAACTCTTAAAAAGAAAGGTATTAAAGGAAAGCAAGAAGGAAGGAGCAACCATCAACTGTATGAAGACATATTTTTTGGTGATTTAAAAAAGAAAAAGGGGACAGCCCGTGATGCGAGCTACGAACTGGATACGTCAATATCAGTCAAGGACAGACATTTAACTATCAGGGGAGAATTATAAGAGGCCATGGAAAATGTGACGCAGAAAAGCGCGAAGGCCTGTTAGAACACCGAACATGTTTTATTCGTCATTATATATATATATATATATATATATATATATATATATATATATATATATATATAGGTAGCATATCTTCATTCATACATGTTTGATTGAATAATATATAGACATATTATATCTATTTGTATACTGATCCTTTCCAGTTCTCTAACCAGTTTCTTGATGTCAAGAAGAAATTCATCAAGGGAAGCGCACAACCTATGTCTATGGATATGTAATCTAGTTCTTAATTTTAGTACTGCTCAGTCATTGGACGCCCTGTTGTCACTGATTCCAAGTACATGTTACCCGGTACCGGGATTGAACTCACAATTACTGAATTCCCTGTAGATTACCAGGATATACACCCGTAGAATCCCGTTAAAAATTGTAGAAAACAATTCAATGGATTTAAGTATTACGTCTAAGGTCCAAATTCTTTGCAAAAGTAAGATCACACAGACATCAATTTTGTCCAGAAATAAGTTCACACTAAATTTAAATTAACAGATTTGTATTTATTAACCAATCAGCGACGTTGTCTGAAACGTCATTTATGCTTTGAGGAAACAGACAACATTCTTGTTTGCTAAAAAAAATTGAAGGCCCAGAGCCAGAAAATGAATAAGAATATTTTCCCGCTAAAAATCGAAATTAAAAATTGGGAAATATATTTATTCACCAATAAAAATTTTGAGTTTAGTAAATCTAACTTTTAACTTCCTGTGATCCGATTCTTTCTTATAACTAGCGTAATGTAAATTAATAGTCTTTAATCTTCACTACAATTCGACCAGAGGATGTAAATAATACCGGATACTCACATTTTTGCATGCTCAAATTTACTTATTGAGAACTAAGTTCATTCTTGAAAATTATTTCTTGATTTTAAAGTATTTTCATAGACGCGTTTGCATAGTTTATCGTACGAAAAATACGTGAGCGAGATATATGAACAAAGCGTAATTAAGTAGTAGTAATAGTATAGATTTTATAGATTGGAAGTTTGCCTGACTGGTAACTACGTTACAAACATATACACAATATAATGTAAATTGTGGATTCTCGCGTGATAAATTGATACATACAGTTCATCCTAAACTAACACAATTCTTTTGTTGGAAAAAGAATAACAGTGTATTTTTTCGTATTAACTTTGCGATGAACTTTATAACTTGTTTCTTTCAACTTAAAAGAAAACAAATAATATTTTTATACTCAATAATAAAATTATTTAAATTTATAGAGCCGTGTTTGAAAATTATTTCTTTTCTTCGCTTTTCATACACTTTTTCCTCTTTACAGCTGATGAAGACCGGAGTGTGCAACGTACGAAATGTTGAAATACCAATGAGAAAGGAGATGACAATAGTCCGAATGTAAATATTGTAAATAATGATAATTATATTTCTTTATTGATTATAACTGAAGCCAGGCGAAAGGTCAGCTTCTCAAAAGGAACTAACACGCAGACCTTAAGTGGAACTCGTACATATGATCCATCGATAAAGATGCTGAAAAAAATATTCAGTTCCCCCTACTGCTCTAGTAAGCTCTGACTCCTGCTATCCTCTACCTTTACAATAACCAGATAGGGCTGAAGATGGAGTACTGTTTCCATTCTGGGCTAGTGTTGCCAATTCTTCACTTTCCAATTTGATAGAGTCCAAAAGTGTCTACTCGGCTTTGTGGTTGATTAATTGTTTTTCGACTTACAACCTTTTTTTTTTCCCCAACGACGAAACGTTGCTAGCTTCTCGCTGTTCTATTGCTATTTCCATGGAAAGTGTTCAAACAAACTACATTCCTTAGTTCCACGAGTTCAAACCTTCACGGCTTAGACCCGCCATGATACGTTGCGAACCACCCTCATACCCTTCGTATTCCCTTGGTGAGATGCAAGCTCCACTGGAGCGGATTCTTACCAATAACCGCTGATTTATAGAACCGATTCCCGAAAGGTTGCTTTCCCGATCACTTGGCCTGTTCAAGTCTAGAGTCAACCGTTATTTTACAGACATATCCGCATAAACTGTGTCGATTACCCTTAAGCCTCTGTTCGAGTGGCTCTTGGGACTTGTAAATGACAGTTCCTTCACACCTTCAACGAGAAGATATGTAAACTTATGTGTCAGCACGGAAAAATATATATTTAATATGTATTCGGCATTATTTGTCTTTAACAAAACTTGTTTGAATGTGCATTTGCTGTCGAGATGTATGTACTTAACAATTAAGAAGCCTGGACAAAAGAAATCTCTGTTGACTACTGTAACAAATTGATTCTCAGTATTCAAGTCGTAATCAAAAGTAAAGGTGGGGGGAGACGTCATATAAGATATTGACCGCTGGACTATTTAGCGTGAAATGAATAGAAAACATCGTCATGTACAAATTTGTGTATAAAATTAAATCAGTAACATATAATTTATCAGAGATTGCGTTGTTTTTAACTTTAATATAGTAAAATTATAAGGTGGTTTTAAACTTTTGTTAATGAAAGCAATTGGTTCCTCAAAACGGAAATTATTTATGAGACGGTATCACCAAAGTCTGGATACAGCCAAAAATGCATATTTTCAAGAAATTAAATTTTCAACAAACATTTTATTGAACAAGAATATCAACAAATAACATCTTCAAAATGATTTTTTAAGCATTTGTGATGCAAAGTTTTATGCGCTTTGGAAGATTCATGTAAATTCGATGCAATAATTGCCGCCAATTCCACCACATTCACTCTTTATGCGTTCAATAAAGTTTCATCTGTGGAGGCAAAAAAATATAGCTAATGAAACATTAAGATCACCCTGCATAATATCTTATCTTTTTTCATTTACATATATAATATTTAGCTTTATAATATTAATTTATCTATTTTCTTTCCCGTTTCACCTTTTTTTTAGGAGACATGCACATTACTTTAGTTTCTTCGATCGAGTTCTGACAAGTGATGAGCGATAACCGGCTAGCTCATTCTACAGGATGCCGCTAAAGTTTGGACAAATAGGTAAAAATACATATTTTAAATACACACACATATATATATATATATATATATATATATATATATATATATATATATATATATTTAACGTGTGTTAGCACGTGCGATACCCTGACTTCATCAGCCGCCGACCAGGGGTAATATCACGGTTTCGGTGGCTATGGCGGGACCGCCACCCCTGGCGCCACCAGAAGCGTTTGCCACCAGGCAGGGTATGAAGATAAGCTAACTAATTGTTCCTTTAAGTAAAATCTATCTGCAATGAAAGTTTCTTGAACGCGTTTGCCGTTATTGACGCGCTCGTAAAAGTCGTTATATATATATATATATATATATATATATATATATATATATATATATATATATATATATATATATTTCATGAAGTGCAGTTTTCAACATTTTATTGAATTGGAATATTAACAAATAACATCTTCAATATGATTTTCGTCCTTTGTGATGCAAAGGTTGATGAGCTTTGCAAGATTCACGTGAACTCGATGCAATAACTCCACATTGCCGTCAATTTTAACACATTCACTCTTTATGCGTTCAATCAAGTGTGTTGTTTTTGCAATTTCCATTGAGTAGACCTTCACCCCAGAAAAGGGTTTTCAAAAAAACCGTGTCTAAGAAGTAAAATATATAGTTATTGAGATTTCTTATGTGTCCTGTATATATGTCAGGTATCTATGCATGTGTGTGCGCGCTCGTGTGTGTATGTGATTGAGTGATATGAAGGTATTAACTGCGGATAATGTTTCACTCTTAATACGCGTGGTAGTTATATGAAAACTTCTCTAGTGACAAATTTTACTGTTTGTTTGTGTCTTTCTTTCCCTCAAGTACGTACAGGTGTATAAATGTAAGGATTTAATTTCCTGGTTAAAGGCAGATGGCGGGTCAGGGCTGTTGGGTAATACGAGAAAAAGAGGACAGAATGCAACATGAAAACGTCGATTTGATCACTATCTAATGAAGTTTCAATCGGAGCCTTCCCAAGATGGCATAGTCATCACCCACAAATTATCGCCTAGCACGCATGCGCATAAAGAAATATATACAGGTGATTATATATATATATATATATATATATATATATATATATATATATATATATATATATATATATGTAAGCAAATATAAATGGATATAGATCCGACAGAATGAAGAAAAATATTTGGAAAAAACAAACAAAATTAGCTGACATAGTCACTATGAATTAATTCCCTGAACTGGACAGTGTCTACTTGAAATGACGCGAACAATATATTAATAGTAATATTAGCCGTTTCCCAACAAGGAAACATTTGGCATTCACTGACCGAGCAGCCAGTACAATTTTCGATTGAAATTTATAAAATCTTTCTCAATTTCTTTTTTTTTATGTAATCAGGTTTCTCTAGTCCAGTAGAGTTTATCGGTCTTTCCAGTATTGATGAGGGAGAGTTCTTTCCTAACCTTCCTTTTGAACTGTTGTGGAATGTTAACATATTGATTATGTCATTATTTTCTCTTCGAGTTACCTATGCTATCGATTTTAGTAGTTGCTGCTGTTGGTAGTCTTCAAGTTATCTGTTTTCTGAACAACTGAAGAATATTATATAAAAACTAGGCGAAACGAGATATCCCTAGATATGTTCAGCGGAACGAGAACAATCTACTTCGAAAATTAAGATTGTAATTCCCTGATGAAGACTGGACGGCACAACGGTCGAAACAAGAATAACGATGAAGAAAACGTGTAAACAATGTCTATACAAATGTATCTTATCTTGAGTGACATACACGTCGTGTTTTACGGCGTTTTGACGAGTAACGATAATACTATCATTTTTATTTACTTGTTCAGCAAGTTTTTACCGGAAGACTCCGGGCTAGAGTTAATTGCTGCGGTGATTTTATTTAATAATGGATATTATTATTCATGTAGTACAGAGCACGTAGAACTTGTTAAAATCAACGGAAAACAGCATGCTTACAGTCTGAACAGAAATGAATATTACTTAAAGCAAAATCCTACCAGATAATCCCTTTCGAGTGTGCTCTTTATAAATAGTATCCTTTTATTATATTTGTGATTTAAATCAGTCGTTACTTGAAATTCATATGGACAAGTGGCCGAGTGGTGACTCGAGTTCGAATCTCACCATAATCGATTTGTCAGGAAGGTGATTTCTCGATGTTATCAGTCTGGAGGAGGCGATCTCAGCCTGTGGCATCTTTGGAACATGCCTGAAATCCATACCACGGGTTGACCCAAGTCAGTGGAATTGGGTAGACGGAACCCTTGGGAAACGTCGGTGGTTGTGCTAAAAATGAAATCACAAGTCATCATGGTTTGATCGTGCTAGCCTTGTTCAGACAGCTGAATAACGCGCTCTCTCCCAGAAACCGTAACTAAGTCCGCTCAGCATAGTTGCAATATAAACCACAGATGCGGTCTGTATGTGATGAACAAACACAAGTGTGTCTCAGCAGGCGTCTGCAATGGGGATTTGCTAGCCGTCCTGGCATCATTGGATATTAGTAGCTGCTCTATTTACGTTTACTTCATATTTCTTAGTCATAAATTTGTCCTAGAAACAATAAAGGCTACTTATCTCTCACTACTGTAGTTGACCTACTTCCTACTAGTGTTTGAGACCAACTGTAACCAAGCACTCCTATATGTCCCTATTCGGTCTTAAGGGTAGTCACGAGCTACGTAGCAGTAATTTTGCTTTATCACTAGTTTAGTCTAGTGATTACCTGTTATATCATTTGCAATACATTTTGGCCTAAAGAAACATCTTATTATTTAAACCTATTATTTTATTTAGCTTAAGAGGGATAAAATAATTTCCAGTTTCGAGACGGAGCCGGCTTTGTATTACGCCCAAATTGAAACACAGTGTGAGGTTAGGTTATGGTAATTACTATATGTCATGGGTCCTTACCTATAACTACAGAATGAACTCTTCCTAACACTATGTATACTACGCCTCTCAAGAGAGAGGGACGAATCGAGTAGAGCCGATAGTAGTTCACTCCAAACCAGACTGACAGTCATGCTAACACCTTCCACATTTTGTGTTATTATATCGTATAATATACCTTCATTATTTCTACTCTTGTGTTCGTGTTGTTCTTCCTTGGTCCTAACCTGAACCATAACACTATATTAAAATAGCTAAGTAAGAGTCACCATCTCCACTCTGGTAAGTTGAAGGAAGGACTGTTTGTCATAAGGTCCATGTCTTATCAGAGAAAATTGTCGTGGCTGTTAAATGAAAAGATGGCAGGAGATACTAAACTTTTGTATTTCTTTCGCCGTTTACAGCATCTTTTGAGTAAAGACGACAAATCATATTTCTATAACCTGGGGAAGAAACTACTGTGGAAAAATTTGGCGGGAATCGCGGATAAAATTGCAGGTTTAACATAGACATACTCGTCTTCTGGATAAAGCATCCGTAATTCAGAGACAGATAGTTGTAATGGTAATTGTTCGTCTGAGTTCTTCGCTATGGTGCCTAGACTCTTTGAATTTAAGTAGAGTACTAGACTGGCGACGGAGCCTCACCAATTTACAGTTGAGTTGGCTAGATGTAGTCGAAAATTCTATAAGAGCTTCTATTCTCGCACTTCTCGCTTGTGGAACTCTCTTCCGGTTCCATGCTTTCAAGCCAACGTTAATCTGCAAAAATTTAAATAACTTCTATCCTCCAGATTACTTTTCTTTTCTTCTTACTCCTTAACAATGTTTCTGTTTCTAACTCTTGCACATTTAGTTATCCATGGAGTCTCAGTCGCTTTACTGAAGAAGATTCGGTCTGCCATATGAAGAAGCCTGTCGTCTTTTATTGGTCTATGACTGTACAATTGGTGCTAGTTTTCTCCCAAAGAGTAACGATCAAATTTCTTTAATTCTTCATACTTAAGCAGGCAGAGTGAAATGACATTGTAAGTTTACATTTCATTCACTGATATAGAGTTCTGAATATTTAATGTTTGTCTCTGAATTTAAGCTGACGCCAGATTTTCATCCCCTCTTTGTAAGTGCAGATATGGCAAACGTTGATTTTCTGTATAAATATGATCTTTTAACTGATCTCCAGACATTGTTTGATGGATCAATAAACTAGATTTTTGAGACATTTTTTATGTCGGAGGACGAATATTTTCTATGAAAATTTCTCGGACATTCAGGCAAGTAAATGTTATTAATACTGTTTATTATAAAACTGAGCATTTACTTAAATATTTGTATCTTTAAAGAATGTATAGGCATAAAAAATGTCTTAAAATAATTGTTGGACTTTGTCCATTTCATAATGTGAAACTATATTTTGTATACCGCCCCATTAAGAACGACCGCGTTTAATTCGAATGATAATCCTGCTTTTGTAAGCATTTAGATAAAGATTTTAGCAATACTAAGTCGTCCTTCCAATCTACACTCATTCATCATGGCTAGCACCTGCGAGTGGCAAAAGCTGAATTTAGCCAGACGTTGGAGCTTGGCATAATACGCTCTTCACACAAGTAAGGTTTTCGGTCTAGTCCTAAGACGTAGTAGCAGTTGGCTTTCATCTCGATCACAAAACCGGATCAATACCATATCCCCCATACCCATGACATCACAGTAATCACCCAGAGTAAATGCATTTATTACGAAACTCAGTGCCTACCACCCGCTAGACCTACATGATATTCTCAAGCTACTAATCCATTTCACTTGTTTTAATTTTTGCTCATTCTTTTCAAACTAAGGAAAGCAGTGTAGTTCTTACGGAAGTTCATTGTCTATATATTATTCGAATCAAATTTTTGCTGCGTTTACGTGGATGATGTTCTTCCATGTTGAACCAGTTGAGAGTAACTTTCCTTGTACTTTTCTGAATTCTTGCGGAAGTAAAGAGATGCATTTTATGTTCGTTTGTCTAGATAGTGTAAGGGACCATGGTGAAACTTCAATTTTTCTTGTAAACTCTACTGTGTCCTTCGACGATCATCTGACAGGGTTACATATGGTTTTGAATTTAGAGTCGAAATTTCATTAGACAGATCGCCAACCACGGCTACTGAGCTCAGACAATGCTACTATTTAACCCATAGCTGGGGAAGAATTCGTTCCTTTTCCAAGATTATTTGTCGCGAATGAACTTTTGTGGAATTCGAACGCAGGTCGAACATTTCTCGTAACAATACGCCAACCAGTATGTAAAATGTAAAATAAAAAACCTATACAAACAGACACAATATAATTTTAAAAAGTGTTCCTGCAACTAAGATATATGTAGACACCTAGATCGTTAAGGTGACCGCCTTACAATCTTTAGGCAGTTCAAGTGACGAGATACTTTTAAACAAAAATATAGCATCGAAACTATATTTATATATATATATCATATATTTTCGTAGGATCAAATAATTACGCCAGATGGAGACTTGTAAAGTTCAGTTAAATAGGCCACAACTCCCAACATACACACACACACACACACACACACACACACACACACACTCACTCACTCACTCGCTATGCAGGGCTCAGTAAAATAAAAAACGTGCTCAACTTCTATGGGCACGCATGTGTCTCCCGAGGCCTGTAGGTTTTTTGTAAACTTTAGACAGTTGGAACATGTGGTTGAGCCATTTTGCTCACGTGATTGAAGATCAGTTGCCACATGTTTCCTCGGGCGAACAGCAAGGCTTGCTTTACTGCGTGCGACAAAGCTTTAGTGGGAGGTACGGTTATCATTGAGCGGAACATCATGCGGAACAGTTTGTTTTAATATTTGCACGGCTGATTCCGATATTCAAGTCAGTCTCACTAAAACCTTTGTATACATGAGAAGCACTCTGATGCTTTGCTTTCCCAGGCCAAAAAATAAAAAAAATAAAAAAAAATGCTACACCACTTCAGATTGTCTTTGAGTTTGTCTTTGAAACGCTAGAGTGGCCTTCTAAATGAAGTGCTTGCCAGAAGCTGGCAAAAGAAGAGTTATTTTGGTAGTTTGCTATTTGCTCATACGAGAACGATACCCTACACACCGGAGTTGGATTTCCCGTATTGTTTAACAAAACTTGTATGTATGTATATATATATATATATATATATATATATATATAAAAGGCTCAAACACTAATATTCCATGGTTATAATTTATTACATTGGAATCGTAATCACGATCCAATTCATCAGACCGACAAAGTAAAAAAAAAAAAAAATTGAATTTGCAAGTCTGATGAATTGGATCGTTATTACGATTCCAATGTAATAAATTATAACCATGGAATATTATTCTTTGAGCCTTTTATATTATATTCTTACTCTGTCCTGAACATTGAGTTCTGCCTGGATTCTATCCTCTTGGGAATATATATATATATATATATATATATATATATATATATATATATATATATATATATTGACAACTAATATTATCTGTCTATCTCTCTATCTATCTATCTATCTCTCTCTCTCTCTCTATATATATATATATATATATATATATATATATATATATATATATATATATATATATATGATGGCTGTCTGCTCGTTATCGAGTATGGCGATCACACATTACGCAAAGATTCTGCGGTGTCACGGACATGACTTTTACCCCCAGCCAATGTTTCATACAGACTTGTATATATATATATATATATATATATATATATATATATATATATATATATATTAGAATCTCACTGTGTTTGATTTTTCAGGTTAGTGAATTGTCATCGGTTTGGCGAGGCGATTATTGCCTGCGGCAATGATGAGTAGTGACTGAAAGATATACCACGGATTCCGAATGAAATTACGTGGACAAAACTTCTGAAATTTTCGGTGATTGCGCTAGCACGAAGTCACAAGTCATCGTGACCGAGATTTTGAACACACCGACCTTATACAAACTGCTGCTCACGACAGATTATGTTCTCCCTCGCAGGAACTGTAACTTCTTCAACGCGTAAAGTGCTTGAGCATGCGTCTGCAACAGAGATTGTCGAACCGCCATATTAGACGAGTGTGTTCGGAAACGACTCACCGGCCATTGTAAAGCATGATTAGTTTTCAAACATTTCTGACAGGAAATCTTACATGTTTTTCCGTGTAGATTAGTATTATTTTCATCTCTATTCTTTGGCCATGTCACTTCGTAGAAACCACAAGAATATATGATGTCAAAAATGCCTAAGAACAGAACTAAAATAACAGGCGGTAAGATCGACAATTTTGGCCACGGCGAAAGGCGGTTGTGAAAGGAAATGAAACCGGATCAAATAGCTATCATAAAATATAAGTAAAATCACGTGTCAAAAGAATCATAGTGGCTAGAGTTTAATGCGTGAATCAAGTAACACACCCGCACGCGCACACACACACACACACACGCACACACACACACACATATATATATATATATATATATATATATATATATATATTTAGGCGGCATATCTTCATTGAATAATATAGACATATGTCTATTTTCTAACAATCCTTTCTATTAGGTTGGTGCAAAAATAATATCGTTTTTTCACGTTAAAAAATACGTCAAAAAACGATATTGTTTTTGCACCAACCTAATAGTTCTCTAATCAGTTTCTTGATGTTAAGAAATAAATCAACGAAGGCGCCATAGTTTTTTTCTTGCCCAAGTATTTTCGATCTTCTCCGAGATCATCTTCAGGAGTGAATTACAAAGACAAACCTATTGTAACTGTGATAATTGTGATGGTCATTTTTAAAAATACGCACGAATGCTCTGTTATAATTATTTTAAAATTTTAAATTTAACCATTCTAGCTATGGAAGTTTTTCAAAACAAGCGTCCCAATATATTAGGTTGGTGCAAAAATAATGTCGTTTTTTGACGTTAAAAATACGTCAAAAAACGACATTATTTTTTAACCAACCTTATATTTATGTTAACAAGAAATTGATGGAAATGCAAAATGGCATTAAATGTTGGTTAAATGCACATCAAAGCGTTGTTGCCACACTCGTAATAAATTTTGTTCAGTGTTGGTTCGTGGTTTTTGATGACTGCAAGAAATACTAGGGTTGGAAAAAACTACAGCTCCTTCCTTGATAGATTTCTTCTTAACATTACGAATCTGATTAGAGAATTAGAAAGTATATTTTTCAATGAAACATGTTTGAACACACACACATATTACATATATATATATATAAGGATTGTGTTTGGTTTGATTTATTTTGTTTTGTTTTGTTTTACGGCATATCAACCTCAATGAGTTATTTATTGCCAACAAGATTTTAGGGTAGGTTCGTATGAATAAAATTCTTTGTAAGAATTCAGATTGTAGATCAGGTTTGATTGACGTTAACTCTATTGCTGGTATTTAAAAAAATATATATTGCTAGTATTTTTACTCTCAGTGATTTGGGGTTAACTATTTGACCATAGCTGAGACCCTAACAGGTGCTACCACCCGGGGTCAGGGTGGACCTGGAAACAACAACAATTAAGAAGTCACTCTACGATCCTCAAAACCTTCCGATGAGAGGCGTTGCTGCTGGATATAGTTTATCGTCATACCCAGGACGGACCAAGGATTGTGTTTTGTTCTCACGTCTGATGGATCCAATTTCAAATCGCTCAAAGTGGCGTTGTTTAAAAGGTCAAACTGGATTTTTTAACACACTTTAGAGAAAGATAGCTTATTTAATACGAGTTGCTTCTCTTTTATTAAAACAGCCTCCAATATATATATATATATATATATATATATGTATGTGTGTGTGTGTGTGTGTGTGTGTGTGTGTGTGTGTGTGTGTGTGTGTGTGTGTGAAATGGTGTAATAATAAGCGATGTGGAAAATGGAATCTCCTTGCAGTGCCCAGTTCAAATTCCAACCGAGGCTATTGTGAAAACGTTCTACTAATACTCTTGGGAAAAGCATGAATACACTCTCGCGCACTAGCTATTTGTAAACTAATAGGGCCGACTGGCGCCTTTAGCATTGGTAGGGTGACCAATCTGGGAGAAGGACAACTCTAGATTCAAAACCGTGAAAGAAGCAAGGAGACACCACTCCAGGCAACTCGCAAGTAGAGGAAGCTGTGAAAAACTAAGATTACCTACATCCTGGAGTGACATGGCATTTTAAAAATTGTACGTAGTTCTTTAAAATTTCCCTCATCGAAATAAGAATAGTTGAACGGGAAGGCATACAAGAGTTGCTCTGAAAGTAATGCATCCTGGTTTAATTTCTTAGACTACAACATCAGGAAGCGGGTATTTGAGGTATAGCAGTACGGACTTAGAATTCCAGCCAATAATTCTTAATTTCTTTCGTATTAATTAGAGAAGCTGTACAGGATCTGACGATATGCATAAAGACATAAAAATGCATTCGGAAGAATGCTGTCTCACTGAATTCCTCCCATGAGGAAAACATTTCAAATATTGACAATCATTGACACATGGTGAACATTTACAGTCTAACGGATGGGAACACAGACAAAGATTCTCCACAGTGGAGACAACGGTGTGTGTGACTTATGTTTCGGTCTACATATTTTTATAGCATTTGCCTAAGAAACCAAAAAGGGACCAAATAATGTGAACTCCATCGGACAATCTGCCTAATGAGCCATATAACAAAACTCACCATCCGAATTCTAACGAATAGAGCACGCAGCAGAATCGGACCGGAGATAGGACAACAACACTGTGGGTTTGTCAAAGACAAAGAAACAAGGAACGCTATATTTATGCTTAGAATGTTAGAAAGAGCAATACAAATACTGGAAGATGTGTACCTTATAAAGTACGCCACAAATTTCTTGGAACTGCTCAGCATAGAATAATCAAGAACCTATACTGGCAGCAAAACGTCTGAATGCGGATAGAAAATGTTTTCAGCAGATATACAAAAATAGAAAAGGAGTAAAAGACAAGGATGCTTCTACTCGCCGGACTTTTTTTAACCTATACTGTGAAGCAATTCTGAGAAGTCCTACCAGGATTCATTATTAGCGGCCACATTATTAACAACATAAGATATACAGATGACACAGTGTTGATAGTAGACACGGAAAGAAACCTACAAAAGCTACTACAGAGGGTAGTGAAGGAAAGCGAGAAGAAAGGACTAAATATAAACAACACAGAATGCATGGTTTGTTCTAAAAGAAGACGACACTGAAATACGAAGACGCATTGAAATATCCAAAGTTGCATTCCAAAAGCTAAGCAAAGTATTAAGACACAGGAAAATCTTTAGAAACACAGAAAAGAGTACTGATATATGTCCTGTCTTATTGCAGTGAATGCTGGGTAATCTTTTCAAAGATGAGGAAGACACTTGAGGCAACAAAAATATGATCCTACAGAAAGATGATGAGGATACCATGGACCGAACATGTGAAAACCGACGAGATTTTAGAGGAAATAGAAACAAAAAGGAAGCTTACACTTAACATCAAATATGCTTAATATTAAATTATTGAGGTACGTAAATAACAAAATTTATTAACAACAAAGGACAGGAAATTTTGGAGAGCCATGATCGTCTACATCCTAAGCCGTAGATGAAAATGAGAGAGAAAGAGATAGACGGGAAAATAATCTTTTGTAGTTGAAAAATGTTGTTGCCTGTATCTGTTGTCGCTTTTGTGGAAATATTACTTTCGTGGAGTTATTACTTTCACAGCGTCCCACGTATGTATGCATTTATATATACAGTCAAATCACAGTAAAACTTCTACCGAAAAAACAATATCTCAAAAAAAATCTAAGAATCCAAAAGTATGATTTAGTTTAAAATAATGCCAGAAAGGTTTATAAGCCGTAAAAAACGCATCAGAAAAAAAAGCGAATCGAATACGGTAGAGGGAGTCTTCAGTTATTTTGATTCATAAGAGAAGAAATTTCAAACAAGTCACACAAAATAAATATGGTTAAGTTTGTTTTTACAATGGGATAATTGTATACATGTTCGGAAGATCGAAAAGAATTTTAATAGCAAAATTCACTGAAATTATGCGTAGCATTTTACGTCAAATCATTCTGTCTTTCTCCCTCATGCTCACAGAAACACACACATACACATACATGTATAGATAGATAGATAGATAGATAATGAAGAGGCTGAGATAGATATGAACAAACTGAGATAGATAGATAGATATAGACAGACTGATATATATATATATATATATATATATATATATATATATATATATATATATATATATGTATGTATTCCAATAAAGGTGCAATTAATTTACAAATTCATGAATCATTCATACAAAAAACAAATACAAAGGTTAATGATTTAATTGGCGAGAATCCATCGTCGCGAACAATTCAAATGATATACAAAACTCTCAATTCAAACTCAGTGTTGCGACTGCACGTTCCAAAACAATAACACATTTCTCATAGCATTTTTCGGATTACATCTCTATTTTCGTTGTCCTCTTATTACTGAGAGTAAAAACAAGAACAAAATCTATTTCCATACCTGAGGATGTCTGTAGGAACAGACGAAAGCTTGTAAAAATAATAAGACCTTATGCAACTGAAATATATAAAACAAGGATCTTTTCATTCATAAACAGGTTCGGGGTTTTTGTATGTTATTTGAATTGTTCACGGCGATGGATTCTCGCCAATTAAATCATTAACCTTTGTATTTGTTTTTTGTATGAATGATTCATGAATATATATGTGTGTGTGTGTGTGTGTGTGCGTGCGTGTGTGTGTGTGTGTGTGTGTGTTAATTTAATCTTGAGTCTCTACGTGTTCCTTGAACTCTTTCCGATAATATTTTGGAATATATTCATATAGACATATACATTCTCGCTTATATTTTGCCACATCTACGCAACACTTAATAAATTTCTATGAGGGTGACCTGAAGATGTTATAGATTATGAAGGAATGATGTTAGAGAAACTAAATAATAGGTTTCTCAAGTCCAGCAGCTGTTATCGCCCATTCCACTATTGATGGGTGTTTCCTTCCTAACCTTTTGTTTGAAGTACTGTGGAATATCAACATCTTGATCATGTCGTTATTCTCACGTCGAGTTACATGTGATATCGATTTTAGTTTTTGCTGTGGTAGAAAGTCCACAAGTGTCGTTGTTTCTGTTATCTGGTACAGTTCTTTCTTTGTGACCCCGGAAAAGCAGTCCACGATGTTCAAAAAAGATTGATTCTAGCTGAAGCCAACACGCTTCGCTCGGTTCAATTCATTTCAGGATTGGGATAGCGAATGTTGCCTTCAAAATACTAAGCAAAGTATTAAGAAACAGAAAAATTTCATTATAACAAAAAACTGTACTTAATTGTTGTATAATATCATTCCTCCTACATGGCAGTGAATGCTGGACATTCTCCTCTCAGATGAATAAGAGACTTGAGGTAACAGAAATTTGGTTCTACAAAAGGATGCTGGAGATGCCGTGAAATGAACCAATGAGCAATAAGGAAAATTTAGAGAAAATGGAAATAAAATGGACACTTTAACTTCAAAAAGAGAATGTTGAAAATGATTTGACATATAATAAAGAAAGAGTGTTTAGAAAATTTGATACTCACAGGTCATATTGAAAACAAGAGGGACATAAAAAAAAGCAGTACATACCCTACCTAACGATCTTGTGCAAATGGTTGGCAGGCCAGTGATTAGGAGAGATAACAAAAAAATTATTAAGATCTACAAAGGACAGTAAATTGTGGAGAGCCATGATCGCCAACGTCCTGAAGGGACATAGCGCATAGAAGAAGTTTAAGAAAATAAAAAAAATGAATAGCAATTCAAACACGTATGTTCACTAAAATAAATTTTATAGTAATACAAACAAACCTCTCATCAACGGATTAATAGGCTTGATGGGTTGGTCTGTAATGGGAAGGGGTTATTTTTTAATTATAAAACCGCTATAGTAACTCCCACTAGTTATGATCATAATGTAAATACTATAAACATGTATATATGGCATAAATAAGTAAATACTTAATATAGATATATTAATCAAAACAACAAAAATAATAGATTTCTCCCAGCTACTTTCTCAAGCACGTGCTAATGTATCGTACTTTATATACTGTACACCCAACTTTGTTTACAATTGAAAAGCCCGCCACCGCCGATAAGCGATCACTTTGAGAACTAATACAACTCGTTCCTATAAGCCCGCAAATTTTGAACACATGGCACAATGGATAAAGACGTTAGTTAGATCCAGTGACAGGACCCAAAGAGTGTGAGTTCAATACCTGGTTAAGGCGGTGGAGAACTTTGAAAGGGGAATTAACAGGAGATAACTGACATGGCACGTGGAACTAGAACAGTCTACCCCAGTGAGCGAAATAAAGGAAACGTTGTGATAAACATGGCGACAAAGATGAGGAAAATAGTCCAAACAATGTAAATAATGTACATCGCTGACGATTTGGAAGTTTTTTTCCTGCATAACTTAATTTTATTTTGCCTGCAGATTTTGTGCGTTGCATCCGAAGTCAGTTGATGGAGGTTCCGTAGATGAGAGGTTTTACTATATATATATATATATATATATATATATATATATATATGTGTGTGTGTGTGTGTATGTGTGTGTGTGTGTGTGTACGTACTGGTTCCTTGTAATGGGATGGTATGTGTTCACTGATTCCTCGTAGTGAGAAGTCTGTATGTATGCAGAGGGGATATACACATATATACACGCATACTGACAAAAACACACGAAAATGGAAATAGATTTAAGAACACACATGGGTCATTAAAAGATAAAAATGCCGATAAGTACCCCATCATTCTCAGACCAATCTTAATTGTTTCATAACCCCTTCACGCAGAACTTTTCACAAACGTTTGGATTACTAACACAAAAAAGATCATGTTTATTTAACATCGAAAAACATAAAGAAAAAATTGATTATTTTTAATAATATGTGGAAATCTACACTCTTTGCTTGATGATGGTCGCGAGACCTTTAAACACGTGTAGCAAAATTATGGAAAATAAAGCATAATGTTTTTTTTTAAAAAATCCTCATTGCAACCAAAAACATTTGCGGTTTCTCTCTTCTTTTTAATATACACACTCTTCTCTCGTTGGAACTACTATAACCTCTTCTGTGGTTAAAAAATTGCAACTATTTTACACCAATCGTCCAAAAAAAAAAAAAAAAAGCAATGAGTGCAAGGGCAGCGGCAAAAGAATTTAATGATGAGGAAGGTCCGGGATCAGTATTAAAAAAAAAAAAAAAAATTGGTTCATACATTTCAAGAAAGGTGACACCAGTCTCAAAGACCAACCATCTATTGTGGAAAATGAGGCCTTCTTTGAAATGGTTCAACAGCAGTAAACCACAAGCACTCGCATATAGTCGGCAGAACTTCATAAACCATCACCAGTTAATGCCTCCATGAACTCAACCTTGTGAACAGACATTGACGAGAAGTTCCCCATGAACTGACCAATGGCTAGGCTAGGCAAAGTGTGGACATTTACAAACGACTTTTTGATACAACCTCAATATGTTTTTGGTGTTGAATTGAAATTTTGAATGAATGAATTTTTCGCAATCAAGAGAAATCAATGACTTCGTTCCGGTTAGGCTTCAGAACCTGTTGTCACATAAGTGTGATTTGAACAGGTCATGTGTGTTTAGTGGAATGTCAACGGTTCTTGCACTTTGAGTTTGTCTCGTATTGTGATGCTGCGACCGTTGACTCTTATGCTCAACAACTGCAGCGAGTATATGATGCATTGAAAACCCGCTACCCGCCAGTGGGCGCACTCGAAGACACGCGCACCCTGCAGCATGACAATGCCGGTGAACCATAACACTTTCAATGTGACCATGCACAAACTTAAGGGGCTGGAAGTTCTGCTTCAACTTGTCCACAGTCCAGAAATTGCACCATCAAATGACCCTTTTCTGAGTCATAACTCATTTCCTGCGCGTGCAACAATGTGCAAGAGGTTGAAAATTAGTGCGGGGTGTTTTTTTTTTTTGTTTTTTTTTTACCTCTAAACAAGTCAAACGGTATCAACGTGGAATTGAGTTTTGGTGCAATGAGAGAAACAGGCAACAAAATACGATGGGATATATTTGATGAATAAAAGCTTGAAACAGTTTGGTTCTGGCACACACACACACACACACACACACATATATATATATATATATACATATATATATATATATATATATACATATATATATAAATATATATATATACATATATATATATATATATATTTATATATATATCGAGAGAGAGAGTGAGAGAGAGAGACAGATGGGCGGACAGAATAAAGAAAGAAACTAACACACAAATTCACATATCGCAACGACACGAATATTGCTTACATTAAAAGCGTTAATATCCCAGATATACACTGGTTGACCGCCATTTTTGTTCTTTTTTCTGTGAAATGACATATATTATACACACACACACATATATATATATATATATATATATATATATATATAGAGAGAGAGAGAGAGAGAGACAGGGACAGAGACAGAGACAGACAGACAGACAAACAGACTGAGATAAAAAAGATAGAGAGGGAGAGAAGAACACGTCAAAACACAGACAGAGAGTGGTAGAAATAGAGGCAGAAAGATATACACAAACACACACACACACACACGCACTCACCACATATATATATATATATACATATATATATATATACATATATATATATATATATATATATATATATATATATATATATATTCGCATCTACATCAAAACTCACACAGCCGTATTTGTACATATCAACATTTGTAAAGAGTAAAATGACAGAAAAATGGGTTCTTCTTTAAATTACATCTAGCTATATATATATATATATATATATATATATATATATATGTGTGTGTGTGTGTGTGTATGTGTGTATTTTATTACACATACAAAAGTATATAAATTCACACACGCGTACACATATACACAATGATTCATAAAATTAAGCATACATGCGCAAATACGAAATTGTTTTGTATGTACTTGCCTGTGAGAATATATATGTATATTCATAAACATATAATAGATTTATGATTGCATACGCACACATAATTATATATATATATATATATATATATATATATATATATATATATATATATAATTATAATTTGTTCATTCTTACATCATATATATATATATATATATATATATATATATATATATATAGATATATATATATATATATATATATATATGAATTTGTCGGGTATTAGTAAGATAGCAAAGGCTGGGAAAATCTTTCTGGACCTCGAATATCTGGCGTCAAGTGACCCGTAAGGTCATATTAATTTTAGTATTTTTCCCATGGGGCAGTTTGTTGTTCCTTCTGGGAAGCATATCACGTGGCCCAACTTTCCTTTAAAAGTTTAGTTCAACCTCTAGCTTTCTCTGTCGAAAGTTACTAATATCTGAATACCCAATAAATAGATAAGGCTCACAGGCTAACTATAGATGTTGCTCCTATACAATTACTTCTCTGAGTATTGTTCATATCCAATTGAACCGACTCTGCATAGACGTAGGATGAGTGTTCATCGCCAATATTATGGCAGGCTATTCAGAAAAGGCATCTGTTCAATATACGTTGGGGAAGACATTTTTTCAGTTTCGTTTCATAAATAAAAATATTCAGTGCATTTTTTCTAACGACTGTTATTATTTTTAAGCATTTTGCTAAAAATAATAAAGATCAGAATCCTCCTGTTCAAATGAAATTTCAAGACATGACTCTTTTCTGTTATTTATAATATACATAAGCCAGGCATTGACATGATTGTTCCTTGGAAAGATGGTGAAGAAGTTTTCCCTTGCCTTCTCCACGGCTCTGAAATGTGTGTTTACCTTCTCCTTGAGTGCTCACCAAACAGGGAGAACATAGGCTCTATTTCTGTTTACTTTATACTTGTGGGGAAGAGGACACTTTATAACAGTGGGAAAGAGGGTACTTCGATATAGTGCAGTAGTTAGCAAGCTTGTCTCGCTAGATCAATTACAAATGAGTAATGAGTTCGATTCTCACTGAGTGCTCTATAGCCCGAATTGATACACAAGTTTCACGCTCGCACGACAACTAGAACATATAAGAAAGAAGTGGGTCTAGCATTAATTCAATTCAAACACAAAAAGACAAATTATTTGCCGCAAAACGTTTTTGCGATTAGAAAGTGCTCAATGCAAATTTAGACAATGACAATACGGAGTAATTTAAAACAGCATTTCCTACAAAAACTTTGATGTCTTCAGCCAGTAAACGAGTATATTTACCTCAACTCTATTCTGTATTGCCCTCATATACATACATTGGCTGTTGAGGAGTAAGTGATATATATACTGGCTGTTGAAGAGTAAGTGATATATATGCTGGCTGTAAGAGCAAACTTGTCCAAATCATGTAACAGGAAATTTAGCCAATTGTTAGATCAAGTTCTGAACCGTTGTATCTTAGAAATGATTAAAGATATCTTACTGGAATTCTCCAAGGTTTTTATAACACTATTGAGCTCTATTTAGAATGTATAAGTACTATCAAAGCTTAACAGAAGAATTCTTTATATATATAAAGAATTTAAATGCCTGAACTTAAAATCATGGTAAGCACTGAATTAAAAAATTAACTTCTTTGATATAACATTAGATTTAATGAAAAATGTATACATACCTTATAAGAAACCTAATACTAATCCGTTATATATACACCCTAAATCTAATCATCCTCCATCTATAATTAAGCATATACCTTTACCTATCGAAAAGAGAATAAGTACAAATTCAGCAAATGAGATTTTCTATGAACATATTAATTTCTATAATAAACTCTAAAAGATAGTGGCTACAAAAGCATAGAACTAACTTACGTAAAAAATGAAAATGGAAAGCATAGAAAACACAGAAGCAGAAAAATAATTTGGTATAGTCCCCCATACAGCTAATGATAAATAATAAATTGGGACAAAAATTCCTTGCATTAATCGTTAAACATTTTCCTAAAGATAGTAAACTCAGTACTATTTTCAATAAAAATACACTAAAATTAAGTTACAGCTGTACTGAAAACTTATTAAGAAACATAATGCTAATATCTTGAATAAACACTTAGACCAAAACCAAAGAAATTCGAAGTGTATAAAAATAAAAAGAGATGAAGATAAACAAAAATTATGTAACTGCAGAAATCCTCATAACTATCCTTTACAAAATAAATGTCACACAGAATCATTAGTGTTACCAATGCAGTATCTCATTTATTGAAGATCCCAACATAAAAGTCTATATAGGTTGCACAAACCATGAGTTCAAGAAAAGATTCAATCAGCATCAAAGTTCGTTTAGGATAAATAAATGCCGAAATCAGACATCCCTATCAAAATATTACTAGCACTTAAAAGAAACCAATAAAATACCTACAGTAAAATGGAAATTAATAAGAAAAGCTAAAATATGTCGGTCATTAAATGACCCATGTCCTTTGTGCATACATGAGAAACTATATATTACTCGCTTTATAAAAAATAAAAATTTACTGAATCAGAGACATAAAATAGGTATTCTTTGCCGACATTGTCAAAAATGTTCCTCAAATAATATTTTTTTAAAAAAGCGTAGCTGGTAATATACATACTTATACGTAATAATATTTTTTTAAAGAATTTGAGTAATTGTATTACATTTATTTGTTTTAAAAAGAAATATAATCTGTTATTAATTAAAAGTCAAAATAATATTTTAAAATTGTAGATCAATACAACGTATTCTAATCGAAACTCCCCTTTTAGAAAGAATCTGTATGTATACAAGTAGAAATTTAACGAATAAAATGCCGAAAAACTTTTTGCCGTTAATAAAAAAAAAAAATTAAAAAAAAGACATGCGTTGAACGGATGTCCTAATTCGTTGAAAAAAGACACCCCTACCCTACCTAGACATAACCCATTTTCTAATGTAAGTCATAATTGATATGATAATAACAGTTAATAAAAATGAACACGCTACCGGCCCTGTCTAAATGATTATATCCCTGGAAACAAAAATTATGAATGTATGTGCTTTTAAAACTCAATAAATTTTAAAATAAGTTTTTCCAGAATTCGCTTGAAGATGAAACAGAACTACTGCTTTTAATTTAACATAATTGAATTTGAAGTTTTTGTTTTCGAAACATCGTAATTCCTGTGTAGCGATGAAACCATATTTTTAAATCAGTTAATTTATAATATATATATATATATATATATATATATATATATATATAAATTACGAAGAACTTGGTAATACGTATGGGTAGTCCCAATGAGGATGAAATCCTGAGAGCTCAATGTAAATTCAGAGCTAATAATTTAAAGAATAACAGACCACTTTAAGGCTCATTAAAGTGGTCTGTTTTTCTTTAAATTAATATATATATATATATATATATATATATATATATATATATATATATATATATATATATATATATATATATATATATTAAGCTTAGCGCCCCGAGCAAGGCATGAAGCCACTAGGGTGCAAGGGTTTGCAGAAGATTTGTAGCAAGAGCAGATAGGAGTGATAGAAGAAAGGATGAAGGGAAGGGTAGTGTGTAGATCAAGGTAACTGGAGATGTCGATTGACATTACATTTGAATAGTTGGAGATTATAGCTATCAGGGAAACAGTAATTGGGAAGGGTGTTCCACAGGCGAGAGGTGCGAGGTATGAAGCTATTGGAGTAGAAGAGACGGCTACATTTTAAAGTTTCTACAGTTTAAGGGTGAGAGCGGGATGCCAGCCTCGTAAGGCGCTTGTACTCATGGAGACTGGGGACCAGGTAAAGCAGCTCATCGGAGCAATTGCCATGAAAATATTTGTAGAAGAGACAGAGAGAGGCGACGGCGCGTCTGTGAGATAGTGGCTGCAGGCAAGACGCCATATCACGGCCAATCACATTACATATACGTCTCTGGATCTTGTCAAGAACTGCGAGGTAAACAGAATGTGCCCCAGACCATATATATATATATATACATATATATATATATATATATATATATATATATATATATATATATATATATATATATATATACCGGATGTAACAGCAATATATATATATATATATATATATATATATATATATATATATATATATATATATATATGGGTGTGTCATGCCTAAACGTCTTATCTGAAAACATATATATATATATATATATATATATATATATATATATAATTTTTAAATTGACATAATGGTTCACTCGTTAGAAGCTTAACATCGCCGGAGGACACATGGTATAGTGGATAAGGACAGGACCCAGAGAGTTGTGAGTTCATTACCTGGTTAAGGCAGTGGAGAACTTGGAGAGGGGAATTAACAGGAGATAACAGATAACTGACTTCCATTAAATATGGCACGTGGAACTAGAACAGTCTACCCCAGCGAGCGAAATAAAGGGTTCAGTTCGACATTACTAACTCCTGAAGAGGGCTGGATCGGCTGAAACGTTGTAATAAATATCGCGACAAAGATGAGGACAATAGTCCGAATAATGTAAATAGTGTACATAATACCTCATCTCAGAAATATAGACAGATACTGAAGAAAATTTGAGTTTTTTTTTCTCCTGCGCGATAAAGTCAATCATAATTTCCCACTCACCTTTATTCTGATAGGGGATATTTCGATTTCGCAGTACCACCCCATCTTCATTTTCAGAATGACGGAACTTTAATGTTCGACCGAATATCTGAGACGATTGATAATATTCTCATTGAATTTGCTCGGTTAATTTTTATCTAAGATTTTAGAGCTTCACCCTTATACTGTTGTATCATCAAAATAGATATTCACAAATGATCTTAGGCAGAATTTTATGTAAATTGGGAAGATCGTTGGACCTAAGTGAAAAGTCTGTGTCGATCGCTTGGGATTCAAAGGACTGGCCGTTAACAATTACCTTCAGGAACCTACCCATTAATAAGAACTCTATCTGATGTGACTTCAATATTCACCACAAATAGTGTTTAGCTCACTCCAACAAAACTGACGAAGAAGGCGGATACTGCAGAGACTTCCACATCGCCTATGAACTAACACAGATCATTGACGAACCCACCTGTCTTCCTGATGCGACAGGGCATCAGTCGAAACTTCTTGAATTCATCTTCACACCCAGCCCTGAAATATGACTCTCTGAAGTTTTGCACCCATCCTCTGGGGACTTCAAACTATTCATTAGTCGGTGTCATTTGATGCCAAAACAAAAGCATATCATGATAAGCCCTTCCTTAGAACGATTTTTCGGTACACGAAAACAGACTTGGACAGCTTCAGATCTGACATGACGGAAGTTCCTCTCTCAGCCTCCATCAAGTATACTGCCTCCAAAACTGCTGAATAGAATGTTGCTCTACAGAAGGATGCTGAGAATACCATAACCGGAATGTGCAAATAAGGAAAATTACGTTACGGATAATGGAAACAAAAAGGATGCTTGTGTTTAAAATCAGAAATAAACTTGTTGAACTTTCTTGGACACATAATGATGAAGAGTGGTTTGTAAAATTTGACACTAGCAGGATCTATTGAAACAAAAGGGACAAAGGAGACAGTCTACCAAACAAGCTTTTGTAAGTGGATGACAAAACAAAATCTGGAAATGATGGTGAAATAACTATGAGCTCGAAAGCTAAAAAAAAGTTGTGGAGAGTCATGTTAATAATATTTTGCTGGTTAGGGTCTGATTAGTTTGATGACAGAAATGATTCCATACATTTCCCGTTACAAAAAGAATAGAAAATATTTACAACTTCTTTTAAATAATCGGAGTATCAAATATTAATTCTATGTCCATTACAGTCAATTTTCCTGTCAGAATTTACAAATATAGAAAAATCCCGATGCTCTGAATAGATCCTTATTTGAATAGAGAACTTTATACCCATAAAAAATTCCAGTAGAAGTCGAACAGCCAGCTCTGGTTCATGCCCGAATGTGCTTCAAACATAGCTCACCGTAAATACGGTAACCACTAAAACAATATCTATCATGATGAGCGGTGCAGTAGGACACTAACTGCATTCAGAACTGCTGATAGATAGAAAATGTATAATGTAACTATGCTCAAAGAGTCCAGACCCAGTTTGAAATCAAACAAATTGGATCGCCGGGGTTCTGGAAGGTTTCTAAGCAAATTCTGAATAGAGGCAAAGCGTCAGTGCCTACTATTATAAACAGACCCGAGGTTATCTCATCTTCGTCGATCTTTACCTCAATGTTTCCTTCGAACTCAACGTTAAATGACAAAGACCATCCCCTTCCCGACTTCCCGCCTCACTGGGCACAATCTCAGTAATATTTTCATTAAAGACCTGGAAGTCTGAATACTTTTGGAAAGTCTTGACTATACGAAGGCTACCAGTCTGGAAAAATACAAGTGGTTGTCTTTAATGGAGATTTCCCCAATCTTAGCGCAATTGCTTAACCGCTGCTTTATGGAGAAATCCTTCCCAAGCCTGTGGTAGGTGTCAAGTGCATGTCCGGCTTTAAGAATACGGATGAGCGCTCACTATCCTCATAGAAGGGACCGATCAGTCTCTTCAGTGTTACTAGAAAACTGTTTGAGGCTATAATCAATAAAAAAGTTTGTTGACCACCAAAATAAGAACAAGTGCAGATTTCGATCAGCCTGGTCCACTGCTGATATCCATAGTGCGATTATTCACAGAATTAGTAAATATATCTCAAGGACGTATTATTATGCCACACCTTTGACAAGGTGTGGCATAATTAGTTACTGTACAAGCTCTCTAGCTATGGAATCACTGGAAGAGGGTTTCTCAGAAGAGGGTTTCTCAATTATAAAGTTCTTAGTAATGGGTAGATACCTGAAGGTAGTTATTAACGGCCAGTTCTTTGAATCCCAAACGATCGACGCGGACGTCCCCCAAGGTTCACTTCTCGGCCTAGCGCTCTTCCCACATTACATGAATGTTCTTCCTAAGATCATTTGTGAATATCTTTTCTGATGATACAACAGTATAAGGGTGAAGCTCTAAAATCCTAGATAACCAGAGCTCGACAATTGATCCCTCCTCTGACGGAGTTTAGTGGGGGAAAACTGGCTGGATAAACAATCTAGGCACGTTCCACCATCGCCGATTCGACCCAGAACTTTCACCAATCGCTATGAAAGGATATTCCTTCAATGAGGCCCCGTCGTGCCATGCGTGCCTATACGAACAGAATCAACCCAAGTGGAACACCGTAGATACGATCCATCACTAAAGGTGCTGGAAAAAAAATGTCGGTTCCCCGTATCGCTCCATCAAGTATCTGACTCCTCCTGCTATCCTCTACCTTTACAAGAGCCAAACTGGAGGAATACTGCTATGTATGTGTAGCAGCCGCCTAGTTTGCACTTTCTACTCTTGATAGAATCTAAAAGCCTCTCAACGTCCTTTTAGTTGACGAATTATTTTCCACCCGACAAACCCTTCTCACAGACGAGACAAGGCTCTTCTTAGACGAACTACATTCATTTTTTTCTTTCACGCCTAAGATCCTCCACGCCACGCCTATTTTAGCGTACCAACACCATTCCCTTCGTAGTACGTTGGTAAGGATATAAGTTCTACTCAAGTAGCTTCTACAAACATACCACTACCTTGTGGAACTAACTATGAAGTGGACTTCACTGATCACTGTAATCTTAATCTGTACAAGTCTAGGGTCAACCGTTATCTTCCACACATATCCGCATAAGCTCTGTCTTTTACTCTGTAACCCTCTATCACGAGTGGCCCTCGGGCCTTGTAGAGAGTGAACATTATAAAAATAAAACTTGCATCACGTCGCTGTGAAATATGTTCCCGCCTCTTGCAAATATATTGGGCGTGAACAAGGAACTTGTATTGCTGTGTACGTTCCCAAGAGAACTAATTCGAATTGGACGCCAGCTAAATTTAAATATTATATAAAATTACTGAAGTAATGGAGTTTAAAGCTCCAACTCGGAAACTTCCCGGTGCCATTTTTCTCTATTCGTAAATCCTGACAGAAAAATTGACGGTAAAGGACATGGAATTAATATTTAATAATCCGATTATTTAAAGAAATTGTGAATATTTTCTATTCTTTTTGTAACGGGAAATAGATGAAAATATATGGAATCATTTCTGTCTAAAATTATCCATAGCTTGCCATCGAAATAATCAGACCCTTACCAGCAAAATATTATTATTAACATAACTCTCCACAACTTTTTTTTAGCTTTCGAGCTCATAGTTATTTCACCATCATTTCCAGACTTTGTTTTGTCATCCACTTACAAAAGCTTGTGGGCACCTCGGTGTGGTGTAATAGTTAGCAAGCTTGTCTCGCTAGATTAGTTACAACCAAAGTGAGTTCGATTCTCACTAGGTGCCCCATACTTTCGGCCTTGTGCCACATCTAAGCTACGCTTAGAAAATAACCACTTACAAAAGCTTGTTTGGTAGACTGTCTCATTTGTCCCTTTTGATTCAATATGTCCTGCTAGTGTCAAATTTTCTAAGTCTCCCTTCCTCATTATGTGTCCAAGTTCTCATTTTAAACATAAGCATCCTTTTTGTTTCCATTTTCCGTAACGTAATTTTCCTTATTCATACATTCCGGTCATGGTATTCTCAGCATCCTTCTGTAGACCAACATTTTTTTTTTGTTGCTTCTAGTCTTTTCTTCATCTTCCTGGAGATTGACAAGCATTCACTGGCATACAGGAGGACTGATATTATATAGCAGTTCAGCACTTTTTTCTTTGTTTCTAACGACATTTTGCTGTAACTTAATACTTTACTTAACCTTTCAAAGGCAAATTTTGTGATCTAGAGATTCTCGACGAAATCGAACGAAACATAATGCATTTTCCACGTAACTTTTCTATGAATAATTTCTGATAAGTTTTCCACTTTGATATCTCGACTTTAAGCGCAATACTAGATTGACAGTTATGTCTTATCATCTTACAGTCGAAATTGCTAGATGTAACCGTGACTTCAATGTTAACAATTATTTTTCTTGCACTTCATGCTCCTGGAACTTTCTTCAGGCTTCTTGCATTCAAAAATGTAAATGCAACGTCAGTCGTCATCTACCTCCTTGAAACCTCTTCTTTAAGCTTTATTTCTTCTCAATAACACTTTTTCAGATTGTTTTTTCATCTCAGTAATCCCTTGTATCTTAGTGACTTTATTACCTTCCTTGAAATGACTAAAAGAAATCCTTAATCTGTCTTTTATAGCTGAAAAACAATCCCGGTTTTAATTCCCTCCTTAACTTCTATGGCACTTGCTAACACTGGCCTGCTAAGAAGAACGCTTAAAAAGACAAAATCTAATGGCAGAATATCTTTGGAGATCCTGTATGTAATTTATATTTGCTATTCATTTAGCAATTTAAATATCTCTTTGAAGACTTTCCGAGGTCATACACTCTGGGACTATGAAATTGTTATAAGACTGTTATCATTACCGACATTTTCTATGTAAAAGCGCTTGACTTGATGACAAACGCAGATTAATTACTTAGTATAAATGGCGAAACGCAACTACCACACACACACACACACGTATTATTAATTTCATATGTTACATATCATTAATAATTATATATAATGTATATATTATGAAATGGACAATTATTTTAACTTTGCTAAGCAGATGCTTCCTCTGTAGCTAAACAGTATACTATGTCAAGCTATATGACGGTTCCGTGTAGGGTACAGGTTCGATTCCTTTTGGAGGACACATATTTTCTATGGAATTTCTCGGACATTCAGGCCAGTAAATGTAGTTAATGCTGTTTATTATAAAAAGATCATTTAAAGTATTTGTATCTAAAAAAATAACGTATAAACAGAAAATATATTAATATAATGTATATATAATAGCTACTGTGTATACATACATATATACAGCTATATATATAAATATATATATGCAACTATATATATATACAACTATGTATATATATATATATATATATAAATATATACAATTATATATATATATACAACTATATATGCAACTATATATATATACAATTGTATATATACAACTATATAGATATGCAACTATATATATATATATATATATATACAAATTTATACATATGTACCACTATATTTATACAAATATATATACAAATATGAAGAAATATAGTCTTAAGGTGTGCTATATTTATAGGATAAAGTGCTCAATACCAGAGACAGAGCGTGCGTAAATATAAAAGTGAACATTGAAGACAACACTTAGAGGCAACAGGCTGTTACATGCTAGACGCAATAATCAGGCCACAATATATATATATATATATATATATATATATATATATATATATATATATATATATATATATATGTATGTATATATATATATATATATATATATATATATATATATAACTACATATATGTATATATATACATATATATACATTTATACAACTATATATATATATATTTATATATATATATATATATATATATATATATATATATACACACACAACTATATATTTATATATATATATACAACCATATATATATATATATATATATATATATATATATATGAATAAAAATGACAATAGGAAAACTGGTAATTCATAAATATTGTCTTCTCTACTGGTTAAATATATATATATACACACAACTATATATATAATTTATTTTAGGGTATTAAAACGTTATAAAAATTGCTACTCAATTACAATTATTTTTCAGCACTATAAATAAATATATTTCTTCATGTGATGTTAAACTACTGGCGAGTTAAATATTAATTTGATATCACAAAGCAGAATACTTTTGAAAAATAGACTTGTGGGCTTTGTCGTGTTTAATTGATCAAATGTGACATGCGTTAAATTCAAATTCACCCGAATTAACGAGCATATAACCGGTTAGCATTATGTTAAATTACCCTCCCATCTTTTAGCTTCTTGGTAAGTTTTAACGTCTGGTTTCGATACATTTTACGAAACAATGTAACAATCTCTATCTGCCCATAAGGAAATTGTATAATCTTTTATATGCAGCCAACTTCATTTCAAGACTTATATTTTTAAAAAAATTCAAGTAAACTGAGCTCCCTTTTAAATTAAATCTTACGTACGGTGGAATCATACTTCATTTGTTTGTATTTTACTTACACACACACACACACACATACACATATATATATATATGTATGTCATGCCTAAACGTCTTATCTGAAAACACACACACACACACACACACATATATATATATATATATATATATATATATATATATATATATATATATATATATATATATATATATATATATATATATATATATATATATATATACACGAAATGGACAAAGTCTGACAATTTATTTATTAAAGACATTTTTATGTTTAACGTTCTTTTTATAGATACAAGTATATAAGTAAATGCTCTGTTTTATAATAAACAGTATTAAACAGTATGCAGGTTCGAATCCTGTCAAAGAACGAATATTTACTATGAAAATTTCTCGGACATTCAGGCCGGTAAATGTTATTTAATACTGATTATTATAAACAGAGCATTTACTTAAATACTTGTATCTATAAAAAGAACGTTAAACATAAAAATGTCTTTAATATATATATATATTTGACTCTTCTGTCGGATTCAACGTATGAGGATCAAGCATATTAGTTCCTAGGAACCGACCAGCACATATGATTTGATTATAGTGGTGAAGTTTTTGTGCAGGACCATCTAAACTTTTTGAAAAGCATAACTATATATATACAGGATGGGGCAGAAAGTTCGCCCCGATTTCAAAGGTTAATAAAAATAAACACATGATCATAACAAAAAAAAAGTGTATTTGTAATAAGTACATTACATTGATTTTCTAAGCGTAGCTAGGATGTAACACAAGGCCGAAAGCATAGGACACTCAGTGAGGATCGAACTGACTATTCAATTGTAACTGTTCTAGCGAAACAAGCTTTCTAACCATTACACCACGCGAAAGTGCCCAGATAAGGTGCCTTTATGGTTCAAGTGCTTTTGAAAATTGTATCAATGTCAATTCAATTTTGGAGTTTGTCTTGAAAGTTCACCATTGCCCTTTGAACCATGTCCCATGGAATTGCATTGATTTCCTGAGTTACTGCTGCCTTTAGATCTTCTACATTTGCTGGTCGGTGTTGATACATTAGTGTTTTGAGGTGCCCCCATAGAAAAAGCAACACACGGGGCTAAATCCAGAGAATGTGGGGGCTACTCAATATCGTCTCGTGGAGAAACAAGATGATCCGGAAACATGTTACGGAGGATTCTGCGGAACGTTGAGACGTATGCGATGTGGTATTATCTTTTTGGAACCATACAACATACAGTTACTGTAACGAAATCACCCATTGTACACCAGATAGTAACGTTCGCACTATGGAGTGGTCGTTCGTGGAGTTCACGAGAGTTATTGACTGACCAGTATCAAAAGTTCTGTTTATTAAAATAAATGGAAGTGCGCTTCATCACTGCAGATCAGAATAGCTGTTGGGAAGATGTTCTGGAGAATGTCCTGATCCAAAGTTGTGCGGGTTTCATAATCCCTCTCATTTAACTCCTGTACAACATGCATGTGGAGAGACCTGTGTAAGGCAGATGCATGTTTTCGTGCAGAACGTCAGGGAGACTACTGTATTGGAGCTGCCACAGCTGCTACATTTTCTGTCCTTATAGCGGTCCTAGGACGGCCAGGAGTTTTCTTGTTTAAAGCTGATGATGTTTGTCTAAAGTTAGAAACCCACCGACGAATTGTTTTTTTTCTATCCAGAACAGGATCATGACAACAGAGAGCAAAGTGCCTTCGGAAGGAACGTTGCGTCGTTACAACTGACTCACCTTTCTTAATCTTCCACAACAAATGCACGATGCTCTCAACTCCAGGCCATGGTGGGGTATTACTTAAAATTGAAAATAAATAGATTTTAATATACAGATACAATTTTTTTCTTTTATCTTGATATGTATTTTTTTTTTTATTAACCTTTGAATTCGGAGCAACGTTTCTGCCTCACCATATATATATATATATATATATATATATATATATACAGTGTAACCCGGATATAAGAGACCCGGATAAAAGAGAAACCCGGATATAAGATAGATTTTCTCTGGTCCCAAATTAGAGCCTGTGTTAATGTATATAAATTAGACCAAACCCGGATATAAGAGAAACCCGGATATAAGATACTTCTTCTCCGGTCCCGACAACTCTGTTATATCCGGGTTACACTATATATATATATATATATATATATATATATGTGAGTCACGTCGGCGTAATGGATAGAGGTTCGGATTGTTCGAATTCCAGTGTGTGCTACCTTGGGGAAGGTATGAATCGGACCCCACCCCAACCCCGCTGTGGATACTGTTTTTTCATAAAAGCCTTTTGGTTTGTAGGAAAAATGAAATAGTGTGGCCTGTTTTCATTTCATGCTGTGTTTCCAGAACGAATCCATCGGAATGGTTCTGAAAACTCCGACATAGTTGTAGCGAAATTTGATGAATAAAGATGCCTTCATTCTTTTTTAGATGTGTTCTTTGTTTTATTGAGTCTTACATTACTATTATGGAATACCAAGTCTTTAGGACTGATTAAACTGGGTCCTCTTTTTTTCAGTTTCAGAGCCGTATTAAATGCTTTCATAATATATCCATTTTTTCGTTATTAATCTGTCCAAAAATACCCTTTTGAGCGAATTTTCCGACCATAAAAGCAGGATTTTGTCTAGAGTTCAGGTAAAAATTGGCCTTCGTTACACACAGCAAGAAAAAATCTTTTTGCGAACAGTTTCTTTAGATTGAACTTTTTCTGAATCAGTCAAGCTTACCTCAGCGATGTTTTCATTTAAAGGATCTTTCCTGTAGCAAAGCATATTTGGAAATATATATGCAAAGAAGTATATATATATATATATATATATATATATATATATATATATAACCGAAACAATTAAAATTATAATTTCCAATTATATATGTAATTATGAATATATCAAAACAACCATAATCTTCAATAGTATAGTTCTGCGATAGTATTAATATAAGTGAAATTGTTATCAGCTAAGTCTAATATATTTCTTATCTAATAAATATAAATATAAATAGTTAGAACTCTTCACTATACTGACAATTTATTTTCGAACACGATTAGCACAAAAACGGAAATACTTCGTTGCACATTTAATTCGCCTCAAAAATTGCATAATTATCTAACATATACATGTATATAATTATATATATAACTGACAATTTAAATAAGTTTATCTCATACAATAGCGTATTTTAAGGAATAACACGTTCAAAAATTTTACATCAGAAATGAATGTTTTTTAAGGAAAATTAACATCTTTTATGAAAAATATGTTTTTTAAAATTTTTAAATCAAGTCATCTTAAGTGTGAATGTAATCTCTACAAAATTCTGCCGTCCTGGGTATGACGATAAACTACATCTGGCAGCAAGGCCTCTGATCGGGAAGTTTTGAGGAGCGTGGAACCATCTGTTAATTACTCTTGTTCCCAGGGCCACTTGTTAGGGTTCTAGATATGGGCAAATAGTTAAATTCAAAACACTATGAATGTATAAAAGAAATTACAGTTAAATATACCAGCAATACATTTTCATAGTAATTCTTTTAAATAAAAACAATTATTTTGTAAAAAATAAAAACAATTATTTTGTAAAAAATAAAAACAATTATTTTGTAAAAAATAAAAACAATTATTTTGTAAAAAATAAAAACAATTATTTTTTTAAAAATAAAAGTTATTTTGTAAAAAATAAAAACAATTATTTTGTAAAAAATAAAAACAATTATTTTGTAAAAATTAAAAACAAAATTGCCGGCAATGAATTTCTGTAAGGAAAAACAATATTACCAGCAATATATTTTTGTAAAATAAATTATTAATGTTTGCAAGAAAATCAAATTTCGGGATTAAATGACCCATAAGGAGTCGATATGTCGCTAAAAAAGAACAAATGAAACTCTGAGTAGAGACAGGATAAATGAATATTTAATTTAATTTTATTGTTTCTAGAACATAAAATTAAGAAACCGTTGTTTTCTGAAATCTCCCAACGAACTGGTCTTTTCATTTCCTGATCTCAGTGTATTGAGGGCCGAAAATACAAGTGTCTGGTGCTGTATTCCCTATTAAGATTTCGGAGTTGACCAATGTCAGAAAAATGTAGATCGTTTATAAGTCAAATTAGGACGGACCAGAAAAGTGACCCCTTCCAGTTCGCTTCCTTCGAGAGAGAAATTTAATTGTAAGCTAGACATCGCGAAGTCGTACGTATTAAGGCTTGTTAAGATTAACTGAATGTCTGGCTGAGAGCTTTGCTCATATGAATGTGTCCAATCAATGGTTGACACGTTTGACATCGTTTGATTTGTTTCTTCTTCTTGAGACAAAGAATGTTTTCATGTTTTACTTCATGGACTTTTTCTGATTTTCTTTTTCCTTTGTTTTATTCAGCATCGTTTTTTTTTTTTTTTTTTTCAAACTTTTTTGTCTACTTTTCTTTTTCTACCTTTTGTCTCTTACTAATACTAGCAAATTATAGCAACTTCACCCAAATCCGTTTAAAATACTACCAAACTACTACATAAAACAACTTTCATGATCATAATCCATATAATATCCTAAAATTTCTTAAAGAAATCAAACTGTATTTCAAAATATAACTTCAACAAAACTACAACATAAAACACACATATCACCGCCTCTAGTAATTATGTTCACACAAACAGGTATATGCAAAAAGCTGAGTATCATCTACCATGTATTCAACTGTGAAAACAGAATAACGTATCATATTTTTATTACTTCTAAGCACCCAAGAAAACTATATTTCGGTATTAAATGACCCATAAGAGGTTGATGCGCCGTTAAACAGACAAATCAATCAACGTTGCTGTAAATTGGCTTTCAATTATTTTCCTAACTCAAAACTGACCGCCTATCTCCAATGTTTTCCCAACTTTATGATTTAGGATTGATTTGTTTTCTACGGTTATTTAAAGCCAGAAAATATTTTTACATTGTAAGAATTTTTGAGATAATATTGATCTACTGATACAAAGCCTAGAAGGAGGGGGAAAACGAGGTGGATTCATGCCTTTCCAAAGGGTGTCTGCGCGTAAGTAAATATAGCGAGACCCACTGAATTAGAACTCGGCTCTCCGATTAACAATTCCGAGACGTTATCCATTACTCCACTCAATTATCCAAGCACTCAATACACGGTGCACCCAAGTGGTAACCCATCTATGTACTGACCAGGCTCAATTTCGATTATCGTACGAGAACCGGTGTTTCAACGTGATATGGCCGTAAACCCCAACGTTATAGTAACGTCGCTAAGTGGGAAGTGCTGTCGCATTAGTCTAATAACATTAGGATATTTCTCTTCACTTAACAATATCTATTGAAGGTAGAAAATATATTTCCATATTTTCTATTAGGTTGGTGCATAATCATCAGGCGTTTTTGTAGACGAGTTATTTTTTAATAAAAATTGCTGTTTTGCTTACTTTTTAATAAAAATATTTTATTTTCAGGTTATATAAATACGTTTCGATAATCATGCGTTCCGGAATAATCCTTTTAAAATGTTATTGTTGAATTGTTATGTTTCTTTTTTCATAATAAATATTGTTTAAGAAACGCTTGATAATTATGCACCAACCCAATAATTGAAACCCTATAATTTAGATGATGAATGCACGTTCTAATATCTTACTGGCATTTATCATCCATTTTCGGTTAATGCAATGTTAAAAGGTAATGTATTTTCAACAAAATAAATAAATATAAATACATTTTAAAATTCCCTCTACAACTAAAATTTTATCAAATCTAAAATAGACCCAAAAGACCATATTTTGGTATCGTCTTTACGCGAACGTTGTATTAAGCACACAACGGGATTCATCTCAAACAATGGGAACACGACAAAAAATATTAAATGTTAGGTTTCATTTGGAGCCTATCTCCAGACTATATAAGAATGGACCAGGAGCGCACACTGGAGGACTCATAGCAAGCACACACAAGGCGACACACTGCAGCCACACACAAGGCGACACACTGCAGCCACACACAAGGCGACATACTGCAGCCACACACAAGGCGACACACTGCAGCCACACACAAGAGTATCCACAACGAACAGGATCATACACAGCGCTTTCACTTATTTTATTCTTAATCGATCGGGCATGAACTCTCCAAGATATCTAAACGTTTCCAATTACTGAAAGTAACAGTGTAAACTTGATGTTCCATCGATTCCGATAATTGCTCTATGGGAGTTTAGTTATCAGGGTTATGATGATATTTTAATCTCGTTTACCTCTTCCTGGATCTATTCTTGCATATATCTTGCGGCGCACCATCAGCATTGAAAGATGTGCTACCGAATGATCCCAGGGGGTGGGGTATCTTTTTTCCGTTCTACTTGGATATGTGGTACGTAATAAAACTAACTTCCACGTGAAAGATATTGTCCTGTCATGAGTCGCACAACGTTTCCCAAACCATCAACCTGTATACACCGACTTGTTGCTTTTTTTAAGATGCATTCTGGTATCGTCGCTTCTCCTACATAATGAAGAATACACTTCTTAACATCTAACCTATTTAGTGCAAAAAAACACTGATCATACCAAGTGCATTGTCATTTTCTAAATGACCAGTATGTGTAATTTGATTGGATAGCAGCTACGAATGCGTTTAAACTTTTCTTGTAACCGACTAACTCAGTTTTGCATCCCCATAACTAACATATCAAAACGCAAGACCTAATGTTAGTCATTCTCCGTATTTAAACCCACATGTACCCGATTCGATATATCACGTTCCGTGTCGTTACTGGGCCATAATGCATAGAGGCCATCAATAAAAATGGTTTCTGTTTCTTACTTGTTTTATTAGAGGAGAGGGACAGATGTGGCAGCTTGTATTCTAGAAGGCAGCGGGTGGATGAACTTCAAGGGAAAGCATGCCGCACATCGACTTAGCGTCCCTCAGCATGTGGTCTTAGCCTGTCTCTCGAAGCTGGGTGCGGGAAGCATACTGACGCATCAAAATTCATGTGTTGCCGTTTTGAACTTTTGGACAGACAAAGGCAATCCATCACTGTCAGAATAGCACGCCCACGAGGTATTCTGACCAATCGCTGACCATCCCGACCCAACCTTCGCATTCTGTAACAGAAAGAAAAAAATGATGCTGAACAGTTATCTAATATATATATATATATATATATATATATATATATATATATATATATATATATATATTCTCGTAGATGACAGTGAATGCTGTAGAATTTCTTCCCAGCTGAAGATAAAAGTTGGCACAAGAGAGATGCTGTTCTAGGGAAAAAAGTGAAAATGACATGAACGGAACATATGAGCAATGGGGAAGTTTCAACGAAAATGTCATTAAAAAGAACACCTGTACATAAGATTCAGGAAGAAACAGTTGACATTTCGGGGACACATAATGAGAGAAGAGGTCAAAGATCGATATACCCTGTGTTGTGACGGCTTATTTCCTTTACCTTTAATATAGCGATGTATTATAGCAATTTTGTGCCAGAGTGGGCGTTTTCTTCGCTCGTACTTGATGATAAAATATCGGTTCATATATCTTATCGATAAGTCTTGGTTGACTAAAATCTTGTCGGTAGATGATGTTTTTATTTTTCGCCCTTGGACCACTCCCGATAGCTTACTAACAACAACAGTTTCTTGTGACCATATCAATTTGGCCTTTGTTAAAGGCACAATTTTTCCTTGAAAGACGACAGAAAATATAATACAGAAATCTCAAGGTGAAATTAGAGTTAGCAAAAGATACCTTCAAAAACCAAACAAAATATTAAGTGATAAAATAATTTGTTAGAAACAAAAAAGAAACTGTGCGCTGAATTTTTATATAATGTTAATCCTTCTCTAAAGCAGTGAATGCGAGACAATTTCTTTGGGAATGACAAGGAGACTTGCGACAACAGAAATGCTGTTCCGTGGGAGGATCCTAAGAATACCATAGACGAAAAATGTGAACAACTGGGAAGTTTTAAGGAAAAGAGAAACAATAAAGACACTTGTGCTTAGAATCTGAAAGAGTTGAAATTTCTGGAGCACTTAATCAAGAAAGAATGCTTGAAGAATTTGACACTCAACTGTCATATTGATGTCAAGCAGGGCAGAGGTAAACACTGAGTAACTTGTTTAAGGAGCTTGTCTAGATCGGAAAACAACGCCAGGGAAGGATAGTAGGGATATAAACGTTACTTAAAGCTTTCTTTACAGTGATGTTCATCTTGTACAAAGACCAAGAGATATCAAGATAGAGTGTTACAGAGTAAAAGGCACAAATTATAGGGGTATGCGGGTAAGATAACGGTTGATTCTAGACTTGAACAGGGTTGTAATGATTGGGGAAGCATCCTCTTGAGATTCGATTCCACAAAAAGCTACAAAAATATGAAGTTGTGGAGAATCATGACTGCTCACGTCCTTATGGGGAACTGCACATTAAAGCAAAAGTATGACTTGTAAATGGAACAAATTTTCTGCTTTGACTGCCGATATGACAAATGTTTTTTTGTTTTTTTTTTCTGTCTCTCTCTCTCTCTCTCTTTTCTACCCAGTGGGCTAGGAGTCATACTAGTGTAATTACTTCTGGTTTTAACTTTTCTGAATAAAGTCCATATGTTTGAATGAATTTGCAAGATGAATACGACATAAAAGAGCGTAATTTACGGAATTGTTTTTCTTTATTCGTACAGGTTCCATGTGGGCCAATGCTGCTTTGGTTTCAGTAACAAGAGAATTTTTACGACGCCCAAGGTGGACTGACTGCGACAGGCAAAGTGTTCCTGCTGCTCTGATTTTTACCCATTGATAGGGACGAAGTGAGGCGAATTCATGATTTTCCCAAGGGTATTAGCGTTTTAATCCTCCACGAACTCAAGAATGATAAGAACGCCTGTGCCCTCATATATATATATATATATATATATATATATATATATATATATATATATATATATATATATGTATATATATATAGAGAGAGAGAGACAGACAGAGAGACAGAGAGACAGGGAGGGAGAGAGAGAGAGACTGTTGTAAGACCTTTCTTTCTCTTTCTCTTTCTCATTCTTAACTTTTTCCTCTCACTGACGGTTCATTTTTTTCACTTTCTCCTATCTATCTCCTCCCTCACCTTCTCGTCCCTCTCTCTTTTTTTTTTAACTAGATCACTCTTTTCTCTTGCACTCTCTTCTTTCTATCTTATTCAACAACTCGCTCTACTCTATCATTTATTTTCTTCTGCTCCCCCTCCTACTCTCTTTCACTCACCATCTCTCTCTCTCGTACACTACCTTTCCGCTCCCTCACTATATCTCATCTCCATTTTCTCTCTTTCCCCTCTCTCCTCTCGTCTCTCTTTTCTCTCTTTCTCTTCCTGTATGTGTGTGTGCGAGAGAGAGAGGGAGAGATACAAAGAGAAACAGTTTAGAGAAAAGTTGTTTCGTCTCACCGTGATCCATACTTTGAAGTGATTTTATGTTACAATATAACATATGTGGAGATTCAACCAGAAATCCGCCCATCATCATAATCGCATAAGAAATGTCTTTCGATACTCATCATCATCATCATCTCGTAAAGAAATCTTGTGACATTCATCATCATCTTATAAGAAATGTCTTCCGACATTCATCATCATCATCGTTATCCCATGAGAAATGTCGTTTGACATTCATCCTCATCCCGTAAGAAATGTCTTCCGACATTCATAATCATTGTCATTCCATAAGAAATGTCTTCAGACATTCATCATCATCATCATCATCATCATCATCATCATCATCATCATCATCATCATCATCATCTCATATGAATCTTTTGACATTCGCCATCAACCCATTAGAAATATCATGAGAAATGTCTTTCGACATTCATTATCATCATCATCATCATCATCAAATCTTTATCCTCCCATGAGAAATGTCTTCCGACATTCATCATCATTGCGATCTCATAAGAAATGTCTTTCGACATTCATCATCATCATCTCATAAGGAATCTTGTGACATTCATCATCATCCCATGAGAAATGTCTTCCGACATTAATCATTATTGTCTCATAAGAAATATCATTTGACTTTCATCATTAATTTCATCCCATAAAAAATGTATTTCGACATCATCAACAACATCGTCATCATCTCCTAAAAAATGTCTTCCAACATTCATCATCATCTCATGAGAAATGTCTTTTGATATTTATCATCATTATCATCATCTCATATTAATGTCGTATTTTTCGACATCATCCCATCATATCTTTCAACATTTATCAACAACATTCCTTAAATGTTTTTTCGACATTCATCATCATTAGTGTAGCTATGAGATGCGAACATCTACTTCGAAGCTTTGTGACTGTTAGTATCAGATAGAACAACAATCTGAGAATCTAGTCCTCATTACTCAGGTATGAATACCTTATTTCCTACTTCGACAGGTTATCTTAATTAGACCCTTTCTCGCCAATGGACATTTTGGCATTTAAATTGTTGTGCTAATTAAAAAGAATACATCTAGTTGAAAAGATGTAAATGCTATACGGATTTGATCACCGGCCGCTCATTTTGCTTGCATTTGCAACTGCACTAATATTACGACATTGATTCAAAAATGCATCAAGATGTTAAAAGAAACAAAGAAGATGAAAGGAAAGCCATTGCGAATGGAATAAAAGAAAAAATAACGAAAGAAAGAAAGAAGGTTTGGTTTGGTTTGGTTTGGTTTACAGCATATCAACCTCAATGGGTTATTTAAATGCCGACAAAATTTTTTATTGCTGGTAATGTTTTTCTTCTAAAAACTATTTCTGGGAATATTTTTCCTTGAGAAAATCTAGAGCTGGTCACATTTTTACAAAGAATATATAGCTGTTTGTATTGCTGGTATTTTTTAAAAGTATTGCTGATAATAATTTTTCCTTCAAAAATTATTGCTGGTAATAATTTTTTTTATTTCTGGTATTAAAACCTATTTTTACACAAGTTTGGGTGTTAACTATTTGCCCAAAGCTGGGACCCTAACAGGTGCAACCACCCCGGGTCAGGGTGGATCTGGGAACACCAGCAATTAACAGGTGGTTCCACGCTCCTCAAAACCTCCTGAGCAGAGGCCTTGCTGCTGGACGTAGTTTATCGTCTTATCCAGGACACGGATGTAGTTTATCGTCATACCCAGGAAAGAAAGAAAGAAAGAAAGAAAGAAAGAATAGAACAACAAGAAATAATTAATGAAGTAAAAAAAGAAACAAGCAAAGTAAATAGAAAGAAATTGACCGAAACCAATGAAAAATAAAAGAAAATAAGATGGATGAAGAAGCAACGAATAATAAGAAGAAAAATAATGTGGAAGGAAGCAATAACGATTGATGTAAAGAAAAATTACATGAATGAATGATTAAGGTAAAAAAGAAAGAGCGAATAAAAGAAAAACCAGCGAATGAGATGAAATAAAAAAAGAGGGAAAAAAGCAAGAATGAATGAGAAAAATAAATGAAGATGTCACGAATGAAAAAAATGAAGAATATAATGATGAATAAGGTTAAGATAGGAATAATGAATGAAATATAAAAAGAAATAAAGAGTAACGAATGAGTTGAACTAACGAAGGAAGACAAGAAAGAAAGAAAGAAATGAAGTGAAAAAGACAGAAAAAATGAATTGGGCAAAAAAAAAAAAAAAGAAATGATAGATTAGATAAAGAAAGAAAGAAAGAAAGAAAGAAAGAAAATGAATGAGGCAAAAAAGGAAGAAATAGCGATTCAGACCAAGAATAAAAGACGCATGAAGTCAATACGGAAATAATAAATAAATGAGGCTATAAGAAGTAATGAATGAGATTAAAGAAATAAAAAAAATGGACGGGAGTTACGAATAACGGAATAACAAATGAAAGAAGAAAAGAAAGAAAGAAGAAATGCGGTAAAAACAAAGAATAAGAAAATAAGACCAGAAAAGAAAGAAAACAAAGAGATAAAGAAAAAAGAAAAAGCGAGTGTGGTAAAGAAAGAAAGAAAGAAAGAAAGAAAGAAAGAAAGAAAGAAAGAAAGAAAGAAGTCAAAAGAAAAAAAAATAACAAATAAGGCCAAGAAAGAAATAACGAGTGTGGACGAAAAAGCAAGAATTGGGTAAAGAAAGAAAGAAAGAAACAAAGAAAGAAACAAAGAAAGAAAGAAAGATCGCATAAAGTCAAGAGAAAAGAAATAATGAAGTAGACCAGGAACGAAATAACGAATGAGGTCAAAAAAGAAAGAAAGAAAGAAAGAAAGAAAAGGATGAGTCAAGAATGAAAGAAAAATGTGTGTGTGTGTGTGGGTGGGTGTGTTTGCGTGTCTGTGTTTGCGTGTCTGTGTTTGTGGGGTGAGAATATGTGGATGCCGGTGTGTGTACAAAGATTTTAAGGCTTCAGATTTCTACCTACAGGTTTCATTACACAGCTACATCTCCGAATGAAAGTTTTTAATTATTTTTTCTTGATTTCGTTTTCAGTTTTCTATTAAATTCATATATAAGTAATTGAGGTTTACAATCTCCTCGCTTGTAAACCTCAATTTCTTATATAGTTTAACGAACTTTAAACTGCGAAAGAGGTTTGGCACACCCAAACCCAACAACCTGGATACACTTGACAGGTTGTCTAAATTAACCGACGCAGAATGGAAAGATGAGAAAAGAGATATGTTTTAATGACGTCCAACGAATCGATAAGATCACCAAAGGAGACGCAGGAAAGATATCTTTGTTATTTCGACTAGTGAAATGGGTAGAGCAGTAGCGTTAACACAGTGAGGTCAGAAAGAAATTGATTCTAAATCGGTTTCATGTGAATTTAATCTGATCCACAAAAATTCACCATTTACAAATCATGACCTATTTTTTCTGCTGCTTAGAATTTTCTTGAAACCGACCGGCTCAGCTTCTTCCAGTTAATATATTGACTGCGAATGAAGAAAATTTCTAAGATGATGGATTCATGTTTAGGGCTTAACTAGATGTTGTGTACAAAATACCTGCAATTCACTGCTTAACTTGGTTGGTTGTTTTTCTTTAGCGGCATATCAACATCTCTATGGGTTATTTAATGCTGAAATCTAAATATTTTGTACGCAATTTTATGACTTCAACTACAGATATTTTACACATCATTTTATACTTTCAGGGTAAAGGTATGTTTTTTTAGATATATAGTTTGCAGATGATAAAATGTATGGTTGGTTATTTTACTATAAAAATGTATTTTTATACTTCTTTTTAGTGTTATATTGATTGTTATTTTCCTATGAAAATGTATTGTAGAACATTTTATTATAAAATGTATTGCTGGTCATTTTACTATAAATATATATTATTGATTATTTTACTATAAAAAATATTATTGGTCATTTTACTATGAAAATGTACTATAAGTCATTTTACTATGAAAATGTACTATTGGTTATTTTGTTATAAAATGTATTGCTGGTCATTTTGTATAAGTTATTGCTGATCATTTTGCTATAAAAATGTATTGTCAATTTACTGTAAAGACGTATTTTTGGTTATGTTGTTATTGAATATATTATTAATCATTTTGTTATAAAATATATTGATCATTTTACAATAAAAAATATATTGTTGGTGATTTTGCTATAAAATGTATTGCTGGTCATTTCACTACAAAAATGTATTCTTTGTATTTTTATTATAAAAATCGTTTTGGTTTTTATTTGGGCGTTCACTATATGCCCATATCAGTGACCCTAGCACGTGCCACCATCTCGGGTCTGGGTTGACCTGCAGACAACAGCAACTGAGAGGTAGTTCCACGCTCCTCAAAACCTCTAATCTCCTGTTCAGAGGCTTTGCTGCCGGATGTAGTTTTTTCGATATACATAGGCCTTGCCTAGATTTGGCTGGACGCGTCCTTTCTATCCAAGGATCGTGTAGCCAATACACGAGCGTGACAACCGATACAGTTTATTGTATACAGTCAATGACTTCTGGTAGGACAATATTTTTTTTCCGTTTCCAATAAACAGATTTTCGATTCTCTTACGTTCTTTTATCTGCCGTTATATCATCGCACTAGACAAACACGCTTCCTTACCAAAACAGGACATCTATATTCATTCCATTTTGACAATCACAAATATTTGACCTAGCTTAACTTTAAGCTGGCCCAGTTATGTCTGTAATATTATCCTGGCCTAATTGTACAGTAAATTTACTTCAGTTGCTTTGTCGGTTGCTTTATTGCTTCTTGCGCAGGAGGAAATATTTTAACCCTACACTCACTATTGTTGAGTCGTAAATTTGTATATGTGAAAAGTATATATATATATATATATATATATATATATATATATATATAGAGAGAGAGAGAGAGAGATAGATAGATAGATAGATAGATAGATAGATAGATAGATAGATAGATAGGAGAGTAAAAGAGTGAGTAGATAGAATGAGATAGAGAGATAGCAAAACAGAAAATATGATTGACAGAAATGAAAAGAATGGGATACACAGATAGATAGATAGATAGATAGATAGATAGATAGATAGGGAGAGAGAGAGAGAGATAGATAATATGAATAGCATGAAATAGATATCAACAGATTGAGAAATAAAGAAAGAAAGAAAGAAAGAGGAAAGAAATTTCTATATCAAGGAAATAAATTATCTATTTAAATATCTATATGAATTATCTGTATATGATTTACCTATATAAATATGAACAGAACGCAATAGATAAACTGAGAGAGATGGAAATGACATAGAAAGATATCACTAGAATGGTATAGATATGAACATATGGGACTAGATAGATAGATAGATCGATCGATAGATAGATAGATAGATAGATAGATAGATAGATAGATAGATAGATAGATAGATAGATATGGGTAAACTTAAATAAATAGATAGAAAAATACATAGAGAAGTGAACAGACTATGATAGATAGATAGATAGATAGATAGATAGATAGATAGATAGATAGATGAAAAACAAACAAAATGAAACTCATTGTTACTTGTAATCCCGACGAGTAATATAAAAACACTTTTGAATAACTTTGCACTTAATTAGATTTCAATCAGTTCTTCCTAACATAATCATTCCTCTCTGTATATGTAGAACCCCTAAAAGTAGAACGTACCATAAACAATGTATCAATTAAACACAATACGTTTTCCGTGAATTGTTCCCCAACTTCTCAGAATCTAAAAAGTATTGACACTTCTATGAATCAAAAAACATTGACATATTAAAATATTTTCTTGATCGCAGCTCAGGATTTCTAATTAATAAACTCAAATTGCTTGCGACGAACTCTTTAGTGATATTTACATTAGGCAATCTTTGCTTTTTGCTGTTCACCTCTTGTTTTAAGATCTTTATCAACTTAATCGATATTACAGAAAGGTTCAATGAAAACGGAAGCATCTGGTGTCCATTTCAGTAGATAGAATTTTAGTTCCGTGGGTTGGTCAGGTGTTTTGTATAAATGGAAATACTATCTCCGGTTGACCTTAGAATAAATGTGCACGTTGATAACAGGGGCTCATATATATATATATATATATATATATATATATATATATATATATATATATATATATATATACACAGAGAGAATATAGATACATAGGCACAGAATGTGACAGTCACATACGGATATATATATAATAGTATAATTAGGAGAATGTTTTTTTTTATCATTTATTCTGGAATAGACGCCTAACACGCACTCTGACTAATCTACAAATTTATACTATATAATTATTCACTGTATATCACAGGGAAATGCGTAGATGTAAACAGACTAGTATAGATAGATAGCAAATTATGAGACTGAAATAGATGTTTAGATACACAGAAATAAAGAAACAGACCAGAAAAGATAGCTAGAAATATATATATATATATATATATATATATATATATATATATATATATAGATAGATAGATAGATAGATAGATAGATAGATAGATAGAAGTGTGTGTGCATATGTGTCTACCGTATAAGTGGGAGCAGCTATTTATAAGGCTTTTTAAAACTGTTCTAAAACTTTCATACAGTTCGGTACTGCTTATACTGTTTACATTGTTCGGACCGTTGTTCTCATCTTTTTTGTCATATTCACGACGTTTCAGTCATTGTACGCGCCGGCCTTCTTCAGGTGTTATACGTTGGAATTTCGAACGGAACCCTTTGTTCATCCACTAGAGTAGATTGTTCTGGTTCCACGTGACATGCCTTTTCCGGTTATCTCAGTTATTCCCCCTTTAGTAACTCTCTAAGTTCTTGTTCACCTCCGCTGTAGCTAAACATTGAATACAAACACTTTCATGCACTGGGCCATGGGATATAAGGACGATATTAGGCAAATTAATGACAAAGTGCAAAGCATTTTGTTTGGCGAGTTTCGTCGTTTAAGACTTCATCAGACTAGGAAGGGAAGGGCAGAATATAAAAACACTAGCGTTGCTCTTCCCACTTCCCTTCCTAAACATCGATACTTCCTTGAAACAAAACATTACTCTAGTCTGATGAAGTCCTAAAGTACGAAACGAGTCATAGAGAAGTTTTAATAAATTGTCATTAATCTGACTAATATATATATATACATATATATATATATATATATATATATATATATATATATATATATATATATATATATATATGTATATATATAAATGGAGATCAGATGAATTAGAACCAAAATCCCGATCCTAGGCAAATGAATTATAATCCCATGAACCCTTAAAGTTGTCTGTTTCTTAATATAACTAATATTTGCTCTGTTTTTACATTGAGCTCTCTGGATTATATCCTCTTTGAAATTATCCATATGGGTTACGACAATGATGGAAGCCAGTGCTACACCAAGATCGCCGCTGACATGTGCTGTCACAAGTTGACGATCTGCCGAACGATCAAGAAGGGCATTAGTTAGTTCTCCTACCGCATGTCTCACCGTATTCTCATCACGAATGCCTACAAGGAATCGAGGAAGGCCAAGGCGGCGGCTTTGCTGAACGAGCTCAAGCACGGGTCCGCTGGGATGCTGATGTCTCTTCTCTGGATGAAAAGAAGGCAGAAGGACAGGTGGATCTGCACAGTCACCGAGGAGGTTCCCATCGTGAAGCATACAAAGTTTCCCTCCTCCGTCATGGTCCTTGGCGTCATCTCCAGCGAGGAGGAAGTCATGCCT
>OZ010602.1:27152755-27167755 GCA_963932145.1 Acanthosepion lycidas
ATGAGATATTAATTAATTTACTATCAATTACTTGAATAATACGATCCTTATATTTGAGTTGTTGGCAGATGTAAGTGACAAGCCAAGTACTTTCGACAATTTCAAAACTGTCATCTTCGGGGCGCACTTTTTCCATACATAGGCAAACACTAAGACGAAATATGTGTAGACCGAAAGATGAGTTTTTTTTTTTAAATTTATAATAGAAAGATGATTTCTTTTAAATTATAATATTTATTGACAGTCAAATATGTGTTTTGGAGGGTGCGATGCCGTGCCGCTAGAGTTCTTGTTCAAATTAATCAAGTGATAATTTTGTTTGAATTTTGAAAATTATAAATTCACGAAATTTTCTTGTTATATGTGTTTATCAGTTAAAATGGACTTAAGTATAATCCAGTTAGTACAGTAAAATGTCTTAGTAGTTTTCACAGAATTTAAGATTCTGATTATTACGTATTCTTTCAGTTTGTTTCACTCTCAGTAATCCCCTGAGTCTCAGTGATTTCATTGCCTTCATTGGGGTAAAATGATTAAAAAGAAAATCTCAATAAACCTGTCTATAGTTCTGGCAACGTTGTCGGTTACTAGCTCCCCTGTCACCTAGGATATTCAAAAATTTAAATGTAACATTAATAGAATCTTCTGTCTTCCTGAAACCGGTTCGTTTATTATCCTTTCTCTTGCCTAAAGTCTTTTCATTCTCCTTCACCCTCGTAACTCGTTCAGTTGCGTCGTAGTGGTATTATCACCTTGCTTGGGGGTTAAATGATTAAAAAATTATTTTGGAAAGAGAATTTGTGTTTTCATTTCTCGCTGTTGCGTTAATTCAACTTTCCTCTTCCTTGTGTATGTAGATCGGGTCTTTCTGAGATTTTGTGCTCAACGACGCAAACAAGAATCAAAACACTAATTGGGGGTGATGTTTCTTGTCGGTTAAAGACTGAAAGATACTTTAGGTATACTTACATGCTAAAAAAGAGGCGAATAATCAAATAAAGTAATTTTGTTAGTTTCTTAATGATCTTACACAAATTCTAATTATATAAATTCTGTATGGAGTTATAAAAAATAATTCTATAAAAAAAATCTGAGTTCATTGAATTTTTTTAAATGTTAAATATTTTTATTCTTTTTCATTTTTTTTTTTCATTTTTAACCATTTCAACCCAAGCAAGACAATAAAGCCACTAAGACGCAAGGGCTTACATAATGTGAAAGAATATAAAAAAAAAGAACATTATGAAGGAGAAATAATAACAAAATAACCGGAATTAAGAAGACAGAAGAAGATTTTATATTTAAAAAATAATTTTTCGTAACAACTTTTCAGATGAAAGTATCGAAATACTATTAAAACATTCAAATACCGTGATTCTTTTTAATCGATTTCACCCCAGGTAAGGCTAAGATACAAGGAGTTGCTGGGTGCGAAATAATTAGGAGCAGAAACATAACTGATTAGCGGGAAGAGAAAAGAGCAATTAGGAGGACATTAGATAGCGACTGACATTGCATTTAAATCTTTACAGATTAAAGTTGGCTGGGAAACATGGAGCTGAAAGAGAGTAGTGCGAGAAAAGAAACTGTCGGCATAGAATTTGCATGTACTATTTTCTTAAATGTTACTTAAATGAATTCCTTATTTGAACTCTTCTTTGTCAACTATCGTAATAGAGAAGAGACGAAACATGTCTGCCGGTGGGCAGATTGTAATGAATTCTACATTTATACATTTCAATGTTTTTTTCTGTTTTTTTTTTTTGTTTGTTTTTTTTTTTTCAAAGAAAACGGGCGTAACTTTAGCCGGAATTATATTTTGAATTGTCGATTCTATTTTCTTCCCAGATAATCGTTATACCATCTCATTCCTTGATAAATAAATAAAGAAATATCGAAATAGATCCCAACAACGAGATAAATTGTGTGCCTGGTGCAGGCAAAGCTGCTTTTAGCTCATCTGATATTTTGGCCCGTTTTCGCATTTGGCTTTCTGCCAATTTTTGAACCCATAAATGAGGAAAAAATGAATCCGGTTTCAAAGTTAACACTCAATCATATAGAATAGCATCAATGGACATACACGCATAGATAGATAGATAGATAGATAGATAGATACATAGATAGATAGATAATGAACAGACTGAGATAGATAGATAGATAGATAGATAGATAGATAGATAGATAGATAGATAATGAACAGACTGAGATAGATAGATAGATAGATAGATAGATAGATAGATAGATAATGAACAGACTGAGATAGATAGATAGATAGATAGATAGATAGATAGATAGATAATGAACAGACTGAGATAGATAGATAGATAGATAGATAGATAGATAGATATATAATGAACAGACTGAGATAGATAGATAGATAGATAGATAGATAGATAATGAACAGACTGAGGTAGATAGATAGATAGATAGATAGATAGATAGATATATAATGAACAGACTGAGATAGATAGATAGATAGATAGATAGATAGATAGATAATGAACAGACTGAGGTAGATAGATAGATAGATAGATAGATAGATAGATAGATAGATAGATAGATATATAATGAACAGACTGAGATAGATAGATAGATAGATAGATAGATAGATAATGAACAGACTGAGGTAGATAGATAGATAGATAGATAGATAGATAGATAGATAGATAGATAGATAATGAACAGACTGAGGTAGATAGATAGATAGATAGATAGATAGATAGATAGATAATGAACAGACTGAGGTAGATAGATAGATAGATAGATAGATAGATAGATAGATAGATATATAATGAACAGACTGAGATAGATAGATAGATAGATAGATAGATAGATAGATAATGAACAGACTGAGGTAGATAGATAGATAGATAGATAGATAGATAGATAGATATATAATGAACAGACTGAGATAGATAGATAGATAGATAGATAGATAGATAGATAGATAGATAATGAACAGACTGAGGTAGATAGATAGATAGATAGATAGATAGATAGATAGATAGATAGATAATGAACAGACTGAGGTAGGTAGATAGATAGATAGATAGATAGATAGATAGATATATAATGAACAGACTGAGATAGATAGATAGATAGATAGATAATGAACAGACTGAGGTAGATAGATAGATAGATAGATAGATAGATAGATAGATAGATAGATAATGAACAGACTGAGATAGATAGATAGATAGATAGATAGATAGATAGATAGATAGATAGATAGATAGATAGATAGATAGATATATAATGAACAGACTGAGATAGATAGATAGATAGATAGATAGATAGATAGATAGATAGATAGATAGATAATGAACAGACTGAGGTAGATAGATAGATAGATAGATAGATAGATAGATAGATAGATAGATAATGAACAGACTGAGATAGATAGATAGATAGATAGATAGATAGATAGATAGATAGATAGATATATAATGAACAGACTGAGATAGATAGATAGATAGATAGATAGATAGATAGATAATGAACAGACTGAGGTAGATAGATAGATAGATAGATAGATAGATAGATAGATAGATAGATAGATAGATAATGAACAGACTGAGGTAGATAGATAGATAGATAGATAGATAGATAGATAGATAGATATATAATGAACAGACTGAGATAGATAGATAGATAGATAGATAGATAGATAGATAATGAACAGACTGAGGTAGATAGATAGATAGATAGATAGATAGATAGATAGATAGATAGATAATGAACAGACTGAGATAGATAGATAGATAGATAGATAGATAGATAGATAGATAGATAGATAGATATATAATGAACAGACTGAGATAGGTAGATAGATAGATAGATAGATAGATAGATAATGAACAGACTGAGGTAGATAGATAGATAGATAGATAGATAGATAGATAGATAGATAATGAACAGACTGAGATAGATAGATAGATAGATAGATAGATAGATAGATAGATAGATATATAATGAACAGACTGAGATAGATAGATAGATAGATAGATAGATAGATAGATAGATAGATAGATAGATAGATAATGAACAGACTGAGGTAGATAGATAGATAGATAGATAGATAGATAGATAATGAACAGACTGAGATAGATAGATAGATAGATAGATAGATAGATAGATATATAATGAACAGACTGAGATAGATAGATAGATAGATAGATAGATAGATAGATAGATAATGAACAGACTGAGGTAGATAGATAGATAGATAGATAGATAGATAGATAGATAGATAGATAGATAGATAGATAATGAACAGACTGAGATAGATAGATAGATAGATAGATAGATAGATAGATAGATAATGAACAGACTGAGATAGATAGATAGATAGATAGATAATGAACAGACTGAGGTAGATAGATAGATAGATAGATAGATAGATAGATAGATAGATAATGAACAGACTGAGATAGATAGATAGATAGATAGATAGATAGATAGATAGATATATAATTAACAGACTGAGATAGATAGATAGATAGATAGATAGATAGATAGATAGATAGATAATGAACAGACTGAGGTAGATAGATAGATAGATAGATAGATAGATAGATAGATAGATAGATAGATAGATAGATAGATAGATATATAATGAACAGACTGAGATAGATAGATACATAGATAGATAGATAGATAGATAGATAGATAGATAGATAGATAGATAATGAACAGACTGAGATAGATAGATAGATAGATAGATAGATAATGAACAGACTGAGATAGATAGATAGATAGATAGATAGATAGATAGATAGATAGATAGATAGATAGATAATGAACAGACTGAGATAGATAGATAGATAGATAGATAGATAGATAGATAGATAGATAATGAACAGACTGAGATAGATAGATAGATAGATAGATAGATAGATAGATAGATAGATATATAATGAACAGACTGAGATAGATAGATAGATAGATAGATAGATAATGAACAGACTGAGGTAGATAGGTAGATAGATAGATAGATAGATAGATATATAATGAACAGACTGAGATAGATAGATAGATAGATAGATAGATAGATAGATAGATAATGAACAGACTGAGGTAGATAGATAGATAGATAGATAGATAGATAGATAGATATATAATGAACAGACTGAGATAGATAGATAGATAGATAGATAGATAGATAGATAATGAACAGACTGAGGTAGATAGATAGATAGATAGATAGATAGATAGATAGATAGATAGATAGATAGATAGATAATGAACAGACTGAGATAGATAGATAGATAGATAGATAGATAGATAGATAGATAGATAGATAGATAGATATATAATGAACAGACTGAGATAGATAGATAGATAGATAGATAGATAGATAGATAATGAACAGACTGAGGTAGATAGATAGATAGATAGATAGATAGATAGATAGATAGATAGATAGATAATGAACAGACTGAGGTAGATAGATAGATAGATAGATAGATAGATAGATAGATAGATAGATAGATAGATAGATAGATAGATAGATAGATAATGAACAGACTGAGGTAGATAGATAGATAGATAGATAGATAGATAGATAGATAGATATATAATGAACAGACTGAGATAGATAGATAGATAGATAGATAGATAGATAGATAGATAATGAACAGACTGAGGTAGATAGATAGATAGATAGATAGATAGATAGATATATAATGAACAGACTGAGATAGATAGATAGATAGATAGATAGATAGATAGATAATGAACAGACTGAGGTAGATAGATAGATAGATAGATAGATAGATAGATAGATAGATAGATAGATAATGAACAGACTGAGGTAGGTAGATAGATAGATAGATAGATAGATAGATAGATAGATATATAATGAACAGACTGAGATAGATAGATAGATAGATAGATAGATAGATAATGAACAGACTGAGGTAGATAGATAGATAGATAGATAGATAGATAGATAGATAGATAGATAGATAGATAGATAGATAATGAACAGACTGAGATAGATAGATAGATAGATAGATAGATAGATAGATAGATAGATAGATAGATAGATATATAATGAACAGACTGAGATAGATAGATAGATAGATAGATAGATAGATAGATAGATAGATAGATAATGAACAGACTGAGGTAGATAGATAGATAGATAGATAGATAGATAGATAGATAGATAGATAGATAGATAATGAACAGACTGAGATAGATAGATAGATAGATAGATAGATAGATAGATAGATAGATAGATAATGAACAGACTGAGATAGATAGATAGATAGATAGATAGATAGATAGATAATGAACAGACTGAGGTAGATAGATAGATAGATAGATAGATAGATAGATAATGAACAGACTGAGGTAGATAGATAGATAGATAGATAGATAGATAGATATATAATGAACAGACTGAGATAGATAGATAGATAGATAGATAGATAGATAATGAACAGACTGAGGTAGATAGATAGATAGATAGATAGATAGATAGATAGATAATGAACAGACTGAGATAGATAGATAGATAGATAGATAGATAGATAGATAGATAGATATATAATGAACAGACTGAGATAGATAGATAGATAGATAGATAGATAGATAGATAATGAACAGACTGAGGTAGATAGATAGATAGATAGATAGATAGATAGATAGATAATGAACAGACTGAGATAGATAGATAGATAGATAGATAGATAGATAGATATATAATGAACAGACTGAGATAGATAGATAGATAGATAGATAGATAGATAGATAGATAGATAATGAACAGACTGAGGTAGATAGATAGATAGATAGATAGATAGATAGATAGATAGATAGATAGATAGATAGATAGATAATGAACAGACTGAGATAGATAGATAGATAGATAGATAGATAGATAGATAGATAGATAGATAGATAGATATATAATGAACAGACTGAGATAGATAGATAGATAGATAGATAGATAGATAGATAGATAATGAACAGACTGAGGTAGATAGATAGATAGATAGATAGATAGATAGATAGATAGATAGATAGATAATGAACAGACTGAGATAGATAGATAGATAGATAGATAGATAGATAGATAGATAGATAGATAGATAGATAGATATATAATGAACAGACTGAGATAGATAGATAGATAGATAGATAGATAGATAGATAATGAACAGACTGAGGTAGATAGATAGATAGATAGATAGATAGATAGATAATGAACAGACTGAGATAGATAGATAGATAGATAGATAGATAGATAGATAGATAGATAGATAGATATATAATGAACAGACTGAGATAGATAGATAGATAGATAGATAGATAGATAGATAGATAGATAGATAGATAGATAGATAGATAGATAATGAACAGACTGAGATAGATAGATAGATAGATAGATAGATAGATAGATAGATAGATAGATAGATAGATAATGAACAGACTGAGATAGATAGATAGATAGATAGATAGATAGATAGATAGATAGATAGATAGATAGATAGATATATAATGAACAGACTGAGATAGATAGATAGATAGATAGATAGATAGATAGATAGATAATGAACAGACTGAGGTAGATAGATAGATAGATAGATAGATAGATAGATAGATAGATAGATAGATAATGAACAGACTGAGATAGATAGATAGATAGATAGATAGATAGATAGATAGATAGGATTGAACGCATAAAAAAGATAGATTTGAACATATAACAAATAGATAGATTTGAACGTATAAAACATAGATAGATTTTTAACATGTAATAGATTTGTACCTAAAAATGATAGCTAGCTATCTATCTAGATAGATTTGAACATTTAAAAGATAGATAGATAGATAGATTTGAACATATAAAAACATAGATAGATATACAGATAGATTTTAACAGATATATATATATATATATATATATATATATATAGATAGATAGATAGATAGATAGATAGATAGATAGATAGATAGATAGATTTTTAACATAATTTTTTATACATAAAAATGATAGCTAGCTAGCTAGATAGATTTGAACATTTAAAAGATAGATAGATAGATAGATAGATAGATAGATAGATAGATAGATAGATAGATAGATTTTTAACATAGACTTGTACGTAAAAATGATAGCTAGATAGCTAGGAAGGTAGGTAGATAGATATATAGATAGATTGATAGATAAATAGATAGATTTTTAACATAATTTTTTTATACATAAAAATGATAGCTAGCTAGATAGATAGATTTGAACATTTAAAAGATAGATAGATAGATAGATAGATAGATAGATAGATAGATAGATAGATACATAGATACATAGATAGATAGATAGATAGGTAAAGAACAGACTGGCATAGATAGATAGATAGATAGATAGATAGATACATAGATAGATAGATAGATAGATAGATAGATAGATAGATAGGATTGAACGCATAAAAAAGATAGATTTGAACATATAACAAATAGATAGATTTGAACGTATAAAACATAGATAGATTTTTAACATGTAATAGATTTGTACCTAAAAATGATAGCTAGCTATCTATCTAGATAGATTTGAACATTTAAAAGATAGATAGATAGATAGATTTGAACATATAAAAACATAGATAGATATACAGATAGATTTTAACAGATATATATATATATATATATATATATATATATATATATATATATAGATAGATAGATAGATAGATAGATAGATTTTTAACATAATTTTTTATACATAAAAATGATAGCTAGCTAGCTAGATAGATTTGAACATTTAAAAGATAGATAGATAGATAGATAGATAGATAGATAGATAGATAGATAGATAGATAGATTTTTAACATAGACTTGTACGTAAAAATGATACCTAAATAGCTAGGAAGGTAGGTAGATAGATATATAGATAGATTGATAGATAAATAGATAGATTTTTAACATAATTTTTTTATACATAAAAATGATAGCTAGCTAGCTAGATAGATTTGAACATTTAAAAGATAGATAGATAGATAGATAGATAGATAGATAGATAGATAGATAGATAGATTTTTAACATAGATTTGTACGTAAAAATGATAGCTAGATAGCTAGGAAGGTAGGTAGATAGATATATAGATAGATTGATAGATAAATAGATTTTTAACATAATTTTTTTATACTTAAAAATGATAGCTAGCTAGCTAGATAGATTTGAACATTTAAAAGATAGATAGATAGATAGATAGATTTTTAACATAGATTTGTACATAAAAATGATAGCTAGATAGCTAGGAAGGTAGGTAGATAGATATATCGATAGATTGATAGATATTGCATGTTTTCTTATATAAAAGTATAGGTAGGATGACAAACACCACTCCCCAAACCGAGGAAGTTTTGTCTTCTTCAAAATCAGTATTCCATGTCACTTCACCATTTCTCCCAGTCTCTCTCAATGTATCATCTACTTTCGTCCAAATGTTTGGCAATTCAGCTTTTCTTGTTGGATGGATGACATTGAAGTGTTTATTATTATATTCTAAGCCAAGAACTTTTTGTATTGTTAAATTGTGTTCGGCTATATCAAATATTTAAAATTCAAAGCGATTTTATATCTTCAAAATGATAGTCGTTGCGCGCCAGCCGCAACAACACAGGGAGCGACTCCTTTGAAATTTAGAAACATTCTGCTACTTTAATGTCTGCTTTCATCTCACTGTATTTTGCCAAGCATAACTCAAGAAACTTCAACAATTCTGTCAAGCAATCTTTAATGGGAGCTTGGACGTATGTTTAAATAAAACTTGTCCTAATGCCCCGCTTCAAAATGCTATGAACTCTATATTTTGAAATGCTTACTTGATGAGCCGCTTGCTGAACGAACAAAGTTTCAATTTACACGTTGTATTATAGTCGGTAGTTGTAGTCCAGAATAATTCTTAAGGTCACCTTATTTCCTAGTATTGATCTTTTCACTTATCTATATATAATATAACATAAAAAGATTATTTAACTTTAATATCAAATTTTGTTGTTTTCGTAATGACCATTCTTCAAGAGGTTCCGTTTTTTTATAAAGACACACACACACTGCATCAAAGAGAGGGATCGGTGCTCGCACCGAGGCCAGCGCAACCGACGGTTGCGGTGGCTGAGGGGAATTTTTGTTCCTGTCCCGGGCGTACGCACTCGGACCCCCACCTAAAAATAAACCTTGTGTCACATCTCGTCCAAGTGGGGGGACAGAGTAAAAATTACTATAAAGTAGAGGTGGGGCTTTTTAGTCTCAGAATTCGTGGCAGAACTGAGCTGTAATTTGGCATTTATTCATAAAGACTCCATAATATAGGTTTTACTTAATAAGCTATTATCTTTCTCTAACTCTACAAATGTTGAATGCATAACTAATTCTAATTTCTATTTTCCCATCTTTGTATTTGTTGAAATTTGACTAATGCATGGAATAGTAATGCAACACAAAATGTACTTAGAACAAAATGTATTGAAACAAGAAAGTGTACACAATATTTACATATAGTCTTTTGTATATTCCTGGGTAGATCGTTCCTGGAATGTGTGTTGACTGAGTCGCAGTCGGGCAGAGTCTCTGGTTGAATCTCTTGATTCCTCTCACTCTCTTCCCGGTACCAACCATATTTATATGGTCGGTACTCCACTATGCAAATTAGGTGGATCCTACCACAACAGTATTATATTAATTTTATCTTATAAATCGTCCCCTGTTCTGTCACCCATAAAATAAAAATAATTGTACGGATCTACGTACATCGAATCGTCTTTAAATTAAATGCCAGCGGAAGAATTATCGTTGATCTTTTAAAATGTAAGCTTAATCATTAATTCAATATTTAAATTCTGCGATCAATTTTGAATTCTTCTGTAGGTTATTGATGCCTATCGCATCTGCTCCTCCCTAGCTATTGTTATGATGGCCAAACCAAGAGTCCCCCGCAGGAGCTAGCTTAAATGCTGCCCGATAGGCCGTCTGTTAAGCTAGTTTATAATAAAACGTGCACTGCAATTTGGATACAAAATGAAAATAAGAGTCACCCCCTTGAACCGTGACAGCATCGATAATGGCTAGTATAATATATTAATATATATTTTTAACCTCGCATAATTTGAGAACCCTGAATCTGAGGTCAATGAAAATCGTTCCCTGCACCTAACTTTTCTATTGCTTTTAAATGAACTATGACTCACTGAACTCGTACCAGTAGGAGCCGATTATATATAAGATAGCTATCTATCTATCTATCTATCTATCTATACAACATATATATATATATATACAAAAAAGAAATTGATAATCTCAAAGCCACATTCGAAATAACTCTGTCCTTAAATTTATCCATAAACTGAGTCAAAAAATAAACTCCCATTCTTTGACGTTTTCGTAGACTGCAGTAATAACACTATCACCATCTTATTATATAAAATACCCCACTAGCAGAAACTCTTACCACCTTAATCTTAAAAGTGAATGCCCACTTAGATATAAAATAGCGGTTATAAAAAGTTTCCTAAAGAGATCGCACGAGAACCATCCACTTTTCCTTAAAGAACTTAAGAATGTAAAATAGACATTAGTTAACGATGGTTTTCCTAACTACCTCATCGATCACCAGATTAGACTTTTTTCTTTCTAAAGTAACTATTAATGATACTGAACAGCCAGATAAAAACAATAACAAACATATTCTAGAAAAGCCAAATACATGTCAACTATAAGCAAGACGAATTTTCTCTTAGAAATATCATAAAAAATATATAAAACCCCAGTCGCCCTGAGCAAGAAAAGTAAATTATCTATTACAAAAAATTTGAAACAACTAACCTTATCATCAAACATCAACACACGTGCAAAATCAAAAAGACAAAGAACAACATTATTTATGAGTTCAAATGCCCCTTAAGGAACCGTGTTCCTGATCAAATCAAACTCATAAATAATTACATTACACACATTACTAAATGTCACACCTACACGACCATAGCTCCATCAGGACTCATTTAAACACAAAAATACATACCATACTCCGTCCGAAATATACTAGTAGAAAATACAAATAGCCTCATCTACATGTAAAAAAAAAAAATTAAAATAATAGAAGCCCTAAAAAAAAAAAAAAAAACAACACCCAGTAACATTAACTATGAACAAGGCCACAATGTGCTGACCGTGTTCGGGAAATAAAAAATTCGTATAATTTCAGACAAATACGTAAAAAAAATCGGATATGTAGAAAATTTGAACAGTTTTTTGACAGACTTTGTGACCAGAAAAGAAAACACTTTTCGAACACAAGAAACATGAAATAAAAAGCTTAATCGCAATACCTTGCCAGTCGTCTTTAACGAAACATGTATAAAAGAAACATTACTTCCCAATATATATATATATATATATATATATATATATATATATATGCATGTTTTTCACCGGACAGGGTATTTTGGGTCTCTGTGTGTGTGGGCATGTCAGTTCGCGATTTTTATGCAACTGCAAGTCAGATTTCCAACGTTGTGTTAAAAGCGTTTGCTTTTGATCGTTAAACAAAACACAACGCGCTCGTAACAACCTTTATCAATGACGTAGAATAGAAGGTAACAGATTTGTTTCACGTCAGAAGTAGCATTTGTGTCCAAAAAAGAAATCGCTTGTACGAACACAAGAAAAATTAAATAAAAAGCTTAATCGCAATACTTTGTCAGTCGTCTTTAACGAAACATGTACATATATAGTTTTAAGGTATGCTATATTTATGGGTTCAAGTGCTAAACATCAGTGATATAGCTTATGTAAATAGAAAAGTGGGCATCGAAGTTAACACCCACTGGGTTTCTATCTATATTTCTGAGATAGGGAATAAAGGCGTTAGTTAGATCTAGTGACAGGACCCAAAGAGTGTGAGTTCAATACCTGGTTAAGGCAATGAGGAACTTTCAGAGGGGAATTAACATGAGATAACTGACATCCATTAGACATGGCACGTGGAACTAGAACAGTCTACCAGAGTGAGCGAAATAAAGGGTTCAGTCGGACATTCCAACCACCTGAAGAAGGCCGGAGCGTACAACGGCCGAAACGTTGTGATAAACATGGCGACAAAGATGAGGACTATAGTCCGAATAATGTAAATAGTGTACCCACAGACTGTCACCGCTTGATGTTAACTTCAGTGTCCACTTTCATATATATATATATATATACTAGTAATAATCTTATAAATATAAGAAATTATACAAGTCCGGAAAACCTTCGGTTTCTTGATTTGCAAATAATCAAACCAATACCAAAGGAAAAAAGGTACAAAAAAAGAAAGAACAAAGAACATATACGTCAGCCGAAAATAATCGTCTAGCATCCAAGTTCAAAGAAAAAAAACCGATACGAGTAAGTAAAGTAACTAAATGAAGTGCTCAATACTTTTAGTAGAGCAGACCTAAAGAGCCAGACAAACCTACCAAGGTTTCACCTAAGCGGATCGTCGGGGAAGGCTGGATAAAAAGGTGACGTAAGAACGAAAAATATAGCCTACAAACATAAAATCATGATTTTATGTTTGTAGGCTATATATTCTGACGATCTGCATAGGTGAAACCTTGGTAGGTTCGTCTGGCTCTTTAGGTTTAATTTTATATATATATATATATATATATATATATATATATGTGTGTATATATATATATATATATAGAGAGAGAGAGAGGGGGATAAAAAAGAGAGAGAGAGCGCCTGTGCGTGGGTGTAGACATACGAATCAACACTGCATACTGTCGATTTCATGCGTCAACAGATATTCAGTCTCGATGCAGTCTTGATTCCTATGTCTATTCTATCTACATCTAGAAACGTTATATCTAACTCCGATATTGAGCACGTTTCCTCTATACATATATTAAAATTTTAACAATATAGTAAGCTAACATGTTGGCCAAATGGGTACATTACATACGTTTTTGAAAGGTATCCCGCTAAGATAACTGTGTGAAGTCCCAGTGGGAGTACTATGGAGGAGACAAAGGCACTATTACTCTGATTGAGGAGGGGAGGTTAGAGTTGTTTATATATATTAAATAACAGTATACTTTCCGAACATACCTGATACCTTATTATGCATATATGATATCTGCCCGTTCGTTGCACGGTGATGATCACTAAACGTTGCTGTGACACGTACCGGTGGTCGCAGTCCTGCGTCATTATGTTACGTCCACTGGTCGCGACGTCAATATATGACGCTGCGCCGTCGACCGGTGGTCAAATCCCAGTTGCGGTTCGAAGTTGTAAAGTTTCTTCCACCAGCGTTTGGGGTTGACTCGTTGTCGCTGCCACTAGCCTGTGTCCCGGTCGATCTGGTCGTTTTTGGTTCGATACCAGCTTTGTCGTTCTCAGCTCACCTACAACGCTTGGTCACCGAAGTAACTACTTGGATCTCAAGTCTAACCTACCCACGTTGTGACTTTGATCTTAGGTAGACGAAATCATTCAGGCGTTGGGCCGTAGTGCAAGCTGAATCCGGGTTAAAGGTGATACCGCACAAGCGTAAGTAAAAGAAAAATAATGAAACAAACTCACGAGGTTCAAATATGTTGAGAAATAACAATTATCTTTATCTGCCTATTGAATACAGGTGTGTGTTTCTCTCCCGACCCGTTTCTATGGATTCGTGACACTTTTTGTGTTTCTTAAGCGAGTTATGGTATCTTAAATTGTTCGTCAATAAAAACTTGCTTTTGGTAGAAAGACTAAGTCAGAAGGCGTGGAAATCCTTCGGTCAGCTCCTGCGAGGCTGGTCTCCAACTTCAACTCCGAACTCTCTTGAAACTCTGCCGAAAAAACACTCTAACCAGCTGCATCGAAACTTTTGTTTATTTGGACACCGACCAACTCCGGAGTGGGGCCTGTCGTGGTTTGGGTTCTTTGAAAATTCTTAATCCCCAACAAGAACTTTTGTTCTCAGGGCAGGAAAGTTTATTACTTCCCATTTTTGGAAGCTAATC
>OZ010602.1:27172755-27327755 GCA_963932145.1 Acanthosepion lycidas
CACACACGCATATATAAATATATATGTATTTCCTATTTTTCTATATATTTGCACACACACACACACATATATTACATGAATCATTCATACCAAAACAGATTAGTGAAGTTAATGATATAAATGGTGAGAATACATCTTCGCAAGCAAATTTATTAAAATTACATTAACCCACAAACCTCTAGATGAATGCTGTGATCCTTGTTTTTAATAAATTCAATTTGTATAAGGTCTTTGTTTTTTTGCAAGTACTTTCATCTGTTCATACAGACATCATCAGGCATGCAAATTGATTTGTTTTTTGTTTTTTTTAAACACATCCGGGTAATAACGGGACACGAAAGATTAGATGTGAATCGAAATATGTTTTTTAGAAATGTGTTATTGTTAACTGTAAGAAATTCGGGAGCGTGCGGTCGCAACGCTAAGGTTGAATTTTTTGAAAATTTAAAAAAGAGTGCATTTTTTTTTTACTAATATGGTAATTGGAGAATTCTATTGTTGTAGTAGTTTTTTTCAGTCGATGTGGCATGAACTATATATATAATGTAAGTAATGAGATAAAGAAAGAATGTGTGTACATAGGAATCATGATGATGCTGAAATTCACGCTTCACTGAGAACTTCATGCGAAGTACTACTATCCTTTAGTGAACTCTAGATTTAAGCTACTTGGTTTCTTCCTTCCCTCGCCTTCCTTAATCCCCAAGTGACCTATATAAAGAACCAGCTAAAGGAGTAGTGTTACTTGACCTGACGATCACACTGCGACGGGTAAACGACAGTCTCCATGCTAGACTAATTTCTTTGTTAATTTATATATATATATATATATATATATATATATATATATATATATATATATATATATATATATATATTCCTACATGAGAAACTACAGATTATTAAGTTTCTAAATAATAAAAATCTATTAAACAATAGACATGAGTTAACGGTTTTTCCTGACATCATCAAATCTTTGCATTGAATAATATTTTTTTTTAATCCATAGTCCTAATAAATAGCTTAAATACCCTACAAAAAAGATAACCCTTTATGAAGTCGTCAAAAACAAATGTTACGGAAGTTTTTTTTTATATACACAAAACCCTTTCAGAAAAAATAAAATAAATCTTCATAGACACGTAAACCAGACTAGACGAAATCATCTTCCGTTTTAAATTTAGACACCCCAACCTTACGCTGACTTGACACCTATGAATGTAACTCTATACTGATACAAATTATTAACACCCTGCGCCCCTTTCTATATGAACAATCGCGCTGTCCCTTACCATGGAAATTTTGAATTCAATAATGAATATGCTAATAAAACACGTAAATTTAAGAAATAAGTTATTCCCCAAAAAAATTTCGCTTGAAGATGGAACAGAGCTTACTTTAATTCAATTTAATTCAAATAATTATATTGAAGTTTTCGACTCTTGTTTTGAAACATGAGAACTCTTATGTAGCGTGTTGGAATCATATTTTTAAATAAATAATTATATTTAAGCTCGAGCACTATTTTTTTAAAAATAAGAACAAAAATACTAAAGAACTTTGGATTATTTACCTAACCAGTTCTTTCCTATTTTCTATATATTTTCACATACACACACCCACACACCCACACACACACACACACACACACACACATATATATATATATATATATATATATATATTAAAATAATGTATTTAAGTTTTATATATGTATATATTAAAATGATGAATTTAAGTTATATATTTAAATTATGTATTATATATCAGTATTTAAAAATCTATATTTGTTATTAATATAAATTATTATACATCGAGCACTATTTTATTAGCATCAGCGTCCAAGGTGTAATATGCTATATTAATAGGAGGGCGCTCCTTTTTCTAACAAGAATAATGAATATTAAGGCCGGTTGGGAGATTAGGTCGGGTAGTGCAATAGTGTAACGTAAGTTGTTTGGATAGGCATGTAGTAGTGTGACCAATGTAATTATCTATGAGTTTGCTTTGATCTGGAATACAGTTGCATGAACACATGAAAAATTTAAAACAAATTTAATCTTAGTACCTTGTTATATATATATATATATATATATATATATATATATATATATATATATATATATATATATATATAAAATAGACTAATTATTTATTACGAAATATTTAAAACTGCCAACCTTATAGTTAAAAATAATAATTCGCCTTTTAGAACAAAATTAAATAGAACAAATATCATTTACAAATTTAATGTCTATTAAGGAATTGTATTCCTGATCAATCAAAATTCATAAACAGTTATATAGGCCACACTACAACATGTTTGACAAGAAGACTCTCACTACATCTTTCTGATCATAGCTCAATTAGGTCTCATTTGAATACTCACGGAGACGTACTGGACCCTATTCGTAACATACTTGTTGATAACGCAAATAAAATAGCATCATCTACATGTAAATAAAGGCTAAAAATAATGGAAACTTTACTAATAAAAAAAACAACACTCAATAATATCAACTATGAACATGTACACAATATCTTGACCAATGGTTTGGAAATAAAACATTATTTATATATATATATATATATATATATATATATATATATATATATATATATATATAATCTCAACTCTCTCGTCGAATTCGACGTATGAGCGTCAAGCAGATTAGTTCCCAGAAAACCGAGAGCCCGACAACAGCACATGAGATTTGATTATAGTTGTGAAGGTTTTGTGCAGAACCGTCCACACGTTTTGAAAGGCCGAATACAGAGATCTGGTGCACTATGTTCCTCAAGGTCCCCAAACGACCCTCCGCAGGTTTTGAATTCAGAGTTGTCCTTCTCCTAGACCAGTTGCCATCCAAGGCTATAGAACCCAGCTATTTACCCATAGCTGGATGGAGAAGAGTATTCACACCTTTCCCAATGGTATTAGCACGTAAGTGAATGTAATGGATTCGACTTCGATTCCTCAACCTAAGCCGCTATCCATTACTCCACCGTTATTTGATGGGTCCATTTATTTAAGTAAATACACTGTTCCTTAATTAAACAGTATTAATCACATTTACCGGTATAAATATACACATACAAGGTTTCTCAAAAATATCTATATAGGATGTCTCCAAAATGTATAATATCCTTCCCGTTTACCGGAGCTTTAGTCTTTTCATTAGGAGATATAATGACTACGCATCAAAGACAGCAACAATCGATGAAATGGAGGTTCCGTAGAGAAAAAATGTAGCCAAATACCTATTGAAATGTTGATTGCTGCTTTTGTTTTTTTTGCGTCGCGTTGTCAGCAATATATATATATATATATACTTATTTTGGGGGAAATGGATTTGTTATATATATATATATATATATATATATATATATATATATATAGTTGTGTATTTAGGCAGCAATCCTTCTTTCATGCACGTTTCATTGGATAAAACAAAGTGCTTTGATTTTATTTCTTATGCAATTTCTCGTGTGATCTTATAATTTTTTTCTTTTCGGTAGATAAATTATATAAAAACTGTCCAACTGTTGTTTTGCCGAGCGCTTTCGGCTATACATTTAGCCATCTTCAAGATTTAAATATATTAGCTGTTAAAAAATTATATATTGTTGTATGTTTGTGTTTATATAATGTTTTATTTCCAAAACGCAGTCAAGATATAGTGTACATGTTCATAGTTGATATTATTGAGTGCTGTTTTTTTAGTAGTAGTAAGGTTTCCATTATGTTTAGCCTTTATTTACATGTAGATGATGCTATTTTATTTGCGTTATCAACAAGTATGTTACGAATAGGGTCCAGTACGTCTCCGTGAGTATTTAAATGAGACCTAATTGAGCTATGATCATAAAGATGTAGTGAGAGTCTTCTTGTCAAACATGTTGTAGTGTGGCCTATATAATTGTCTACGAATTTTGATTGATCAGGAATACAATTCCTTAATGGACATTAAATTTATCAATGATATTTGTTCTATTTAATTTTGTTCTAAAAGGCGAATTATTATTTTTAACTATAAGGTTGTCAGTTTTAAATATTTCGTAATAAATAATTAGTCTAATTTTTTTGCTATTGTCCACTGGTGCTGTATATTTTTATAATTTTAATTCTAATTTCATCTCGTTTGTAATTTTCGTTCATCTGATTTTTATAAAAAATATTAATGTATGTTATTGTTTATGTTTCTAAGAAAAATTATAAGATCACATGAGAAATTGTATAAAAAAACAAATCAAAACACCTTGTATGTCATATTTAATGAAACGTGCATATATATATATATATATATATATATATATATATATATATATATATATATATATGTATGTGTACATGTGATGTCGACGAACACTCGTTGTCACTTTTGTGATGCTCGTTGTAGTAGAGACTTTGTAATCGCAGATACAAATATAGTACGCTATTGGAAATGCTGGTGACAGACTCCTTCGATTATCACTCGGACTAATAGTACTTGCTCGATAATACTTGCTCGGAAAGTAACCCGTATAATGATCTGATGAGAAAAATAGTATAGTGAATAAAGTAGAGAATAGCGGGCTGTATAGTAATAGAAGATAGACTAGAAATGGTGATTGTATAGTAATAGAGGGTAGAATAGAAATGGCTATCCGATTAGTAATACAGGATAGACTAAAAATAGTGATCAATTAAACACATGCTACCTCCCATATTTCTTCTATGGTCACGTGGTCTACTTAATTCAATAATGAGATCGCCTGTGTTTGCACACTAGCGATCTATGTTCAAACTCAAGTGCCGGCAGGGACACTTTATTCTTATATAACATATATACAAGTGTAGCCATTGAAAATGACGTTTCGTGTAATAATAAGGTTTGAATTACTGCTTTCATAATTGGTAATTCGAACCTTACTCTATCCGGATGTTCCCCGTAGCCAAACATGTAGAGGCACGCCATGGCTCAAACAGTGGCTTCCCAAATTACAAAAGGAATGCTGTTTCGATTCCTCTCGGAGGCATAATCTTTCTTTAGCGGGACTCCTTAATGTAGGCCGGTTGTTAATAATTTCACTGTTCAAGCAAATAAAAAAGGGATAAAAGCATAAACACAATTACTTCTTTAAAATAACGTTTATAGCAATAATAAATAATGTCAGATAAGAAAATCCTTTCAATAAGTTACTATATATGTCTGTGTGTCAATGATCGCGTAATTTTTTCTACAATAAATGTGTGAAAACGCTGTTTTTCTTTTGATATCTCGTAAATCTTAGACCTATTCAAAGTTATTCTGTCTGTAATAAAAAAAAAATGAAAAAAAAATCCCAATACGTATGAATATAAAACTAGACAATAAAATCTTGCAACTTCCACCTAAAGGACATTGATGCGTTAAATGCGCATGCGCAACGTAGATCGTAATTTGCCGGTTTGACAACCTAATTTTTTTTTCAAATGTACAAACGGCATTTTCTACGCATGCTCACAAAAACGCAAAGCGAAACCAAATTGATATGCATGATGACCAGACCGACTAATGCATGTTGTCGTTCCTACGTGCCAACGCTGAGGCGTGTTAGAAAAAGAGGGTAACCGGAAATTGAGAAATACTAACCAGCAACAAATCTCTAATGAAATCATCTTGCGATAAATTTCTATTCATAGTCAGTAATGGATACGATTACTGGGGAGGGTAGTTAACCAAGTCGATAAAAACAGGATCCCTAGAGTCAAAGAGCCCCTAATCCTCTCTAGCCGTATATCTTCCTACATTTTTTAAACACATACACATTTTTCTAAGCACTCACACATACATACGCACGCGCACACATCGTACACGTGTGTGTGTATATATATATATATATATATATATATATATATATATATATATACCTACATATATATATATATATATATATATATATATATATATATATATATATATATGATTAAAACGAAAGATGGTTCACGAGTGTTTCTTATAATAATTAGATTTAAAAGGGCGGTTAATAAAATTTGAGTAACAAAAAGACAACAAAATGATGAGACTTTTGGCAATAAGATTGATATTTATTATATATTAGCCTTTTGACTTAATTGAAGCACGAAGAAAAAGATTTTAAAGTCGGAATTTTTGGACACGCCTGTGTCCTCTTTCAACGAGACAAGGAAGTAAGACTCAATCTCCGAGCAATGCTGTTCTATGGAAACACACACACACACACACACACACACACACACACATATATTTATATATATATATATATATATGGTTTAATTAGGCAGCAAGTATTCATGGAATCAGTATATGAACTTCAGACAGTTTATTCACAACTTGGAACATAATACAGAACACCTTATCCGAAAATTGGAAATATAGGGTGTCCTATAATGATGGGACACATTTTGAATGCAAGTATCTTGGATTATAAAAGTGACGTTGTGTACCAAATATATTTATTACATAACTGATACATATTATCTAAGACTTGAATATTACATCCCTGAGATGGTCACCACTACGGAGAGAACATGCATGAGATCGCTCTCTGATTTCAAACACAGATATTATGAGGATCCAGTTAGCAAAAGAACTATCAAATACTAGTAGGAAATAGTAAAATCCTAGATAATATGTTGAATTCAGTTATGTAATAAATATATTTGGTACGCTATGTCATTTTAATAATCCAATGTATCTGCTGTGTCCCCGACACCCTGTGTATAACAAAAAATTTAAACAGAAAGATCTTGTCGGGTCTGTTTAATCACAACTGTTAACTGAGTGTGTATATATATACATATATATATATATATATATATATATATATATATATATATGGGAACTGAGCTGCTTGACCCTCATGCGTGGAATACGACGGAAGAGTTCACCATATATATATATATATATATATATATATATATATTTATATATATATATATATATATATATATATATATTTGTGTGTGTGTGAGCATTCATTGTTATACATATTGTGTATATTTATTTTTATACTGATCCTTTCCAGTTCTCTAGTCAGCTTCTTGATGTTGAGATGAAATTCATCAAGGAAAGCACCATAGTTTTTTCTAACCTAAGTACTTTCGATCTTTTCCAAGATCATCTTCAGCTGTAAATTCCAAAGGCAAATTGTTTGTAACTCCGATAAAATCTACATTCCATTGTGATGGTGATATTTAACGATACAGAACGTGTTCTGTAATCATTTTAAAATTTTAAATTTATCCGTTGTAGCTATGGAATTCTTTGCAAAACAAGCGTCCCAATATAAGGGAGCTGACTAGAAATTGGTAGAAATACAAAATGTCATTAAATGTTTGTTATATGCACTTCAATAATTGGTTGCCTGGACTTGGTTGCCTGCTTTTGATATAGAGGGCCTCAGGAATTTGAAGCTTTTTTTTTTAATTATTTTCGTGGTGTTGTATATAAACATTTTCCTGTAATGTAAAGGTTGACAGTAATGTGTTTTTAGATGTTATGAAGTAAAACGTGTGTCCAACAAATTAAGTGTAAGACGTCTTCATAATGGAAAGGATAAGTATAAAAATAGACACAATATATCTATATTATTCAATGATATATATATATATATATATATATATATATATATATATATATATATATATATATATATATAGTCAAACAATTGGGATTAAATAGAACCGACAAGATCTGTCTGTTTAATTTTTTTGTTATACACAGGGGTATCGGGGATACAGCAAGTACGTTGGATTATTAAAATGACATAAAGTACCAATTTGTACTACGTTAATAAAACACCGATTAAAATTAAAATAAATAAATATATAAGATAAAAAATAAAAGTAAAAAATAAAAATGAATAAAAACAAGCAAAATAATCTAACCCAAATAAATAAATAAACGACTTCCGGCAAAATAACCACCAAAATAGACTACCCACAATGCACCACTGACTCGTATATATAAATAGCCGAGAAAAAAAACAGCATTTGTGGCCTGACGATTGCGTCTAGCATGAAACAGCCTGTTGCCTCTAAGTGTTGACTTCAATGTTCACTTTTATATTTACAAACGCTCTATCTCTGATATTGATCACTTTATCCCATAAATATGGCACATCTTAAGAGTATATTTCTTCATATATATATATATATATATATATATATATATATATATATATATATATATATATATGGGGGGAGTGTGTGTATGTGTGTGTGTATGCATGTGTATATGAGTATCGTATGTTGTTTTTATTTTTAAAAATCCCATGATCCTTCGGACCCAAGCCAACCAAGAATCTCTACTTATTTGTGACTTGTTACGATTAAATAAAGGGGAACGATTTCCTATTTTCAGTTGTTCTTTTCCTAGAGTGGCTATTAGACAAGGCCAGAAAGAACAGTCTACTCTTCTGTCTAACAAAGAGCTGGGGAGAGAAGAAATGAATCCATGCCTTTCACATGTGCATTAGCGCCAAAATGAATGCAATATGTTAAGCCGGAAGTTGAACTCGTTTCGCCCATTCCACTTTCAAGGCCGATAACCGCTACGCAATGTATGTGCTGTACGTACGTATCCTATAAAACGACCTTTTATTTGGGGGAGGGGGGTCTTCCATTCACTGAAACTCACACAAACTCCACAGTCATCCATTGAAATACGCTACAAATGGGTCACAGTGACATATCTGTATAGTAAGTTAATGGAGTTAAAGTCTACTGCCTTCCTTTCGCGCTAATGTCCTAAAGAAAAACATGGAATCATTTTTCCCCTCCCATCTCGGTGATGGTGGCCGAAGGGGAAGTGGGGAAAGGCTATCCTATTCTTAATTAACCGCAATCATGACCCATTCATTCATTACAATTACGCATCCACCACAATAATTCATCGATCACCTCACAATCCTGCACGTACCACAATACCACATATTCACAAGGGCCCTACAAAACACCCCATGGTGTAAAAATTTGTAATGTTCATAATATATATAAAAAATTCCATGAAACACAAAATGATGGGGAGGCGAGATGAACCCAGACAAGAAACTGAAAATGTCAACCAAAGATAAAACAAAATAAAAACAAAATGTTAGTAGGAACCGTCCACCCCTCAAAATAATAAGAGTGGCCGCTGTATTCTGCCGATAGATGGAATCAAGAAGCACACTCACTAATCGAATGGGGAGGGAAAAATAAATGACGTAATAGGAAAATGAAAAGCTGACATAGCCGAGATGAAAAAAGGGAACAAAAAACAAACTGGGGAGATTGGGAATCTCGACATGGATGATAACCGAAGAATAAACCGGGAACAGACCAGGAACAAGACTTATTCACATAAACTAGGAACACAAAATAGTGTCTAACTTAACAAGGGGGAGGGTCAACAGGAAACTGCCCCGTTGCGTTAAGGGTACTTAAATAAAGAAAATCAAGGTTAGCCCCGTCCACACGAACCAGGCTCACCTCAGTCACCCACCTTTCACTGAAATCTATCGAAATCAAACACTTTAGATCAGATCTGATTTTCACCTTAAGCTGATGCTTAAAAATAAACAATCAGATCCTGATACAAATAACGTTCATCTCGCAACATTCCCTCCTTTCGCAACATCCACACAACCATTCTTGTCACGGCTAGCAACGCAAAAAACGCCATCTGTTTTACCCTGGAGAACGGGGGCGACACATAATCACACGCGTACGCGAGATCGATGGACACCAGCTGATCGAGGGCGATACGAGACGTCAACTCGCCGACATAATCCCAGAAAGGGCGCACCTGAGGACAATGTTAGAAGGCGTGCGAAACCGTTTCCTCTAAACCAAGGTCACACAGAGATCTGGATCTGGCAGATCTACCTGGCCCCATCTTCAGAGTACGTTATTGAGCGGTAGCACGTTCCGAATCAATCGCCAGCTAAGCGAAAACTCAGGGTTCGCGACCCCCTCCACTAATTCATGGTACAATGCAGAGAAAGGTCACTGGACCGAGGAATGACCTTCAAGGCCGACCTACACTCACTAAGGAAACTCGACAACCTTCCACGACCGCGACGGCGCTTACGCCAAGATATGCAGCCGGGAGTGATGGTAAGGCTAGGGAAAACGTTCCTAACACTCGGCGGCAAAGAGAGGAACCCGGACGAGGCTCTGCCGAAGGGCAGAGTCTTGTTCGGGGAGGTAGACTGACCCGATCGCGTTTATGCGGGTTCTATGGGGATTTTTTGGCCGAGATTACGGGCTCGGAAGACTCACGTTAAACCAGGCCTTGTGACACATCTACCCTCGTGGGGCGTGGTGGTGGCTAGTAAATATTGACTAGCTGAAGTCTTTTCAGCTAGACAGTCGAACTCTCGGGCAGAGAGAAACCCAGACGAGGCTCGCCGAAGGGCAGAGTCTCGTTCGGGGAGGTAGACTGACCCGATCCCGTTTATACGTTATATATATATATATATATATATATATATATATATATATATATATATATATATACGTGAATATATGCAAGAAGTGATTTAGTTTCCAGAAGGATCCTTGGTTACCTCTCACGAATACTTTCGGACACTTTCAGAAAGTTAGATTGAAAAAGAAGAAGAAGAAGAAGAAGAAGAAGAAGAAGAAGAAGAAGCATGATAGAAGAAGAAACATGATAGAAGAATAAAAATAATAAAAAGCATGATAGAAGAAGAGGAGCAAGAAAGAAGAAGAATAGAAGAAGAAGAAACTCATTGTTATTGTAATCCCAGTTAGTAATATTAAAACACTTCTGAATAACTTTACGCTCAATTAGATTTCAACCAGTTTTTGCTAATACAATAATTCCTATTAATGCATGTAGAATCCCCAACCCCCTAAAATAGAAAGTACCACCAATTTTATGAGTTTTTTGTTAACAATAAACGATTCTCATACAATTAAACACAATACGTTTTCCGTGAATTGTTCCCCAACTTCTCAGAATCTAAAAAGTATTGACACTTCTATGAATCAAAAAACATTGACATATTAAAATATTTTCTTGATCGCAGCTCAGGATTTCTAATTAATAAACTCAAATTGCTTGCGACCAACTCTTTAGCGATATTTACATTAGGCAATCTTTGCTTTTTGCTGTTCACCTCTTGTTTTAAGATCTTTATCAACTTAATCGATATTACAGAATGGTTCAATGAAAACGGAAGCATCTGGTGTCCATTTCAGTAGATAGAATTTTAGTTCCGTGGGTTGGTCAGGTGTTTTGTATAAATGGAAATACTATCTCCGGTTGACCTTAGAAAAAATGTGCACGTTGATAACAGGGGCTTATACACACACACAGACACTCACACACACACACGCGCATTATATGTATATATAATATATATAATTAATAAAATATATACATATATATTGTGGGCGTGAGGTGTAATTTACTTACCAGGTGCGTTTTGTGTAGATTTCACAAAGAGATAGATAGATAGATAGATAGATAGATAGATAGATAGATAGATAGATAGATAACAGAAGTTTGAATTCAGTGTTAGGTAGAATGAAAGAAAAAATGAAAGCAAGAAAGAAAGAGATCAACAGATTTTGATATACTGACATAAACACATTCAGATAGATAGATAGATAATGAACAGAATGAGATAGATAGATAGATAGATAGATAGATAGATAGATAGATAGATAGATAGATAATGAACAGAATGAGATAGATAGATAGATAGATAGATAGATAGATAGATAGATAGATAGATAGATAGATAGATAGATACTAAATGTTTGAATTCTGTGTCAAGTAGAATGAAAAAAAGAAAGAGGCGAACAGAATGTAATATACTGATATTAACACTTTCGGATAGGTAGATGGATAGATACATACATACATATGAAAAAATAAGATAGGATCCACGATAGAATATAAGATCTCTCTCTCTCTCTCTCTCTCTCTCTCACTCTCTCTCTCTTTTTCTCTGTCTGTCTTTCTCTATTCCTACGGAATTCCTTTCCCACTCAAAGACCTAAATCTCTCATGCTTTCAATTAAACTAATTGCCTGAATCAGAATCTAATTTATCTAAATTGGCAAATCTTATCTTCGTCTCGAGTTTACTCCCTTTCTCAATAGTCATCAAGGCGGGAAAATCTTACATCATGCAAGGTAGAAACTCTAAGCTAATTCGAGCAATTCGGCGTAGATTTAATCAGATAATCAGCTCGCCTAGCAACCCCTTACAACTGTGTCGAGAGTTCGATCCTCCCTTTATTCCCCACATTTTCTGGCACTGGGCCAGAGAGAGTTAAATTTAAATGTCTAAGCTAATCAAGTCATATCCTTTTTAGTCACTGCTTACTCCAAAGATAAACCAATAAAGCGAAATAGATCTCTTGACTATAAGAACTGCGTTCTTCTTCTTCTTCTTCTTCTATGTGCCGTCTGCTTTTTGGACGTGGGCGATCATGATTTTAGTATATCTTTTTTTTTCTCGAGACAAACCATCAACGTGTAAATGGGATTCCTTGAAGTACCTTTTTTATTTTCTTTTATCGATCATAGATAAAATCTACTTTAAACCATGTTACCTCATTCTGAATAGTTTCATTTTTTAATATTTTAAACTTAGAAACTATCTTCTTTTTTACTATCTCTTCCAGGTCTCTGAATTTATCAAAACTTGTAAAGAACTGCTCAACAGTTGATTCGATTATCTTTACAAACAGCTTTCGAAGACATTGGCAGTCTTTTCTGCCATCATTTGTGAGATTACTGTTATGACTCTTTTGGAAATTATATAAATCTCTCATCTACAACCTTCTTAAAAAACTTCTAATTTCATTTGAAAACACTTTATGTAACCAAACATAACATCAAGTGTCTTACCAGAGCTCTGTAATTTAATATTCAAATCATTTAATGGCTCACAAGAAAAAAAACAAAACAAAAAGAAACAAACAAAAAAAACCCACAAAAAACTAGAGACAGAAAACTTGTTGACAATTTTTATATATTACCAGTGCGACTTCTGCAGACAGATTTTATATCGGGTTTATATTTAGAAGCCTTGAGAAATATGTATGCAGGTTTCATCCGTCATCTACTCCTGTTACGAGACTTAACAATGTTCTTCAGCGAGAACAAAGATTCACAAACATATGTAGATAAAAATATGAATAGTTGCAAGGTTTTTTTTTAAACAGTCAAAATTTTCTGGAATGGTATTCCAAGACTTTAATATTTCGTTTTTCCGCATTTATCTCTGATATTCCCATCTCTAATCCCTCCTTTTCAATATTTTCCAAGTCAACTCTAAGGTCAACAAATTTCTGCTTCCAAATTGAGCTACTCTGAAATTCAGTCAACTACATTTCAAAATCACCCAATGTCTATCAATGAAAACATTTGCAAGTTTAGTTAATTCAGTCTGATACTGTCTGGAAAATTAGTTCATTTTGCTGTCTTTTCCAGTTCTCTGAATTTATCAAATCTTGTAAAGAACTGCTCAACAGTTGATTCGATTGTGTTTACAAACAGATTTTGAATACATTGGCAGTCTGTTCTGCCATCATTTTTGAGATTACTGATATTCCTCTTTTGGAAAGTATCTAAATCTCTCATCTACAGGCTTCTTAAAAAAACTTCTAGTTTCATTTGAAAACTCTTTATGTCACCAAACATAGCATCAAGTGTTTTACCAAAGCTCTGTAATTTAATCTTCTTTGATGCAGGAGGGGTGATCGAAATGCTGGCCATGGTACTTTTTTTTATTGTAATTTCTGTTATTTTTGACAATCGTTGATAAATTTTAAAATATTAAAGTATAAAAAAGATTTAACAATAAAAAGCGAGGTTGGACGTTTTAAGAATAGACTTTATCTGTCATCTGAAAGTACAAAAAAAAATGATAGCTAGTAAGCCAACTTAGTTACGCCGGGTAACTTCACGGAGTAACGAAAGTTCTTTTACGCATACAGTGACGTTTGACGTCTAGGAATATAAGTGTGAATCTGAAATCATCAAGTGAAACGCCGAACAGGCCAAACTAAGAATATTAAATTTGCCGAAAACTGAAAATTCGAAACTCTAGATATTTAGGAAGAATTCGTTTATCAACCTCCAGGAGATTTGTGCCTTCTCAGGTTAACATTCTCCGCCGATATGAAGTGAAAGCCTACAGCGAATCCATTGCTAGGTCAGCTGCTAAGAAAGTTGGTTCACTGTGTCGTACTAGACAATTTTTTTTCTCCAGAATATATCTTTCGTATCTATAAGTCTATCATTTGTACACACTTAAAATATTGACGCCACATTTGGTCTGGTGCTTCTGATATTTATTTAAAGATGCTTAATACAACCCAAAGACGAATCAGCAATATTATTGGTCTTCATCTGGCGTCTCGGATTCAGTCAATTTTTTACTGCCGTAGACTTGCTTCCCTGTAATTTTTCTATAAATATCATTTGTCCATTCTTAAAATATTGCCACCACATTTGGCCTGGTGCTCTTACTATTTATTTAGAGATGCTTGATCCAACCCAAAGAAGAATCAGCAATATTATTGGTTTTGATGTGGCATCTCGGGTTCAATCAGTTTGTTCCTGCCGTAAACTTGCTTCCCTGTGCGTTTTATATAAATACTTTCATGGTAATTATTCTGATGAGTTTTCAGTTATGGTACCCAGATTTTATGAATTTAACTGCAGTACGAGATTTACAAAAACTTTTCATCAATTTACATTTGAATTGGTTAGATGTAACTGTAAGTTCTATGCTAACATTTTCTTTTATCGCACTTCTCGTCTGTGAAACTCTCTTCCGGCTCTTTGCTTTCCGGTCAATTTTTATCTACAAAAATTTAAAAACAATGTCGATCGTTATCTACTGTCCTCTTGATTACACTTCTATTGTTCTCACCCCTTCATAATGTTTTCTTTCTTTTTTTTTTCACACCCAGTAAGCCTTTGTGGCTTAGTCGCTTTAGTGCCTTGCTTGGAAGGGGTGAATCTGTTTAAAAAGGCAAAGTGAATGGAAAGAAAAGAAACAAAAATACACGAGTCGATCTTAATTTTCCATGTATTTTCAGCAACCTCTTTCACATCAAATGAGAAATAAAATCTATTTTTAGATCGTTTTAGCTCGTTTTGATAATTATTTTTATGGGTTAACATTTTAACTTTATCAGCGATCCTCTTTAATGACATCGAATCGAAAATATGTCCGTCTTAGAGGAATTATACGACCAGGAATTATTTTGACATTTAATTTTAACATGCCCCCACTTCTTCAAGCTACAAGGGTGAACGGAAAGGTTTATAGGTTGACTATGAAGGAGTGACTGTAAAACTGAAATCTTTCAAGCGTTCAATTCAACTCTTCTTATTAATAAATGCATTGTTTCTTTCCAGGTAAACTGTCACTTGACTTTTCAAAGAAGACATCATAGGTTACTAGTAGCGACTTCTCTTGAACATGGACAAAATTTAGCATCATGGTGTTATCAAGTACCTGTAGAAAAATGGTTTAGCACCCAAGGAGATCCATGCTGACATAGTTTCTACATTAGCGGATGATGCGCCAATTTTATCATCAGTGCAAAAGTGGGCAGCTCAGTTAAGGAGAAGAAAGGAGAATTTTGAAGATGACCCAAGGATTGAACATCCTGCAACTGCCATCACCGAGGAAAACATTGATCGTGTTCTCCAGATGGTGATGGATGACAAGCGATTGACCATAAATCAGCCAATTCTATTATCATATCGCGTGAGAGAATTAAGAATATTCTGCACAATGAACTTGGCATGACAAAGGTTTTTACTCGGTGGTTGGCACGTCTTTTAATAGCTGATCAAAAGAACATCAGGTTGATCCCATCACAGGATAATCTGACATTGTTTGAGATAAATCCACCTTGTTTCCTTGAAACTTTCCCAGCACAAAATGAGTGTTAAGTTCATCACTTTGAGCCAGTGACACTCCATGCAGTTGCCACACCCTTCCTCATCTGCTCTAAATAAAGATAATGTCATTCCATTTGCAAGGAAGGAGATGGCATTAGTTTTTTTGGATGCAAATGTCACTGAGTTTATTGACAAACTTCAAAAGGGTTACACCATCAATAGAGAGTATTATGTCAACATGCTGAGGAATTTACGAAAGGCTATCAAAACCAAACACCCAGAAAAACTAACGAAAATAATTGTTCAATCGCTTGTCATTCATCACCATTTGGGAAACACGATCAATGTTTTCCTCGGTGATGGCAATTGCAGGATGTTTAGGCCTTAGGTCATCTTTAAGATTCTCTTCTCTCCTCGTTAACTGAGCTGCGCACTTTTTCACTTTTCCTTAGCTGATCAAGAGAAGATCTAAAAAGCTGGAGAAATTGATAACCAAGCAAAAACCATTACACACCAGTCCAGGAATAAACCTGTACCAACTTGACTATCAAATCAACCTGAAAACTACACAAGGCAGAATATGAGAGTTGACTAAACATCTGGCCTCTTAAGGAGAATTCTCGTTCTTTATATGCTGTGTCCCCTCATGACGTAGGCGGTCATAACTCTCCACAATTTCCTGTCCTTTGTAGCTCTCAATAAATTTTACCTTTTTGCTATTTTTTATAAACCCTGTTCCACCATCTATTTACTTAATCTCACTATGTTGTTTTCCTCTGTCCCTCTTGCCTTCAATTCGTCCTGTGAGTATCAAATTTTCTAAAACCTCTTTCCTCATTATCTGAAGTATTTCAACTGTTTCTTCCTCATGTTAAGTATGTTTCCTTTTAGTTTCCATTTTCTCTAAAACTTCGTCGTTGCTCACATAATCGGTCCATGGTATTATCAGCATCATTCTGTAGAACTATATATCTGTTACTCTTCATCTTTTAGAAGAATGTCCAGCACTCACTGCTATAAAGAGGACAGATATCACGTAGCATTTCAGTACACTTTCCCTTGTTTTTTCTATTTCTTAATACACTGTTTAGCTTTTGGAAGGCATCTTTGGCTATCCTAATGCGCCTTCGGATTTCAGTGTCGCACTTTCCCCTTTCCGTCCTCTGTTAAAACAATTCCTAGATATTTATATTTTTGTACTTGTTTGATCTTGGTATCACCGATTTGTAATTTGCTGATTCATTTTGCTTACAACCATGAATTCTGTCTTCTTGTAGTTTATCTTTAGTCATGTAGGAGTTGTTGTAGTTTTCTTTCCGTATCTGCTATCAGTATTTTATTATCTGCATATCTTATGTTGTTAAGACTGTGGCCACTAATAATGAATCCTGAGAGGACTTCTAAGTCTCAGAATCGACTCGCTGTATAGGTTGAATAAATTCGGTGAGAAGAAACATCGTTCTCTTACACTCCTGATAATTAATTGTAATATGTCTCCGATTCTTTTGGCTATATTTAATGTTTTTTTCATTACCATCTGCATCCTGCTTTCTCAAGTAACAGACTTAAGAGGAGGAATTCTTCTAGTTATTTCTTCAGAACGATTTATGTGTTTAAATATTGTTTTGTTTCTCTCTTTTTACACTAAATGTTCAGCCAGTAGAAAATCCACCAGCTCCTCAAGTTACTGAGTGCCTGGTTCCTGGTGTTCACTCACAATAATGTGATGGAGTTGTTAGTCATACATTGACACTTGCACCAATATGCCAATGGAACTTGGAAAATTACGCCTCTCCTAAATTTAAATAGGTTTCCAGGTTTATGTGAAATTGTGTTGAATTTCGATTACAGAGAAGGATGAATGAATTGGAAAGAAAGAAAGAAAGAAAGAAAGACAGAAAGAAAGAAAGAAAGAAAGAACGAGAGAAAGAAAGAAAGAACGAGAGAAAGAAAGAAAAAAGAAAAAAAGAAAAGAAAAAAAGAAAGAAAGAAGAAAGAACGAAAAAGAAAGAAAGAACGAGAGAAAGAAAGAGAGAAAGAAAGAAAGAAGAAAGAAAAGATAGAGAAAGAAAGAAAGAAAAGAAAAGAAAAGAAAAGAAAAGAAATAAAGAAAGAGAGAAAGAAAGAACGAGAGAAAGAAAGAAAGAAACACAGGGAGAAGAAGATAAAAAACAGGGTGTATTGTTGCTTGTAAATATCGAATCTTCATCGAAAATTCCATTGAATCAGAACCTTCTTCCGCGTAAGATAATGGACATAGGACAAATTTTGTAAGTTTCAAACATCAAACAATATATATATATATATATATATATATATATATATATATATATATATATATATATATATTATATTCAACGATGCAAATTTTAAAAAAAGATACATAAGAGAAGTCAGTTATCTCCAAACTTTAAAGTTTCAAATAATTCATTGAACTATATCTTTACAATTATATATATGACGAATCATATTGCTACAATTATATATAGGACGTGTCATATCGCTACAATTATATATATGACGTGTCATATCGTTACAATTATATATAAGACGTGTCATATCTTTTACAGTTATATATAAGACGTATCTTCTTTTAGAACGTGTGCAATCAAAGCTCTGCTTCCTTATTATCCCTGAATTTCCAGGGACTTCTTGAGAAAGATAGAGGAGTGGTTCTCCGTCGTTTTCTTCACAATTATGAATTCAGAGTTGTCTTTCTCCTAGACTTGCTGTCAACCTAGGCTAGATAATTAAGTCCACTCTGCTATTTAATTATGGTTTGGCAGAAGAGATAGAACATCGCCCCAGCCCGGGATTATGAATAAGTCACCTAATTGACTATTCGATGATGGTGAGATTTGAACCCTAGTCTCTTGATCAGAACACTAACGTTTTAATCATGGAAATATTTCTCCGTCAATATATTTAATTTATATCTCTCATAAATTCAGACACAGCTTTGTAAAAAAAAGTCCCTCTCTTTGTTTCCATCTATTATTTAAATTGCCCACAATGACTCGTCTGGATATCTCTGTATCAATCTGGTTTGCTTTTTCTTTAGTGGTTACTTTTTGTAAACATTCAGCATCCTACTATTTAAAAGAAAATTTAATATGGTAAACAAAAATGGGGTGAAGAAGTATCATTCATTTTTTTCTTAGAAAAATGAAGTAAAATTTGCTATTATTTATAAATAAATAAATAAATGCTGATATTAATATTGTATTACCAAATTTGCATTGCCTGTATCAAAACAGATGTTATTAATTTAAGAACAACTGGGCATGCGCACTACTAGTGAGTCAGTAGGGAACAAAATGGCGTATAATTTTATATTATAATGGCGGACACGTCAGCAGTGTTTTAGCATTGTTTAAGTAAAGTATTCTAAAAGCCCAGTTTCTTTTCTTTTTTTCATCTTATGATGTAAATTTTAAGAAACAATATTTTGCCAGATTATTCAGATAATATGTAAAAAAAGGAAAAAAAGTTATTGAAAAGTAGACCAGTGGAGAGTTGACATCACAATCATATTTTTAATATCGCTAACAATGCTTTACTTGCCTGAAAACATTTGAGACCAATTAATAATATTCTCTTTCAGCTGTGAACTAACTTGAATCTATGACTATGGAATAGTTGTTATTTGCTAATGTAATGGTGAGATTAAGCGTTTCCTTATAAGGAAACATTCGGCATTCACTGGCCGAAGAATTAGGCTTATTAGGTGACAGGTTGAAATTTATAAGGATTTTCTATGAAAAATTTTTTTTTTTTTTTTTTCCCAGAAAAATAAGCTTCCCGAATCCACAAAGTTTTGTTGCACTTTAAAGTATTGATGAGAGTTTCTTTTGCTAGCCTTTTTTTTTAAAGTAGCCTGAGGATGCTAAGAATACCCTGGACCCGACATGTGTGCAACAACAAAGTTTTAGATTAAATGGCAACAAAAAGGACAACTATCATGAGGAGACAGTTGAAATGTCTAGGGCATTTAACCTAGCTAGCGAGTTTGCGCAAATAGATGGTGGAGCAAGGTTTAGGAGAGATAACGAAAAGTGCAAATTTATTAATAGCTACCCAGGACAGGAAATTATGGAGAGCCATGAAAACGAACGTTCTGGAGGGACACGGCACATTGAAGAAGGAGTGTGAAAAGTCAATATCTTGATGTTGCCATTATTTTCTCTTCGTGTTACACGTGACATCTACTTTAGTTGTTGCAGCTATTGGAAATCTTCAAGAGAAATGGTTTCTGTTATACTAAACTTTACATCCTCCCTCTAAAATTTCATGAATTAATAATTTTGTCATGTTAGCCAACCTCTAAAGATTTAAAATACGCAAATTAATAGTTTGTATATAGATTGAGTTTTAGAAATTATTGAACACAGAAAAGATTCTCGCAGGGGTAGTTTCCCACAATACTGCCAAATGCTACAAAGTCAAAATATCATGCAAAAACTCGAATCATGTTCTTAAATCAGATTTAGAATTTCATATGTATACCATGAATGGCACCTCAACTACAATCGCTATACAACCGCTTTCTTATAGAAATGATTAAAAATGGTCTCAAGAAAATGAATCCTTCAGTTCTTCAAGAAGACAATCCTTCATCAGATCTTATAGACTGGCGCTACAGAATCACAAAGAACTTTAACAAATAAAAAAACGTAACTTGAAAGCTTCCAACAGTAACAACAAACATTGGTAGCACATGTAATTCGAAAAGAAAATAATGCTATCATCAAGGTGTTGATTTGGGTACTTCAACTTTATGTAATGTCTAACAAGATTGTCACACACTTTCGACCATGTGCCACATCTAAGGTACGTTTAGGAGGTCATTTAGGGACTTCGACTTAGTGTAATGGTTAGTAAGATTTTTTCGCTAGATCAATTACGACTAAGTAGTGAGTTCGATCCCTACTAGGTTCCCCATACTTTCGTGCCACATCTAAATCATGATTAGAAAACCACCATCACGGTGTTGACTTTGCACATTACCTTAATAAAAGCTTTGGAAACAAACCTACATCAGTAATAGAAAGACCAATAACAGTTAGCGGACACGAAAAGTCTAATTACTTGAAAAGCTGAATAAAATATTTTATAATATTCTACCGACAGTAAGTCTAATTGTTAGGTCAATGAATGTCGAATGTTTGCTGTATGGAGACGGTTGTTTTAGCCATTGCCATGCAAAGCTTTTACCGAAAAGTTCAGGGAATAAAGATTTACAAAGTCATTTTCTTCAGTCATGTATTAAGTCGTTGTCTTCTCTGTTGTTTGCAACAAGTTACTGCTGGCAAAGAATCGTGTGCGAACTATTTTTTCGGATATATATATATATATATATATATATATATATATATATATATATATATACATTGCAACATTTGTATAAATATCATTTCACAGCTAACCTAGAAACATTTTGCAACGAGCCAGTGTCGTTTTACCTCTCGAATGTGTGAGAAAGCTACAAATTATTCCTGGGATAGTGAAGTCCGCGTGGGTTGCACGGATGGGTTTACGTCGGTCCCGGGTGTAACCCAGTAACCCTAATGGTAATGGGTGTGACTGCTTGATTCCAAGCTTCTTTTTTTTTACATATATATATACACCGGATGGTGGTGACGGAAACAAGATCCAGATCTCAAGATTCTGTCATTCTTTTCGGAGTTGTTTGCCTGTCGGTTATTTTGTAGATTTTTTTTTAAATCATCATCAGCAGCAGTTTATTATTATTATTATTATTATTATTATTATTAAGATGATATCATAAGAGAAATTTCATACGCATGAAGAAATGCTTGAAGCCTAAAGTTTATATATATATATATATATATATATATATATATATATATATATATGTATATATATATATATATATATATATATATATATATATAGGGTGTCCATAAAGTTCGTGTGCACTTTAAAAAATTATAACTTTATTTGTATTTGCGATAGAAATAATTTGTAAAAAGGATTAGAAATAAGTAAATCTATATTTTTTTATGGTTTTATTGAAATTTTATTTAAGTTTCCACATATCCTCCATCTTTAGCAATACAAAGGGTAATAAGATTTTGCAGTTCACGGAAAACATTTGCCAACTGATTTACAGTAATGCCTGAAATCACATTAGTCATTTTAGCTATACTTAAAACTAGGTACATTAAACTTTATAACATTTTTACAGATTATTTCTATCGCAAATACAAATAAAGTTATCATTTTTTAAAGTGCACACGTACTTTATAGATACCTGTATATATATATATATATATATATATATATATATAGTTGGATTGATGTGAGTTTGTGACCCTTGGTTTCATGCTATTTGCGATCGCCAGACAAACCTCACATCAATCCAACTAAATATGTTAACTCTATCACTGATATTGAGCGCTTTCCAATAAGTACCGCGCATATATAATATATAAATAATATATATAAAAATTACATATATATATATATATATATATATATATATATATATATATATATATATATATATATATTTTTTTTTTTTTTTTTTTCGCTATCTGATGATCCGGCGTCCTTTAAAAGGGGTCTGGTGAAATAAATTATTATAATGGTACCTTAAAGTGGTCTGTTTTTTTTCTTTTTAAAATATTAGCTCTGGATTTATATTGAGCTCTCAGGATTTCATCGTCTTTGGGATTACCCATACGGATTACCAAGTTCTTCATGACTTCGACTATTTTCAGCAACCCCTGGTATATATATATATATATATATATATATATATATATATATATATATATATATATATATATGTATGCATACATACGCATTTTAGAAATATATATATATATATATATATATATATATATATATATATATATATATATATAGCAGTGTTTGCTGAAAATAATCGAAGTCACGAAACATATATGACAGCTGAACGACATCTAAATATGAAAACGGGTGCAATGTTTTATGATATATTAATTCTAATGCCCCATAAAACAGAAAAAGTGATAAATGTCATTCAATACATACATACATAGATACACACACACACACAAACACACACACACATATATATATATATAAGATTGAAGATTTCGACATATTATCAATTATTTACATTTTTAGTTTAATAATAATATAGAATAAGAAATCAATTAAAATAATAATAAAAATAATGACTAAAATATTTTACTTTGATTAATCTTATAGCATAACATAATTACTTCTATACAAACCATAAAGAATTTAATTTTGTTTCTTAGAAAAGTTTAAAACTGTAAGAAAAATCTAGAGCTGAAAAAAAAATTGAAAGACAAAAGCAAAGTTTCATGACTGTGCGCTCATAAAAGAACGATAAATTCACGAAGACGCACGTGTTACAAAAGCGGATTGAAAAAGACGCGTAAGAAATTGAAAAAAAAAAGAAAAATTGGAAATACGGTTTAAAAACTGGAGACTGGAATTTTTACTAAGTAACTTCGTGAAACTAATATTTAAAAGTTAAGCAATCTTTTCATTTATATATATATATATATATATATATATATATATATATATATATTACATGAATCATTCATACAAAAAACAGATTTTTTTTGTATGAATGATTCATGTAATGTAAATTGAACTGCACCACATACTTGATATTAGGTTGGTGCAAAAATAATGACGTAATAATGTCGTTTTTTGACGTATTTTTTAACGTCAAAAACGACATTATTACGTCATTATTTTTGCACCACCCTAATATATATATATATATATATGAAGAAAATATACGGAAAAAACAAACAAAAATCCTTATATGCAATTATGCTGTTTTAATGTTAATATGTCAACGTCGGACGTTTCGGTCTAATAAACCATCTTCAGGACATATTCATAAAATATAATTAACATTAAAACAGCATAATTGCATATAAGGATTTATGCTTGTTTTTTCCGTATATTTTCTTCATACTGTCGGATCTATATCCATATATTTGCTTACATACATATATATATATATATATATATATATATATATATATATAAACACAGTAAAATAGGTCAATCCTACATAAAGCAATTTAGCGAGCATATGCATAAACATGGCCAAAAGAGGCCAGCAAAACACAAAGCAAACAATCACCAAGAAACTCAACATCACTTAAGAAACGCCAAAAAACTTAAAGATAAAAACACATTATACGACACCCATTAATTGAAAAGTTCACACATTCACACAAAGATATCAAATTGCACTAAACTATACATTAATTCGAAAAGGCTGCGAAGTAGTAGAAGAGAAGCCAATAGCCGCAGGTGTAAGTTGGTTCGCCCCACATAATCAGCATCACACTGACTTTTAAAATAAGAAAGAACAGAAAGATTAAATAATGGGTGAACCTCATCCTTGTCAAAAGAAGGGAAAACGCCTCTGGTAGAGAAAGCAACACACAATTTAGTGACCAAATAACACTCAGAAACGATCTGTTCAACGTCTGGTTTACCATTCTTTTCAATTCAAGGTAATTTCATAGAAACAGGACACTTGTCAGAAGCATACAAAGGGAGATAACTATTATCCAAGAAAATATGTTATATAGCTCCTTCTCCAACTTAACACGGGAAGTGACCATTAAGGCGCAATGTACCAATGTATTGATTAAATTGATTTTCCTACTTCTTGCTACAGAACATTTCCAATCAGTATACAAAACAATAAATGTAGGTTTACAATATACACTTGTAAGAAACATGTTGTCAGATCTTTGAATTAGCACATCAAGGAAAAATAGGGAACAATCTTTCTTCTTCTCCATAGTAAATCTTAAAGAAGGATGCAAGGAAAGTTGATCAAGGAAATCGATCGCTTCTTGTTCATTACAAAACAAATCAAATCGACATGCCGATAATACATCGTAAGAAATAATGGCATCACCAATTTCTAGGAACAGATTCTTTGACGGTCAGTAATCTTTAGAAATCTGTCTCAATCTGAGAATGGAAATAAATTACTCAAAGAATTAAACCATTTTGATAATTTAATAGAAAACATTTATTCATTAAGATAGTTCCAGATTGAAATTCAATTCGCATCATATTTCTTTTCAGAAGCATGTTGCTTTTTTACTCTAGCGTCATCAGCAGTGTTATGATTTCTTAGCCAAATTCGAACTGAATCGTTGCAGTCCCAAAGATTCAATGGAAGACCTATCAAATTTAGGAGCAGAAGATTTGCAACATTTTTAACTTCAAGACTCTTACTTGTGTTATTAGGTTGGTGCAAAAATAATGACATTTTTTGACGTTAAAAAAGTCAAAAAACGTCATTATTTTTGCACCAACCTAATAGAATAAATTATGCCAAAATGAAATTTCTTAATCGCTTTAGCAGAACGAAAAAATCTGGAATTATGTTACTCGAATAAAACTATCAAACCGGTTCCAAAATTTCAGCCAACCATTCAGCAAGTTCATGTTGCGCAGAGCCAATAATAGACAAGCTTGAAATCAGAGAAATCCCATCCTTGTGGAGTCGGAATACCACATGGATACTAAGTCGATGGGGACCTACTCAGATTTGGGCAGAAAGTTACATTTCAGTAAATACAAAAAGCAACTCTGTGTCTTTGATTCAGTTTTGTCTCTACGGTCATGAGAATCCACCGGATCAACCTTATAGGATTTGGTGATGTCCTGCATGGTAATAAAATATGTACATTTCATTTCCTTTTTCGCTATAATGTAGCATTACTGATTCACAGGAAGTAGTAGGTACTCAACTACCTCATGGGTAATAACTGTATCTATTTATAGTCTCTGTGACTTCATATGTACCTTCATCTCCCTGTACCGAAAGGGTTTTATCTCCTTATTTTCCCTGGTACTTTTTCTGGGAGCATTTGTCTCTTCGCTATCGTCCTCTCTCTTCCTAATAGATTGTCTAGTTATTGGAGATCTTGACCTTTTTTCTTTTTCATAGGAGTGTTCGTCCAACGATTGTTCATCTTCAGAGTCTATATTACTCTCGATTTCATTGTCTAGTTTGTTTGGCTTTTTCATGATACTTTCGCCTTCATTAATTCCAGGCTCACTATGCATTTCTTCATTGCTATCGTGTTGCAATCTAAATTGGTCCACAAGCGCTAATATCCCATTTTCATTTTTTCCATCGTCATAGTGTTCTGTCCTCCTTGCCTTTTGTAGATTAGATTCACTATTCTTATATACCATAATTTTTCTTTGGTAGCATAGGACATGATCAATGGGCCTCTCATTTGTTTAGTCATGAGGACGGACGAGCTTTTCAATCTTCCAGCCATGTGCTGTTGTCCTATAACTGAGAAACATTTCTTCCTAAATTGTTACTATCTCTTCTTTCCTATGTACTCATGTTTACAATCCTTTTTTTTTTCCCTTTCTGCTAATCTGTTTGATTGTGTATGCTTCAGAGAGGTTTTATATCATTTGCATCTAATTTTGTTCACCCATTGGCATAGTCCCTCATCACAGAACTCTGGAGCTCTTGTCAGATACTAGAGTTTTGAAAATATTATCTTTAACGCGTGTTTCACGGTTGAACTTTTTTGTTAGAGAACTGTATTACGTCTGGCCAGCCTCAATACGAATCTACCAGTATTAGTAAAATTCCCACTCCATTAACATGGACATGTTCTGTGTGTACTCTGTTCCAGGGTTGGAACTCCTTAGGCTATGTATGCGTTTTTGTCTCTTAATTTTCTTCTTTCAATGCCCGTTTTTCACCTTTTTGCGTATTCTTCTACATCTGTAGAATAGCCTGGCCACCATGACTCTAGCCTTAATCTCCTTTACGTAGACGTTATTCCGCAATGAACATCGTCATGTATATTCTTCATAGTTTTGCTCCTTTGCGTTTCTGGCAGAACCACTACAAATTACACCGTTTTCTACAATTAATTTGTGTTTAACCTCTTTAAAGCACCTTTCTTTCCGTGAGCAATTATTACAATTATTTTTTTTATCCTGAACAATATGCTGTTCAATATCTTTTTTCCCTTCGTATCCTCAGCGAATTTGTCTATCGAGAATATATCAGTTTCGACCAGTATATAAAAGTATGTTCGAATTTTTCTTCCTCTTTCTCACTTTCAGAAGTAATAAACTTCAATTTCGACATAGCAACTAAATGCATACTCAATATCACAGTCCAACGTCATTAACATTAAGACCTATCTTAGAATTCTAGAAGTTCCTTCCTAGGATTAAATATGGATTCTAAATATCTATGGTCGGAACTTAGTAGGAATTTCTTTCCAATGAAAAAACTTACGCGCTCTACTTGTCGTCCATATTATGGTTAACACTTCTTTCTCAGTATTTGAGTAGTTAAATTCAGCTTTTGACAAATTTCACGAAATATACATAATAGAATGACCATCCTGAGCTAATATTCCCGAAAGTGCGTATTCACTTGCGTCAGTTGTTACTATTATTTTCTTTCTAGGCTCGAATATTTTTACTGCTGACTTCTTTGCTAGAACAGCTTTTAAATTTTCAACTGCCACTTGTTCTTTCTTTTTTATATCGCTACCAATAATACCAATAATAATTTGCAAAATCGGACTTGTGATTTTAATTTCCTACCTCATTCTTTTCCCTCTTAATAGGCCTATTGACGTATTTATTGCTGTGACCTTTCTAAAGTTTTCGTCAATAGATATTTAATGGTATACAGTCTTCAGATCTATTTTAGAGAATGTTTTCATATCCGCAAGGGAGTTCAAAAGCCATTTCTACACTGGGGATAGAATATGAGTCTGCACATATTTTGTGGTTTACACCTATTTTGTAGTCACTACAGATGCGCAGATCCCCATTCTCCTTCCTTAAAATTACTAACGGGAGACCTATTTGCTCCCTCCTGGCAGAACTCGTTCAAGTAGATCTTGTTCCAATAGATTTTCTATCGGTATTAGATAAACTGGAAGTTTTCGTGCTTCAGAATATGAGGGGAAACCTTTTCTTCCAATCTTAACTTTGCGTCGACGTTTTTTTAACATTCCAGTTTCTTTCGCCTTGATGTTTTACAAATTTTGCGGAATTTATGTTCAATATATCATTTCTTATTAGACCATGATCGTTTTGATAATCTGCCACGATAATTGGTAATACGTCAAACTTATTTTTTAGTTCCAAGTAGGCTTCAAAATAACCTTATATTTTTATCACTATCCGTCGAACTGATTCAATTGTATAAGACTTTTCTTTAATCTTGGTTTTCCTAATTTCTTCCAGAAATTTCAGGGTATCAACGTCACTTCACTGATTTTACTAACGATTTTTTTTCAATGAAAAGACCTCCATACGTATTTCCTCTTCATTCTGTTGGACCGTCTCTAGTTTTTTTTGTTTTTTTTCTTTTGGAATTTACACATACGCTGAAAATGATTCATTTTGAAATACTTCACATTTTTTTATATGCCGGACATTTTTGTTTTTCACTTTGATGTAGATATCCACATTTCTTTATCTTCTATCTGTCCATTTCTTCTACTAAATCCGTAACTTCTGTTCTGTTAAATTTTTTAATTAATTCTTGTCACTGAACAAATTCGACACATTGTTCTAGTGACAACTTTCACAGTTGTAAATGCATTAGAGTCATTTGTCGATTGACTGGTTTTCCGGTCCTAGTTTCTCAATTTCATAATATTTAGTGACCTGTTTTAAACGAAAAACATATTCAGTAACTAATACATTCACTTTTGAGAAATATTCATAAACTTAGATCTCTCTACGTTTACTAGTTTTTTCTTGGGTGTTGTGTTTTTCATTATTAATTTACTTATATCGTCAAACATCATTTCCTCCAACTGTCTTGGGTGTCCAATTGCTGACAATTTCATAATGGCCTTACAACAAGCAATTGCCAAGAAGAGATCAGTTATTTGGTTTTCTCCTCCAACTTTTAAATGCTTCAGCTTTCACCTACTATTATCCTAAGCCCCGAATAGTGTTAATATAGTAATAATATAGTGTTACTGACTCACGGGAAGTAGTAAGCAGTTAACTGCCTCATGGGTAACATCTGTAGCTATTTATAGTCTTTGTGACCTCACCATCTATCATGATAAAATAAAAACTAAACTTGAATTGGTCAAATAAATGTTCATAAGTTTCTACTTAGAGTTGATACTATATTACATCTTGCAATACAGCCTCCAATTTGGTTGATATAAGCTTGTTTATCAAGAATAGCCACATCAGAAGATTTATCAGATTAGTGACATATATGTCTTTGTTATTCTTAATAAACTTAATCGTCTGATAATGTGCGGAACGCCACAGGCAACTATCCCTATTAATTGGGGAGTTAACGTATCTACAAAAATTCAAGTAACATGGTTTTAACCTGCACATCAACACCCGTTTGATCTGTAGAGCAATTAGCTTAAACTCTGAGTGAATATTCTTTTCATCAACTCTAAACGGAGGATTACAAAATTCCAATCCCCTAAGCAATACCAGTTTCTCTGTGTCGGTAAAAGAGACAAATTGATATATGCCTAGTTGGGTCCAAATAAATGGGTCCATATCTTTTTGCTATAAGGGTATTTTAATATCAAAATGTTCCTTAGATATTTCGCCCTTTTTAGTATTAAGATAGGGACACCTATCCTTTTTAAGGCAATTATATATATATATATATATATATATATATGTGTGTGTGTGTGTGTGTATGTGTGTGTGTGTGTGAAGAGAGAGAGAGAGAGTACGGTAGATAGATTGTCGTCTAAATTACGCAAAAATGAAAATAACACTGATATCTGATTTTAACAGATATATTTACCAAAATTACACAAAAAATTTATTCAATAAATTTATTCAATAAAATCGCCATTGGCTTCAACCACGCCTCCAAACGACTTCGAAATTTCCTGCAACGCGTCTGGACGGTCTCCCTGTATAAGTTGGTGAATGCTGCCATAATCCATGCCTTCAGTTCATATTTGGTTTTACAAGGAGTTTTTCTGGTCGCTCACTCAACTGCGCCCCACACATAATAATCAAGGGGTTGCAGTCTGGGGAGTTAGGTGGCCATATCTAAGGGGTGATGTGGTCGTAGAAATTGTCTGACAGCCATGACTGGGTTCTCCTGCTTGTGTGGCATGTTGGAGAGCCCTGTTACCAGCCATATGTTATTCCAGCAACAACCCTCTTAACCCAGGGCAGCACTACCTCCTCAAAGCACACAATGCAGGCCTCCGTGTTGAGTCTGAGCCCCTCACCAACAAATTCGGGAGTTCTTTTCTTATCAGAGTGAGTTTTTCCGAGTATCCGTACCTTCGTAATCATCATTAGACTCATCCAACTCTTTCCGAAACCTCTGCACGCTCATCAGATTGACGCCCAAACACTCTGAAATGTGCGTATTGGAGCTTCCGGCGCGAATGCGATGCAGTACAGCATGCCGTTTCCAAACTTCTGAAGGAGTGAATTGCTTCATGGTGCGCTTTTTTCTGACAGACGGTGACTAACTGACCCTGTACTGTGCAGTCGACAAAATAAAATAAAAATAAAAATAAAAACAACGCGCATGGGCGAAATTAAAAATATAAAATGACGACAATTTACCCATCGCACACTTATATATATATATATATATATATATATATATATATATATATATATATATATATATATATATATATATATATATATATAACATGTGGCATTTGATCCATTACTCGAGCAAAATCGCTCAACTGCATGTTCAATCAGTCTAAAAGATTGCAGAACACCTGTAGGACTCAAGAGACAAATGGATATCCATAAATGTGAGCACCTCTTTAACTTACAGAGCCTTCATTTGTCGTACGCGACGAGAGAGTCCACCACACACACACACACACACACACACACACACACACACACACACATATATATATATATATATATATATATATATATATATATATATATATATATATATATGTGTTTCACATTTATCATTATATTAGGTTGGTGAAAAAATAATGACGTAATAATGTCGTTTTTTGACGTATTTTTAACGTCCAAAAACGACATTATCACGTCATTATTTTTGCACCAACCTAATATCTCTTTATAAGCGACGAGGTTCAAGTACAGGTCGTCCGAGGGGACTTAGTGAACATTATCCCATCAGATATATCAACATTTCCACTTAAGATTCCACTGTTCAGAATTAATGTTACAGTATATGCAATCAGGTACATTTACTGGCTGTTGACAGCGTCTGGGTGAATATTAGCCTTTGCTATATAAACCTCCATCTGTTCACATGTAATATTATAGTATTGTTTATAAGATTGGGCACAATTACTGATCTTCTACAGGACCTGGATAAACTTTAGCCTACCTAATAATCTCAACAATAACCCTCCATTAATTCAAATTTTATATTACAGTATTGTGGAATTAGACTAGGAATAATTACTAATACTCTACAGTATCTGGATAAATTTTGGCCTACCTAACATTTAATATTGCCTTCTGGGGTTTGGCTAGGTACAAGTGCATTTGAATGAACTTTAGCCAACGAGATATCTCAGTTTTGCATATAAACTTGTAATGTTCATATTTAATATTAACATATTTGTATTTACCTCCCTAACTCCCCACTGTGTCAGGTTGTGACACAAGGTCGGTTTTTAACGTGGGATCCAAGTGTTTTCACTCGGGCCGCTGGTCTTAGCTGGTTATAGCTTGTCCAAGATGGTCAGAGCTAGTCCAAGCTAGTCATAGCTGGTCTTACCTGGTCATAGCTGGTCTTACCTGGTCATAGCTGATCTAAGCTGATCAGAACCGGACCAAGCTAGTCATACCCATAATACTACCAGCATAGGGACGAATCGCTATCAATGTCTTATAAACTACACGAGAAAGTAATTTAATATTAACATATGATAGAGTTACTCTTGATACAATTACTGCCTGTTGATGGCGTCTAGTTAAACATTAGCGTACCAGATACATCTATAATAGTTTGCATATCAACTTGAACTATTCGCAATATTAATATTAGCATATGATGCAATGAGTTATAATTACTGGCTGTCGACACCCTTGTCTAAAGATGTATTGTGACAAAAGTTCAAATAATTTTTTACTTACGCTCGTAAATATCTCAAATTTTCATATAAACCTATAAATTCATATCTAATATTAACATATTATGGGGGAAACCTAGATACAAATACTGTCTGTCGACCGCGTCTAGTTAAACATTAGCCTACCAGATACATCAAGTTTGAAGATAGACCCATAATATTCATATCCAAACGTATTAAGGACGTATAATTACTGGCTGTCGATGTTGTCTGGGTAAACATTAGCCTAACGTAAACTGTAAATTTGCATATCAACTTCCACTATTTACATTTAATATTACAGTATTATAGAGTTACGATTGATACGAGAGCTGTTAATCTATGACATCTCGATAAGTATTGGCTTACCAGATATCTCAACATTTTATATCAGATCTGGGAGATATTTGTGACGAGCATGTATTCTTTTAAATTGATTTTTCCTACGCATTCATTCACTTTTCGCTATTTTCTCTCGTTTCTAAGCTGCCTTTTTTTCGTTAACTCCTGTTATCGATACTCCTTTATACCCGCCCTAATTAATGAGTAATTTTCTCCGGAATTCCCATGACCATCCTTAAAAAATACGTCACCCCACAAAAAAGTAACTGACGCTTAGTAGGTGGCCGCTTGAGATAGGGTGTATAAGAAAATTAAAATAAATAAAAGTCAAGTGTTTATGCGCAGTCGCCTTCTTCCGGGTATTGTCCTTTGTCATCATCTTTGCATTGACAAGAAATTCATCTTTTGAAGTGTTTCCTCTTGACCGACGATTTATAGTTGGTTGTTTTGGTTTAGCGTCATATCAACCTCTTTGGGTTATTTAAGGTCGAAATCTAAATATTATGAACACAGTGGATTTAGTGATAGAAGTCTTATTATTTAACCCATAGCTGGCGTAGAAGACGTGGATTCATACATTGGCGTGTAAGTGAATATAACGAGGCCAACAGGATTTGGAACTCGACACACCGATAAACAATTCCGATCTATTACCTCACATCACCCGCACATCCAAGCTTACAGCACCTGGTATTCCCAAGCGGCACCTCATCAACTGACCAGGCTCAATATTGCCTAACTTCGATGATCGTACGGGAACCGGTGTTTCAAAGTGGTGTTGGCCGTAAGCCCTTTAAACCGCCAGCACATCCAAGGTTAGAGCACCTGGTATTCTCAAGCGGTAATTCATCTAGGTATTGACCAGAGTCGACGTTGCTTAACTTCAATGATCGTACGGGAATCGGAGTTTCAAAGTGATGTGGCCGTAAGCCCTTTAAACCATCTGCACATCCAAGGTTACAGCACCTGGTATTCTCAAGCGGTAATTCATCTAGGTACTGACCAGAGTCGACGTTGCTTAACTTCAATGATCGTTCGGGAATCGGAGTTTCAAAGAAGTGTTGGCCGTAAGGCCTTTAAACCATCTGCACATCCAAAGTTACAGCACCTGGTATTCCCAAGCGGTAACTCATCTAGGTACCCGACCAGATTCGACGTTGCGTATCTTCGGTGATCGTACGGGAACCGGCATTTCAACGCGGTTTGGCCATAAGACCCTTAAACTAACTGTACATCCAAGGTTACAAACCTTGGCATTCCCAAGCGGTAACTCATCTAGGTACTGACTAGATTCGACGTTGCTTAACTTCGATGATCGTCCTGATTTCGGAATTGATGGGCTATCGTCAATATGTCACAAAGGAGCTCGTACTCTTCATCATATGTTTTGGGGAGAGATAAAATCCGAAGGTAATCATGGTAACGTCTCTGAATCACACTTGAACGAAATAAACAAAAAAAAAAACAAACAAATGAATACGAGAAAACAAAAAATAATCTTTTCTTTGTAATGCAATCTTCTTTTTTTTTTCTTTTTTTTTTTTTTTTTTTTGCATCGCCTTCCCAGGAAACTTCTGTTTTATTGCAAGATATCGAGTTTAAAGTTAAAAAAGGAAACGTCCTGCAAATGATGCTAAATGGAAGATTACGTTGGGCGGTTTCGAATTTAGCACGTGAGAATATTATTTGCTAAAAAGCGAAAATGAAGTGACTCTCAGGGACGTCAGGGAAAAATCGAGACGAACTTAAAAAAAAAAAATCATAAGAGTTGGGCCCGAGTAATTACTTAACGCCCACCATTAACTTAAAAAAAGTTGGTCCTTAGTAATCCCCCCCCTTAAAGACATTTATAAAGGGTTTATTAACAAACTTATAGCAAACACAATATTGCTAAAAGTTAAAATCTTCTAACGCTTGGGCACGTGGAATTGCTTTTCTTAAAGGCTTTTAGACTTCATGAGTTCAAGCGCCCTACGAGGCTGGCATCCCGCTCTCACCCTTTCACTGTCGAAACTACTAAATGTAGCCGTCTTTTCTACTCCAATAGCTTCATGTCTCGCACCTCTCGCCTGTGGAACTCCGTTCCCTATTCGTGTTTCCCTGAGAGCTATAATCTCCAACTATTCAATTGTAATGTCAATCGACATCTCCAGTTGTCTTGATCTATCCACTATCCTTCTCCTCATCCTTTCCTCTATCACTCCTATCTGATCTTGCTCCAAATCTTCTGTAACCCCTTGCCTCCTAGTGGATTTCCGTCTTGCTTGGGGTGAAACGCTTAAAAAAAAAAGAAAAGAAAAAATAAGAGGTTTGACTGAAAAGCTTGTGGTCAACAGGCTACTGAACGGCGCGCCAACCGTTATCACTTCGTAATATTTTGTCACGGGAGCATCTAGACGCGTTGTAATCGTTAACAAGCCTGTCGCGCTAAAACAGTTACGACTAAGTAGTGAGTTCGATCCTCACTCGGCGCCCCTATCATTTCGGCTTTTATCCGCATCTAACCTGCGCTTTCATTGTCACGAGTTTTTCTTTTCTCATAAAGAAGTTTGTTTTAAAGAATATTGAACACATTACTCGGACTGTTTTCTTCATCTTTGTTGTCATATTTACGACGTTTCGGACATTTTACGCTCTCGCCTTCTTCAGATGATTAGAATTTCGAAGATGAGAACAGTCTGAACAGTGTAAATAGTTACAATACCTCATCTCAAAAATATAGACAAATAACATTATTTTTGTTGTTTTTTTATGTCTCAATTTTTTTCATCACCTTACTATATCTAATATATTATAAGAAGCTAGTTTACAATATTTATATCGTTCGAACTGTTATCCTTATCTTTATTGCCATATTAACAACATTTCGGCCATTGTATGCTCCGGCCCCCTTCAGGTAATATATATTGGAATTTCAAAACGAACCCTTTATTTAGTCTACGGGGTTCTAGTTGCTATTATTTAGATATCTCAGTTTTAGTTAATTCCAACTCAAATTTTGCTCCCTCTGCTGTGGCCAGGTATTGAACTCACAACTCTTTGGGCTAAGTCACTTTTTGGATTGTTTCAGCCAATGCTTTTATCCACTGAGCCATGTATCAGCTGAAGAAGGCCGGAGCGTACAACGGCCGAAGCGTTGTGAATATAGCAATAAAGGTGAGGACAACAGTCTGAACAGTGTAAATAGTTACAATACCTCATCTCAGAAGTATAACCAAATATTGAACACGTCAAATGTTAAAACTTGTAAATGTTGAACCTGAGAAATTCATTTGCTTGAAATATTGGGGTAAATTGCCTTGTAGTATCTTATTTTCTTAAAATCATTTCATTGCGAGCAAGGCGATGAAGCCACTAAGACGTAAAGCATTACTGGGATTGAATGACTCTGAGAAAAATCATTATTAAGGAGAGAGAGAAAGCAGAACATCCAAGGGGGCGGAAAATGACGATTGATGTTACATTTGAATTTTTAAAGATCAAATCTGTCTGGAAAGTTTAAAGTCGAAAATTTAAGTTGTAAAATGTTCAGATCTAGGTTCCAATCTAGTATTACGCTTAAATTCGTAAAGTCGAGTTGCCAAAGAGGAAAGCTCATCAGAAAAATTAGCATGAAAATATTTATGGAAAGCATACACGTTGCTAAAACTGAGATGGCAGGACAAGACCGTTAACATTGAAGTTTTGGGGGTTTTGTCAATAATCTCTAAATACAGAAGAGAATCAGCAACTCAGACGTGGCAGCAATATCCAATGCATGGACGAATGTTAGACTTATAAAAATATAAGATAATTCCTGGCGCGAAAAAGTGTCTAGAATGACACAGTGAATCAAATTTCTTAGCACCAACGCAACGCTGACCTGTTGGTAATTTTGACCACTTTGTGGTCGCTACTGATATTTTGTTCCAATCCTCTATTAAACTATTTCTGTTATCAGTATGCTGATTGAGACGTGATTTTCTCCGTGACGCCACTTGGACTGACATCTTTAAACTCACAAATGAAAATTGCACCACTGGCGTTGCTTCTTGGTCAAAGACGGCATAGACGCTTTCATTCCTTCTCGTAAATACTAGGTGAAACCTCAATCCTCTCCATGGTTTACACCGGCATGCTCGGACACTATAGCACACGGGAACCACTATTTTCGGCTATGCCAGAGTGACGGCTCTCGTCACAACAAGCACCTATTCATTGCTGCTTGCAATATATGTAAACTAGTCCTCGAAGGAGCAAAGTTCCTGTTTGCCGAGAGAATGAGGCACAACATAGCCTCTAACAACTTTGTCTTGCACGATTACTGGCGGCTCTGTAATAGAACATTACGTAAGTGTAAGGTCTATATTCAATCAATATGAGGTGTTATCATCCTCCGCGGATAAAGCTGAATGCTTGACCCATAAATTCTCCTCAAACTCTTGTCTCATCCGAAATGTCCCTGCCTAATTTCCCTCTTTGAATTGAGTCGGTGTTGAGTGATCTGTATATAACCCCTTCCATGGTTTCTACTATCATATCTAGCACAGATCACCACAAAGCACGTGGACCCGATGGTATCCTTGTAATAGGGAGTAAGAAGTGTGCTCCCGAAATGCTGTATAATAAATATCTCGCTACTTCCTGCCTTCCTGTCTGCTGGAAGTTATCATCTGTTGTTCCAGTTTTTAAGAACTCTGGTAAGCTGCCCGACCCTTCCAGTTATTGGCCTATTAGCCTTTTACCTCTTTTTGAGAAACTCATAGATGTCCTTATCAATGTTTAATTTGTTCACCTTCTCTCATCGCAGTGCTTTTTCTCTAGCTAGCAATGCGGTTTCGTTTCTCCAGGTCAACTGCTGATGTACTGATGATAAAAACAGGGGCTGTACAATTGGACATCTCGAAATCCTTTGACAGGGTTTGGCATTCAGGTCTTCTCCACAAGCTGAAAAGTTACGGTGTCACTGGACACTTTTTTGAACTGATACAGTCTTTCCTGTCAAATCGTGAGATGAAGGTTATCCTGAGCGGCTACTCGTCTAGATCCTTTTGTACTAACGAGGGTGCCCCCAACCCAGGGCTCCATCCTTGATCCTATTCTGTTTAGAATTTTCATTAATGACCTTCCCGCTGACATCAGCTCCCAATTGAGGTATCTACGCTGATTACATAACAATTTACTCTTACCTCAATAGTAAGGGCTTATCAGTTCGACAAGGTCAGAATGGAAACCGAAGTCCAAAACGACCGTTATTAAATAGAGCAAAAGATGGCATATCAATTTTAACGCCTCCAGAACTAAACTTCTCTCTATTAATCATCTAAGAGACCCCTCACTATTTTCCATCATCTTAGCAGATGCTAACCTCAAGGAAAGTGATTTGCTGCACTTTCTCGGGCTCACCTTCTCTGCTGATATGAAGGGAAAAGACTATATTGAACCCATTGTTAGGTCAACATCTAAGAAAATCGGTTCACTATGTCAGGTGTGACAATTTTTCTCTCCAGAATTTATCTTACATATCTATAAGTCTATTATTCGTCCTTGCTTAGAATATTGCTGCCACATATGGTCCTTTGACCCTGCTATTTACCTTGAGCTCCTTGATAAAATCCAAAGAAGAATCAGCAATATTATTGGTCCTAATCTGGTGGCTCGACTTCAGTCACTTGCCCACCGGCGTGTGTGCTTTTTTTTAAAAAAAATACTTTCATGGTAACTGTCCAGATGAGCTTTTTGCTATGGTACCTACACTGTATGAATATAAGCGCAATACGAGACTGGCAGCGAAATCTCATCAATTCGCAGCTGAGCTGGTTAGATCGAGCCGTAACTTCGATGCTGTTTCTTTTTTCGTACTTCTTGCCTGTGGAATTCCCTTCCGGCTCCATACTTTCCAGACAACTTTAATCTGCAAAATTTTAAATGCAATGCCAATTGCTATTTCAGTCAGTTATGTGCTATCGATACATGACGGATGAGGAAGATTTTTTCCCCGTAGTAGGTTGTCATTTCTTCCTGCGATAGACCAGTTGCCATCCAAGGCATAGTTAAGGGGAGAAGGATAGGATTCATGCCTTTCCCAAGTTTATTAGCACGTATATGAATATAATGGTTTCGACTGGAATTCGAACTCGGCTCTCCGATACCTCAATCCGAGCCGCTATCCATTACTCCACCGTGCCTCCTGATTACTCTCTTTTCTTTCTACTCATCATTATTATGTTCCTAATTCTTTCACACCCGGTAACCCCTTGTGTTTTAGTGGCATTACGGACTTGCTTGTGGGGATACCGATTTTTAAAAAAAAACAAAACAAAAAAAAAAAAAAAAAAAAAAAAAACAGCACACCTCGCAATGGATTCAATATAATCATTTCACTTCATCTCAGGGGGAAACGCAAAGATTCACTCTCCTGGACGTTAGCTACGCTGATGGAAGGCCAAAAATCTGCTACAAATATATACTTTTAACGTCTCCGCCTAAACAATAAATTTTATACTATTAATGATTTTTTCCCGTTCCTTCTAAAGTCTTTTCCTTTTCTTTCACATTCAGTAGCCCCCCCCCTTGCGTCTTAGTGGCGTTATCGCCTTGCTTGTTGCGAATCAATTAGAAATAAAATTGTAGAATCTGAAAGCATTAGTCTGATAATATCGTTCCGGTGTATTTTCTTTGAAGTTTATGTCGTATCTTTTGTCTTTGGTATTTCATTTCTGTGACCTGATTCTTCAGACAACGAGATGGTTTTGACGCCAGACTATGCCATCTGCTACTTTTCCTTTCCGGGTTTCCAATTTCATGTACGCCTTTTTCGTAGTCTGAGCTTATCTTTAGCGCGTCACAGAAGGTAGCCGTGAGGTCTTTGTCGATATTACATTCGTTATGGAGGATCTGGCGGGAATGACTGCTTGCATTAATGAGACGCACATGAGCCCGTCCATTTGGAACAATGTTTGACGATGGAAGCGCAAGCTTTCCAAATGATTGCAAGATCGATGTTCATACAATTTGACTACACAGGAATGTCTGAAGCTCTTTGGCATACTGGCCTTCTTCATAAGCTCAAGGGTTATGGTATCTCTGGTTGAATATTTGACTTAATCCAATTGTTCTTAACAAATCAAGTAATGAAAGTCGAGTTGGACGGCCATGCTTCTAGATAATTTCAAATTAATGCGACGCCCTGAAGGCGTTATCCTTGGATTAACGTTGTTTCTTAGCTTCTCACAAAGCATAGAAATCTATTTAAAATAGTGTGATGAGTAAATATAGGGAATATATATATACATATATGAAGCGATGTTATAAAAATAGAGTAAATTGTTTCATGAACTCCACTTAAAGAAGTGAAAGGTTTGCATGATCAAGCACTAGACTTTCGAGTGTATCAACATAAGAGAGATGTCTTGCCGCTTCTTGCTTCCCAGCTTGTTGCAAATCCTCTTCCTCTCTTTAAGAACTCCGGTGATTCTTCGAAATATCGTCCTATTAATCTTTTAGCTTTTTTTTGACAATGGCCTTAATCAACTTTGAATTGGTTAAGCTTCTCGCTTCACACAGCCTTTTTTCAGACATGACTTTTTGTTTCTCTGGGTCAACTGCCGATGTGTTAATGGTTCTTACTGAATTTGATCAGGCTTTAAATAAGAACAGCGAGGATTTAGCTTTAGATATGCCTTTAGATACCTCGAAGGCGTTGGACAGGGTTTGGCATGCTGGCCTTCTTCGCAATCTCAAAGGCTCTTCTGGCGTCTCTGGCTGAATATTTGACTTAATCCAATTGTTATTAACAAATCGTGTACGGCCAGGCATCTAAATCCTTTCATATAAATATGGATATCCTTAGAATTATATTGATCCTTATTTTCATTAACGGCCTTCTCGAAGTCATCAGTGCTGATGGCAAAATTATTTACTATTGTCTTAATTGTAGGTTCGATAAAGTAAAACTAGCAGTTGCTCTCGAAAATGACCCCCAATCAGTTGTTAATTGGGTCTTCCCTCTTTTTTTTTTCTATAAATATATTCATTGCCATAAATATTTTCATGACAATTGTTCTAATAAACACTCCTCTCTTGATAATTCGACTGCATAAAAGTAATCGTACCACTAGTTGGCAAATAGTTATTGTTTTACTGTGGAAATAGATATAACCGTAAGTTCTATTCTAATAGTTTCTTCTCTCGTACTTCTCGCCTGTGGAAGTTTATTCCAGTTCATTACTTCCCTGTCACCCACGTTCTTCAAAAATTTAAACGTCAATCGCCAGATTCTGTTTTCTTAATTCCTGCTCTTTTATTTTGATTTCTCTTCACTAAAATCTTCTCATTCATCTTCATTCATAACAACTCCTTGCGGCTTAGTGGCATTATCGCCTTGCTTGGGGTAAAATATATTTTTTTAGAATTGCGGATAAGTGAATCAGAGAGCAGAGTTCAAATTTACTTTAATTCACTTTACGCATATATGTTTGTGAAAATCACGAATCAATTGCCTTTCCGTCAGCTATATGTTAAATAGCACAGGAGACTGGGCTCTTTAGCTCTGGCTAGCCACCATGGTAAGAAAGGATAACTCTGTATTAAAACAGTGAAAAAGATAACGAGAAAGAGTTCCCCAATAACAGACTTGGCTATGTATGTTGTATATATTAAGGCACTGGCACTGTGAGAAGATGCCATCGGCTACATCCTGTAGGAAAATGGCATTTCGAGAGAGAGTGAGAAAAAGAGATATCGAATGAAACTAGGAAGAAAATAATATTACGTACAGCAGAAACGAGGCCAAACGACAATTCCTTCAATTTTTTTTTTTTTTTTTTTATATATATTTTAAAATATTTGACAAGTCATTTTTCTTTTTTTTTATGATACTTTACAGTAATAAGTTCAAATGCGTGATTTCGACGCAACCCGTATATTAAATTCTGGATAAGTCAGGACTAATATAATTTATACTTTGTGACAAGTCCTGAAAGTCATCAACGCCTCGCATGTGTTAAATTGATATGTCTGTGTTGCATTTAGGCCCAACTGACCTCTGTTTAACACACACACACACACACACACACACACACATACATATATATATATATATATAGTACGTGGGAAAGAATGCTCTGTTCATTGAAAATAACCCACAAATGTTGTTTCCTCTCGTACAAATTAGACAAATATTGAAAAAAAATTACTCATGGCTGAAGTAGCTGTGTATTACAACCTGACACCAGAGGCGGATGCTCGATCCCAGAAGGCAGTGCTTTTCCACTGGGAATACTAACGTATCACAATCTTTCTATTCCAATTAATACTTCTAACATTTTGCCTTGTACCAGATTTGGTGAAGTTTACACGAAGTTGCTTAGTACAGTTTTGTATTTGCTTCTGGCACCAGTGATAAGTATCTATATATTCTATTTTACTCACTATTAAATACTATTCTATCTATCTATCTATCTATCTATCTATCTATCTATCTGTACATATTTGTGTATCTATCCTCAATTTGTTCATATTTATCTGTCTTTTACATGTTCAATTCTATCAATCTATTTATCTATATATCTTTTACTAGCAACATAGCCCGGCGTTGCCCGTGCTTGATTCAAAAATCTTACGACTCATACAGCAATCGCTATCACTTGACTTAAAATATTTTTGCCCTTCCTTGCCTTTAAAGGAGTGCCCTTTGCCGTGCTGATGTTGCTACATGCCTTACTTCTTGCCTATCTCACACTGCGAATTTTTTCTAAGCTCTATACTAAACATTAAATCTGTTATGAAAAAAGAACTAAAAAAAATGAACACAAAACGATCAGCTTTAAAAAAGGACACGTAACTGGAAAAAACGAATGAAAAAAGAATGTTAACAATAAATACTTTTTCACACCCCTACCCAGTTCTGCGGAATCAGAATCAACGTTGAGTTTAAGTAAGCAAATGAGCCAATTGGAGTAAAGTGCCATGCAGATTTAAATTTTTCCCACTTGTGACGAATGCAGCTATCGATTTTTTTTTGCATGCTAGCATGCTAGTTAACATTCGTGTCAGTCAGCTGTTGGCTCTCACGCTGGCCAATAGAATCTTCCTGCCTATTCGTGGCAGCCAGCTATAGGCTCTCACTCTGGCCAGTAGAAAATGGCAGCAAACTACACGAAAACTGCCGTAGAAGCATGAAAAAATCGATTATTTCCGCTATCGATGAGAGTTGTGAAATGCAAAGTCTGTCTTGGCCTTCCTGCTAACTTGGAGCATGTGCATGTAAATTTTGATGCAAATCCGTCGAAAATTGCGGTCGTGCATTCGTTACACACACACACACACATACACACACACATCCTGCCTTTTATAGAGATCTATCATTTATATCTTCAAACTTATCTTTTATATCTTCAAATGTATCTATCTATCTATCTATCTATCTATATTTTATATCTTCAAATCTCTCTCTCTCTCTCTCTCTCTCTTCTCAATCTATCTAAGCTTGTCTCTATCTATCTATCTGGAATTAGGAACAAATTAAATGACCTTCGACCCACAAAATTTGAAGCGTTACAACTCAAATACAAGTACATTAATTAATGAGAATTAGAAATGACGTAAAGTTACCAGAGATCAGCCAGTAAATCGCAATCTTTAGGAGTCATGGCCGGTAATTTAGGCTGGGCAAGCATGACCGCGATGCCAAACAGCATTAGGTTTACCGGGTGGGGTTTGTCATATATGGAGGTCTACTAATTTTTGTGCATTATAGGCACCTTTTGGTTCCCGACTCAATTACAAAGCACACTTGTGGGTTGGTTGGTTGGTTATTTTGTTTTACGGCATATCAACCTCAGTAGGTCATTTAATGCCGCCAGATTTGGAATGGATTTTAGAATAGTTTGGTAGAATATATATATATATATAATCGACTCTCCCGTCGAACACGATGTATGTGTCAAGCAGATCAGTTCCCAGGAAACCGACAGCCCGACTACAACACATGAGATTTGATTAGAGTGGTGAAGGTTTCGTGCAGGACCACAAGGTCCTAGGTTTTGAATTCAGAGTTGTCCTTCTCCTAGACCAGTTGCCATCCAAGGCTATAGAACCTAGTCTGCCCTGCTATTTATCCACAGCTGGAGGATGAAGAAGAAGATTCACACCTTTACCGAGTGTATTAGCACATGTCAATGTAATGGATTCGACTTGAATTCGAATTCGGCTCTCCGATTCCTCAATCCAAGCCGCTATCCATTACTCCACCATGCTTCCTATATATATATATATATATATATATATATATATATATATATATATATATATATATATATATGCAGTAGTATTCGGCCACTCATATTTTTGAGTACATTCCAGTCACAAAGTACACTTGTACTCTGCCAGATGTTCTAGCATATGAAAGCGTGCTTGCGAGTAAGTTGCCAAATTATTCCTTTTAATACGATATTAGATCGCACTGTTGTACATTGAACATTTTCAGAAATTTATTTATATTTTTTTTTTTTACCTTTCAGCCCTTATTTATCAATACATGAATAAAAAGTCCTAGAAAAAAATTTTTTCCATCTCAAGTTTCAAAGATCCAACCCAGGCGGCCAATTTGTGTTTTGTTAGAAGTTAACGATCACACACACATACACACACACACACACACACACATATATATATATATATATATATATATATATATATATATATATATATATAATTATTACTTTAAAATTATTTTAGTCACTGAACCTGTTTTCGTAAACGTCACAATGTGAACTACATCTATCGGCCCGTGTATTCGCGAGTGTTAGTAAATTTGCACTTGTTGGGGCCAGAAATAAAGACACAAAGAGAGGAATTGAATTAAACAAATATAGTAACAGAAACAGTAATACAAACATATACAAACAAGAGTATTACAGCAAGAATGTTCAGTCCGACTGTCAGAGCTGACTGCTGGAAACTTCCATCTCCAAAAGGCAGTACCTGCTCCTATTTATAGCTGCTACAGTCTATGCGTGCGTAGGTAAATTACCATAACAGCACTCCAACAGGATTTGAGTCTTTGTAGTCCAAAAAATTTTGGAATTTCAAAAGATTTCGCTTGAAGATGGAACAGAGCTTACTTTAACTCAATTTAATTCAAATAATTATATTAAAGTTTTCGGCTCTTGTTTTGAAACATGAGACCTCTTATGTAGCGTGTTGGAATCATATTTTTAAATAAATAATTATATTTATGCTCTACTTTTGTATCGAGCACTATTTTTTAAAAATAATAACAAAAATACTAAAGAACTTTGGATTATTTACCTAACGAGTTCTTTCCTATTTTCTATATATTTTCACACACACACACACACACACACACACACACACACACACACACACACACATACGCATACATATATATATATATATATATATATATATATATATAATTTGTGTTTCAATAGAAGTGATTGGCAGGCGCTTGAAGGAAATCAGTTATATTTCTACCGACAGTCTTCCCCCACAAAACACAAACGCGGATGGTGTAATGGACAATGGCTCGGAATTGTTAATTGGAGAGTCGAGTTCCCGTACGATCTCCGAAGTTAAGCAACGTCGAGCCTAGTCAGTACTTAAATGGGTAACTGACTGGGAATACCTGGTGCTGTAAGCTTGGATGTGCGGATGGTGTAATGGATAATGGCTCGGAATTGTTAAACATCGTCGTCGGCGGTGGCGGCTTTATCTCATATCCAAGAATTTAATTTCTTTTTTGGTGATCACCTCTTTCATGATGATGGCATTGATGACTAAATTCGTTCAGTTATAGAAGTTTCCAGTTTCGCCAAAACTTGCTCCTGTCAGCCATTCCCTAATGCCGTTTGTCTTTGGATGAGTTGGTTGGGGGTGAATAAAATCAGAGTAGAAGAAATTGCCGATGGCGTGAATTTATTTAAGGTGGACCTGAACCTGTCAGGAAGCCAGCAAGACACTTGATTTCATGACATTCTTCTGCATCAAATATGGAATCATACGCCTTCTGTGGCAAATCTGTCATGCGTAGCCCTCTTCATTCACTGATTCAAGCGTTGGGATCTGTTGTAATCGTCATCTGTTTTTTCACCGTTGGTATCTTCAGGGTTGGTCGCGCTTCGTTTGGGTCCTCGTTTTCGACCTTAAAGATGAGAAGAGATAGGCACTGATTATTTAAGCATTCCATGCCAACACCCAAACCAAGAAACCATAGAATACAGCGATCTTGATTTCCCTTTGAGGCCCATGTACTCATGATAAGTGGGTGGTTATTATGTCGACACAGATATTCATAGTTGAGCGAAGAATAATCCTGAACAAAAAATCAACATCCTTTTACAAAGTGTTCCAAGAAATATGGCTCAAGATAAAAAAAAGAAACTATGATCTGGAATTAGAATGAAGGCAGAATTGGCACATGAAAGCCTGTACCCCTCATAAAAATTAAGAATGTGTAATTATGGAATACAGAATATTTCAAATAGATCGGTTATAACACTTTTGGTACAAGCGAAAATGAAGTTGAACATGCAATAGGTTGCGATAGAGGAAGTTTCCCACAACGCCGCAACTTGCTACAAAACCAAAATATTAATTCGAATCATGTCCTTAAATAAATCGAGACTTTCATATAAATGTCATGTGTGGCATCAAACCCGTTCAGAAATATCTAGACTGTCTGCTGTATTTTAGGTTGGTGCAAAAATAATGTTGTTTTCTCACATATGTTACTACGTGAGAAAACGACATTATTTTTGCACCAACCTAATACAACCGCTCTTTCAGATTTATGGCTAAAAACCGTTTTGACCGAAAGAATCCTGTGGGTCTTGTAGACTGGAACTAAAGAATCCCAGAAACCACTTCACTTGAGGAATTTCAACGACTGCAACAACTAAAATAGATAGCACATGTAATATGTAACAGAAAACAATGACATAATCATGATTCTGATGTTTCACATTACTTCAAATAAAATCTTAAGGAGGACCCCCCCAGTCAATACTGGAAAGATCGATAACAGCTACTGGATACGAGAAACCTATTTTGTTGAAAAATTGTTTCAAGTGAAAGAGTTTTTTAATTTTAATCTAAAGTAATACTTGCTTCTGGGTTGATGAATACCAAACCTTGCCTTGTAATATTGCCATTAATATTACCATATATATATATATATATATATATATATATATATATATGGAGAAATATAGTCTTAAGGTGTGCTATATTTATGGGATAAAGTGCTCAATTTCAGAGATAGAGCGTGTGTAAATATAAAAGTGAACATAGAAGTCAACACTTAGAGGCGACGACGATTGGCCTGACGATTGCATATAGCATGAAACAGACTGTCGCCTCTAAGTGTTGACTTCCATGTTCACTTTTATATATATATATATATATATATATATATATATATATAATTTATTTTAGGATATTAAAACAACAGGTAAAAATCGGTACACAATTGCAGTCGTGTTTCGGCGCATATCAATGCGTCTCCTCAGGCGATTGTAATGTACTGGTGAGTAATTACGGTTGCGCACTGTTTGCATCTATTTAATACTCTAACATTGAGAAGATCTTTGTCGGGATTTCGTTAAAAAACATTCCCATTACAAACAGACGGGAATATTTCAAAAAATTGGTTTTAAAGACTGAGAATCTTATTAGAAGAATGAAATGGAAGGTTCACTTCTTCCTTCTTGGACTCGTCAGTAATTTACAATCGCCTGAGGAGACGCATTGCTATGCGTCGAAGCCCGACTGGAATTTTGTAGCAATTTTTACATGTTGTTTTAATATCTTAAAGTGAATAATATTGGTCTACTCTGTATTGAGCCCTCTTTTAAATTAAATGTATGTGCGTTTGAATTGTACTCTATTCGTTCTCATCTTACCTGGTTATATATATATATATATATATATATATATATATATGTGTGTGTGTGTGTGTGTGTGTGCGTGCGTGTGCGTGTGTATCTATATGTGTCTGTGTGTGATATCTTATGCCACCTGCATTCGAGTCTCTTCGGGCAAAATTTCAGCTTCTCTGACCTTTACTTTTACCGACACAACTATGCTTTGTTTTTGTAAGCTTCTGAATTCATTCAAAAATGACTTTTCTGTTAGCGAGAAACAATTGCATTATTTAGCAAAGAATTTTATAAATTTCACGTCCAATTTATTTCAACAACTTCCGGTCCACAATCTGCGTGTTGTTTACTGAAAATAAGGAAATATATATTTCCGGGGAAAGGAATTAATGTAGACATTGATAAAATACTGTTGTTATATGTATAATATACACTTATCCGGTATATTTTTTAGCATTAAACAATACTAAATAAATATCTGTTTCGTAGGGAAATTTTAACGTTTTTACTATGCGAAAGACGTCAGTAGCTAAGAGAGATCGAGTAGAAGAGTATTGCATTAGCAGCAGCAGCCACTGTATAAAAAATCACACCTTCCTCTCCGAGAGTTCAATCGAATTATTTCGAGAGCATAGTTATCCACAGAGAGATGTTTCTCTGTATCACAGCTCATCAGTGTGCCTAGACATCCGATTGCTCCAAGCCGAGATTGAAACCCGACCGATTTGACATCAGAGAATCTACCTAGAGATTATATATGGGAAGCAGTTTTTCTTGTATACATGTTTTATCGAATATGAACAATGAGGAAAATTTAATAATTTTTTATTCATTGTTTTAATTTTCTTAATTTTTTTTCCGCTATGGGAACAAAGAGTTTGTCCATAGTGATTATTTTCCACAGGGCTTTCGAATATTACATTAGCCATTTCAAAGGGTTCTTTGTTAATATAGACTTTTCTGTGTTTGTATTCTAAGCTGTGTATATAATTTTAACGACGATGTATTCTGTTTCATAGTGCCTTTTACGATTTACGGTCGTATCACATTGAAAAACCAGTTCACGTATTATCACCGGAGTTAAGCAACATCGAGCATGGTCAGTACCTAAATGGGTCACTACTTCACAATGCTAAGTGCTGTGAGGTTAGATATACGCGTGGTGTGATGTAGAACGCCTCGGAATTGGAACTCGGCTCTCCGAGTTCCAATTCCAGTCGGGTTCATTATATTCAGTTTCGTGCAAATAACCTTGGGAAAGATATAAAACCAATTCCTCTTCCAACAGCTATGTGTTAATTACTAAGACATGTGTCAATTAATTATTTATTACCGCGAGAATATTTTTAGAATCTAAAAAAATGGCTTTAAATAAGCTGCAACAGGTTGATAAGCCGTAAAAAATAAATCAGTAAATCACTATAGTGGCTTTACTTCGTTTTCTTGCCTAGGCATTTTTGCAGATGACATTCGGAGTTCGCTATGAAATCCAAATAAACACTTTGCATATATCATACTTTATTTTTTATTGCACATTAGAGTCCATTTGCATGGGCAACACAAACAGGATGCAAACGGCTGTTTGTGGATGTGTGGAGGGAAGTAGGCGCATAAGTTTTTAAGTGCAATCATGCACATGTCTTTTCATGTGGTTACTTCTGTATATGCAAATTTACATACATGTGAGTATGTACAAATCTTTTCCCACGTATATGTATGCATATGTGCCTGTGGATATGTCCTTGTTCTTGTCTGTGACTGGGTCCCTGCGAATGTTTAAGGAATCGAGTGCATGTATGTGTGTGTGTGTGTGTGTCTGTGTGTGTGTGATTTATGTGCGCGAGTTCTATGCCCATGTGCACTTGTGGTATAAATGCTTATACACTTCTTTCTTTAGATGTGTATGTCTATTTTTTGCTAGATACGCTTCCGTGCGCGTCAGTATGTGTGCCTGTTGATGTTTGCTGGTTTGGTAGTGTCCGTATACGTGTCATTCGTGTGCGCGAATGTTTTTCAGGTTGTCGTAGAAGTGAGGAACGTGTTTAAAACGCTGTCCTTTGTGTCAGGACACATATGCACTTGTTTATTTGGGTAGGCAAACACCATCCGATACGTGTTGACCAACTTATGTCTGTTCGGACGTCTAGATTTTTATATTAATAATAAGGAAAAATCAAGGGAGACTGTGACCCCATTCATTGAAATACAATACAGCTAATGGACAAACACCATTTTGTTTTTTGTTTTTTTCGCAAACGACTATTGGCAGGTTAATGATCCAACGGCAGTTTCAGAAATTCCTATTGGGAGATGAAAATACTGGACATTTGCTGAGAGACTGTAACAATCTTTGATCTCTTTCATTAACATTTAGAGATAATCTCTCTTCATTTAATTGCAGTCGGAAATTTGAAAACGTATTTTAAGTGATAATCTGAAAAACTGAAGCTGCGTTGTTTTGAGATGCGCCCAATCATTGCGTTTACTGTAACCACAATCGGCATACAAAGCGGAATAGGCAAACTGATTTCAAACTAGTCCAGTCTACTTTCTTTCATTTTCGAATAAATTTCCTTGGGAAAGGCATGAATCCATCTCTTCTTCCATGTATGAGTTAAACAGCAAAGGAAACCGTTAGCCTTCGGTGAAACCCAGGCTAGTAGGACTAACCCCGAAATCAAGGCCGTGTAGAAAGCAATTTTTTTCATTACCTTTTCCAAGAAGGTGACAGATTGTAGATAATATAGAAGAGTGCTATGACCACCTTAATCTTAAAGGGTCTCAGTTGCAAAGGTCAGTGCTGGTGGGGCCAAGGACCAAGCTCGACATGTTATGGAAATAGCAATAGATTAGCGACAGGCTTGTCTGTGAGGAACAATTGTAGGATGGAAAGACCGCATAGATACTTTTGAATATTATCAGGCAAGTGAGGACTGGGCAGTTCTAGCCCAGATATACTCCTTTTTTCTTTTCTTTTTTTTGATCTGGCCCTTGTAAAGACAGAGTATAGCAGGTGAATCAGAATAAACCGACCATGACATGAACGAAAAAGGAGATAGTATAAGTTGAAGATTATGTGGATGAGGATAGACTGTTGACGTGAAGTGGTTAAGACTCCAGTCTCCAGGGAAGCAGTTCTTGCGAAATCGCTGTCTGAGCTCAACCTTCTCCTTACATTTGGAAGACGGAAGAAACGAGGATGATTCGACTCCTTGGAAGTAACGCGACGTATCCTAGCTGTAAATGTCTAAATAGTTGGACTAGTGTTAAATTATAGAGTTGTAACTTAGGTTCCAGATGCGTTTCTTCTGCAATTGTTAGCTGAGACCTGTACACCCACCTAAGATCGTAAATCAATCATAAGGTTCACTCATTGATATAAGCATGGATTGTAATTGGAACTATTAGGTTGGTGCAAAATAATGACGTAATAATGTCGTTTTTTGACGTATTTTTAACGTCAAAAAAACGACATTAATACGTCATTATTTTTGCACCAGCCTAATATTTTTTTCTGTCATCTTTTATATCTTTTGGGAATTACGCCGCACAACCCATTTCTAGATATCTCACCATATAGCATGTGACAGATTGTCGGATAAAGGGATGGTCACGAAAATAAGGGTCAAAGGTGAGCGACATACCACGCGTCCTGTTTTCATTTTTGTGGGGACAATATTAGCCGTTGTTTACAGCTGTCGACGATTTAAGCCTTACTGTGTCTTATCGCTGATATGATCGCTCTTATTTAACAGTGAAATAAGACAAAGATTAAAAACTGATAAGTCAATAAGAACAATGGACATGAAAACGCAACGTCAGTAATAAAACCAAAACTCTTAAAATACGCTTAACTAAATTGTAATACTGATTCGGGTATAAATTTCTGACCTGTCTATACTTCTGAGATTGTAATTATTTACGCTGTTTACATTCTTCGGACACTGGCCCAGTGGATACGTTTGTTACAGTTTTTTGTGTATATGTATGTATATATATAACTAGTCAGTTAGTCCAAATGCCTTGACTCGCTTTATAGTCTACCAATAGAAGGTTAACCAATCAGAAGACGCAGAACATTCTATCCGTCGTGTATAAAGGCGGCCATTTTTGTTCACTCTACCCGAATGTCCAGTCCAGCTTGTCAGGCGAAGATGAACAGAAGGAAGTACTACGCTCTGCTACTTTGCTGCGATATCCGCTGTTAACCTGATCTACGTTTTCCTACTGTCTCCGAAATATTCACTGCTAACCTCTGGATTCTATACTCGAAGATGACTGTCATGATGTATAACAACCTTGGTTGAATCCAGTGACTTGATCCAGAGGTGAACAAAAACTTGGAGATTTGAGTTAAAAGTGGGAATAACTGATACTGAGATACCCGGAAGAGGCATGACATATGGATCTAAAAACAATCTACCACGGTAGACGAAATAAAGGGTTCGGTTCGAAATTCCAATCACCTGAAGAAGGCCGGAGCGTAAAACGGTCGAAATGTCGTGAATATGGCAAGATGAGGACAACAGACCGAACATTACAAATGGTGTAAATAAATTTCTGACTTTCAAAAGTTTCGATCGTAAATAATTTCTGTTTCTGTTTATCAACTTTACTTTGACTAACGCAGGTCGATTTTGTACCAAACCTCTATGGAAATGTGGCAGCTGTTGAAAGTATAAATGTGCATTTAATGTTTCATTGTCTTGTGACAACCATGAAGAACATAGAAGATGGTAGCATCATCATCATCATCATCATCATAATCTGATGAATGTCTCGGTTTGGATTCACTCTCCAATGACGCTTCTCCAGAACGAAACTTTGCAAACCAATTTCGTACTTGTCTGTCAATTATGACCCCTGGATCATAAACACTGCACAGATATTTCCATAGCGTTATTTCCTTGCTTGAAGTAGCATAACACTGTGATATACATGCCCTTCCAATCACTTCATTATTGAGGTTAAGATATTTTTTCTATAAACCACTGTGTACACTGCCGATACCGCGCCAAAAAAGTTATTAATATTAAAAATTTAATTTTTAACTGGCACTTATGATTAGTAGTTGGGAAGATACATACGTCATTTTCAATTATTCATATTATGCAATTCCTAAACGATATTTACTAAATTTTCAAATAAGGTTAATTATAAAATATATCTATATCTATCTATCTATATATATATATATATATACATATACGATCGTCAGGCAAACATATGTATGTTTGGTATAAATTCAGATAATAGGTACTTATTCTCATGTCTACATTTGGAGATTATCTCTGATCTTTTGTTTAGTAAAGAATTTAGTAAACAAAAGATCAGAGAGGAAAATTATTCAGCGAAAAAATAGAAAAATGCTCTGATTGTTGACATGTATACATTCACAAGACATTCACGAGAAATTTTCGCTTCACTTCCGATCTTTGAATTTCAACATACGTATGTGCGTATGTGCTTGTTGTCTATATACAAATGCGTATGTATATAGACAACAGCACACACATACATGCATACATATGTCAAATCCCATACTGTCCACATATATGAACGAGCGAGTGTGTATGTGTGTCTGCGTGTCTTGCATTTCACACACACACACACACATACATATATATATATATATATATATATATATATATATATTGTTGTGGAGTAAATGAAACAAACCGGGAAGAAAAAATGAATTAGGCAATATGGTTTAAATAAAGAACTCAAAGTGAGTCGGTAAAAGTCTCAAGATAGCAAAAAGACAAGACTTCTGTCATCGGTCAGAGGGTGAGAAGACATCCGTCTTCGGACGGAGGATGTCTCAGTCGGGCAGAGGGTGAGAAGACATCCGTCTTTGATCTGAAGATGTCTCAGACGGGCTCTCTTTGGATAGAGACTAGGCTGAGAAAAACAGACTAATTCTGTACCCAAGCTCGCTTTTGCGGGGCCTGAGTAAAATATATCCAGTGACCCGGATAGAAAAGCTCGTGTCCCCCCCCCAGTAAATATGACACTGTGTCATATCTAGTCCGTCCTGGGGCGACCGGTAAATACCAGTCAGTTGCAGTCTGTCCCAGTCTCGCGACAAGACCACTGTCTTCGGACAGAGGGGGACAAGACATCCGTCTTTGGTTGCAGGATGACTCAGTCGCTGCTCTGTATTCGGATAGAGACTCGGCTGAGCAAAACAGATTAGTTCTGTACCCGAGACCGCTTTTGCGGAGGCTGTGTAAATTTTGACCAGTAGCCCGGATGGAAACGCACGTTGTCCTCACAGTAAATTTAACTTTGTGTAGCATCTGTTCTGCAGTGGCGCGACCGGTAAATACCAGTCAGTCACAATCTGTCCCAGGTTAGCGATAAGACAAAACAAAACCTCTGTTTTCGAGCGGAGGGTGACAAGACCTCCGTCTTCGGACAGAGGTTGATTCAGTTTGGTTTTGGGTAGAGACTCGACTGAAAAAAAAACATACAATTTGGACTAAGGCAATTCGCTGTCTGGCTCGAGGCTGATTCAGTCGGAGCTCTGTCTTTGGAGACTTGGCTGAGAAAAACAGACCAGCATTGTACTTAATTATAGATGGAGGATGATTATATTTAGGGTGTATATACATAGGATTAGTATTGGGTTTTTTATAAGGTATGTATACATTTTTCATTAATGAAAATTGAATACATACCTTATAGAAAACCCAATACTTATCCTTTGTATATACACCCAAAATCTAGTCATCCTCCATCTATGATTAAGCATATACCTTTATTTATCGAAAAGAGAATAAGTATATATTCAGCAAATGAGAAGATTTTCTATGAACATATTAATTTCTATAATAAAGCTCTAAAAGATAGTGGCTACAAAAGCCCAAAAGTAACTAACATAAAAAAAGAAAATGAAAAGCAAAAAAACAGAAAGTAAAATAATAATTTGGTATACTCCCCCATACAACCAAATGGTAAAGAACAAGTTAGGACAAAAATTCCTTGCATTAATCGTTAAACATTTTCCTAAAGATAGTAAACTCAGTACTATTTTCAATAAAAAAAATACCCTAAAATTAAGTTACAGCTGTACTGAAAACTTAGAAAAATTATTAAGAAACATAATGCTAATATGTTGAATAAACAGTTAGACCAAGACCAAAGAAATTTAGACAGTATAATAAAAAGAAATCAAGATAAACAAAAAATATGTAACTGCAAAAATCCTCGTAACTGTCCTCATAATAATAAATGTCGCACATAATCATTAGTGTACCAATGCAATATCTCATCTATTGAGGATCCAGACAATGTAAAAGTCTACATTGGATGCACAGGACATGAGTTAAAAAAACGGTTCAACCAACATCAAAGTTCTTTTAGGATAAATAAATACTGAAATCAGACGTCCCTATCGAAATATTTCTGGCACTTAAAAGAAAACAATAAAACACCCACAGTAAAATGGAAATTAATAAGAAAAGCTAGAATATGTAGGTCATTAAATGACCCATGTCCTTTATGCATACCTGAGAAACTAGATATTACTAGGTTTATAAAAAATAAAAATTTACTTAATCAAAGAAATGAAATAGCTATTCTTTACCAACATGGTCGAAATTTTCCTTAAGTAATATTTAATTAAAAAAAACAAAAAATAACCTGATAGATGAAATATACATATTTATATTTGATATTTGATAATAAATTTTAAATAATTTAAGTAATTCTATTACATTTATTTGTTTTAAAAGATGTATAGTCTATTAGTAGTGAAAATTAAGAATAATATTTTAAAATTGTAGTTCAATTCGACGTACTCATATACAAACAACCCTTTTAGAAAAAGTCTTTATGTATACAATTACAAATTTAACGGAGAAACAATAGTGCCGAAAAACTTTTTTTGTTGTTGAAAAAGACCAGACGACATGCGTTGAACGGATGTCATCATTCGTATCAAAAGGCACCCCTACCCTACCTAGACTTAACCTCTTTTCGAAAGTAAATAATATTTTGATACAATAGTTGTCAGTGAAAAAGAATACCCTACCGCCCATTGTTAAAATGATTGGATTTCCCCGTATCCATAGAAACTAATATTATGAATTTATGTGCTTATAAATTTCAAAATAAGTTATTCCAAAATTCGCTTTAAAATGATACAGAGCTAGGAACTTTAATTTAATTCTATAATTGAATTTGAAGTATTTAGCTTCTGTTTTTGAAACATGGTAATTCCTGTGTAGCGATGGAACCATATTTTTAAATAAGTAAATTTATAATATTTATGCTCTGTAGATTTGCATTGAGCACTGTATAAGAACACCGGATTATATATCTTACTATTCTTTCTCTTCATCATATATATATATATATATATATATATATATATATATATATATATATATATATATATATATATATATAAAGAAAGAGGTTGTAGTGGTTCCAACGAGAGAAAAGTATGTATATTAAAAAGAAGAGAAGACAGGTGCCGCAAACATTTTGGGTTGTAATGTGGATTTTAAAAAAAATATATTATGCTTTATTTTCCATAATTTTACTACACGAGTTTCTGCTCTCGCGACCGTCTTCAGGTAAAAGGCGGAGATCTCCACATATTATAAAAAAATAATTAATTTTTTCCTTATGTTTTTCAATGTTAAATATTCTCGATATGAGAAATTTTCTGTTTTTGTGTTAGTAATCCGAATTTCTTTCTTGAATTGGCAATGAAGAGTTCTGCGCGAAGGGTCATAAAACAATTAAGGTTGGTCCAAGCGAAATGATGAATTACTTATCGGCATTTTATCTTTTAATGTTTTACTGACCCCTATGTGGTCTTGGATCTGTTTCCATTTTTGTGTGTTTCTGTCAGCATGCGTGTATATATGCGTGCGTATATTCCACCTCCATAGATAGTCTTACTACGAAGAATTAGTAAACTCATTTGTACACATACACACGTACATACACATACGTACATACACACCGTCCCACCACAAGGAATCAGTATATACACACATATACCTACACACACATACATACACATACTTCCCAAGTTACATGGAATCAGTATACACACACACACACACATATACACACATATATACGTATATACATACACACGTACTTCCTAAGTTGTGTGTGGTTTGTGTGCATGCTCGTGAGTAGTTCCCGTTTTGTCAACATGCGTATATATATACATGTGTACATATATATATATATATTCGTGTCTCACAGATACCCGTATGTGAGTGTGTGCTCATGTATGTGAGTGATTTGATCACTGTATTTGGTCACCTTGTGTGCATGTTGTGTGCTTTTGCGTGTGGGGTTATGATCTATTTAGTTCGGGTTTAAATTTGTTTATAAAGTTTTTTTCGTGTATTTGTAGGTACGATTAATTGTCTGTTTGATATATCAGCATATTAAATTTACCCTGGTTACATTTGAAGATGTGTTGTGATACAAAACGTTTTCTGTTGTCTGGCAATTTTATATTGCTTTTGTGTAGGGAGACCCTGTTGTTCAGTTGTTGGCTGATGCCTATATATGACTTCTTAAATTTTGTGCATTTAAGTACATAAATTACATTTTTGGAGTTGCAGTTTAAGTTTTTATTTATTGTGAATGTTTTTTTTTTTTTGAGTGGGGTTCAAAGTGTAGGAATTTCCTTCTATAATGATGTCACAAACACCACATCTTATTTTGTTGCATTTTGTGACTCCCTGTAGTGTGTGTTGGTAAAATTTAGATGAGGTTAATATGTGTTTTAGGTTTTTAGATTGGTAACTCTTCATTGCCAATTCAAGAAAGACATTCGGATTACTAACACAAAAACACAGAATGTCTCATATCGAGAATATTTAACATTGAAAAACATAAGGAAAAATTAATTATTTTTAATATGTGGAAATCTCCACCTTTTACCTGAAGACGGTCACGAGACCAGAAACACGTGTAGTAATTTTATGGAAAATAAAGCATAATATTAAAAAAAAAAAAATCCACATTACAACCAAAAACGTTTGCGGCACCTCACTTCTCTTCTTTTTAATAAATATATATATATATATATATATATATATATATATATATATATATATATATATATATATATATATAACACTTTCAAAGTAAAGCAAAATAACAGCGTCTGTTTCTAGCTTTTTTTACAAAGAAAATTAGTGACATATTCTCTTCTCTTCTGTCTTAACTTCCTTTTCTCTTTTTCTCTCTATGTGTTTTTTCTCCTCTACCCCTTCGATTTCAATATATAACTTCTGTTAAGTTAACCATTTAAATGTGTCAATATCTGCTAACTCACTCATGTCTTCTCTCCCCCCCCCACTCACTTCCTCACTTCCTTAATTTACATATGTTTAATACGGCCCGTCAAAAATGTGTAAATTTTATTTTTATTTTTTGTTTGGAAGTAAAGTCTGATGATCCGCAGTCCTTTTAAAAAGGCTGTGGTGAAATAATTTATTACATGGAACCTTAAAGTGGTCTGTTTTTATCTAAATTATTTGCTCTGGATTTACATTGAGCTCTCTGGATTTTATCCTCCTTAGGTTTACCTATACGGATTACCTAGTTTTTCATAAACTAACTAACTAACTATATATATATATATATATATGTATGTATATATATAGTTATATATATAACCGCCCTTCAGGAAGCACTTACTAAAAGAAGAAAAAAGACCCCCCCCACAGAAGTCATCATAAAACTCATGGAGCATGTCCTTACATTGAATACTTTCAACTTCAATGGAGCACACTACCTTCAAATAAGAGGTTGTGCCATGGGCACCATAGCAGCTCCATCATATGCTACAATATTCATGGGAAAATTTGAGGAGACCCATATCTATCCAATCATTGGTAGCGACTGCGTATTCTATGCAAGATATATCGATGATATATTCTTTGTATACACGGGTAGTGATGACAAACTGACCCTAAACACAGTGCACGACTCAATTAAGTTTGACTATGAAAAATCCACAACATCAGTAACATTTTTAGACACCCGCATTTACATAGAGGAAAACAGGAAACTACAAACGACACTACACACTAAAATCACCGACACCCACAACTATCTACACTTTAAGTCTTCCCACCCTAAACACCTCAAAGAGAACCTTCCCTATTCACAAGCACTTAGACTCAGAAGGATATGTTCCAACAATGAAGAATTAAATAAACACATTGAAAATCTGGAGCATCAATTCACAACACGTGGCTATAAACAACACCTAATCAGGGAACAAATAAATAAAGCAATTTCCACACCTAGAGAAGACACCCTAATGTACAAGATTAAAAATAAATCTAGCCGCATCCCTCTAGTAACCACTTTCAACCCCACTCTGCCTCCACTATCCCAAATAATCAAACGTCGCTGGGAAATACTACATCTCAAACCAGACCTAGAAAAAAATGGTTAAGGAACCTGGCCTTCTTGCATATCGTAGACCTAAGAACCTAAAAGAAATCATAGGTAGTAACCACATTTCAGGGGACAAGGTAATCCGTAATATACTAAGAACAAAAACAACAGGATTTTCCCAACCATGCAACAACAAAAGAAGTTTATGTTGCAACCATATTTAAAACACGAATTCATTCACTAGCTCAGTCACTAAATCTACTTTCAAAATCTACCACGATTCTAACTGTAGAAGTCATAACATAATTTACCTCCTAGAATGCACACTATGCCAGAAACAATATGTCGGAAAATCTGAATTAACAGAATTAACAATTATCGTAAACGAATAAAGTCGACTCCCCATGAAAAATTATTACCTGTAGAACAACATTTCCGCCTGGAAAAACACGATTTCAAAACCCATGCCAAATTCACTATAATTGAGAGAATAGAAAAGATCAGAGCAGATAACATTAGAAAGATTTTAGAGTCGCATGAAAATAAGTGGATACAACGTCTAAAAACAAAATATCCACCCGGGCTAAATCACAAATTTAACAATATATAGATATAACTCAACAAATCAAAATCTACCCACATTTCTCACCCACACAAGACAGACAGGCTTACGGAGGTGTGGAGGCCTCACACTTATACGCTCAACCACACGAATATACACACTTACACACATCATACGCACTCACTCCCTAATGAGCCAAATGATAACACACACCCACAGCAATACACACGCTTACACATATCATACTCACTCACTCCCTAAGAACCAAATAACACACACACAAACACTAAACAGAGACACATCCCCTCACCAAGTCCAATAAAACTGTCAAACTTAACAGAGAATTCATAGCAGCATGTATCTATCCAGCTCTTATCTCAAATAACAACTTAAAAGAGACTGTTTGACCAACACAAGGAATGTTAAAAGATTCACGTTAAAAAGATAAAAAAATTTTTAAAAAATAAAAAAAATAAAAAAACAAATGAAAACTACAGACAAAAGTTCATTTTCTCCATCAAGACATTAATTTCTGTAGTTTAGTGCTAGCAGCAAGCAGAAATATTTCTCCTCCCGATGATGGCCATTTCGGCCGAAACTAGTCGAGGAATCTAAATGGAATAATAATAAAAAAAACGAAATAATATTAATCTACAACCCAGTGTGTCTGAAGATTTTAATTTTTTAATTTTTTAATTGTTTTTATTGTTCAATATATATATATATATATATATATATATATATATATATATATATATATATATATATATATATATATATATATAATGGACCAATTCTCTATTATATTTTTTCATGCACTTGAAAATATTTTTGAGGTTTCCAAACTGGATGCCAATAAAAAAAAATAAAATGTCCTTACCCTAATTACCTACCCCATCCTCAAAATCTGGAACTTGAATAGAGGCGCCACACCCCCAAAAGTCCTTAAGTTAAAAAAACATTTCCAAGGTGGCCCTTCCCCATATAGGATATATTTTGTGATCTACCCCCCAAAATCATGTCCTGCGTTCCAGGGACACTAACAGCTTAAAGTTGAAGTTGAAGTTTCAGATATTCAAACAGGAACTTTATAGGAAGGGCCAGTTTAAACGTTTATTTCTCAATTTCGTTCTTTCTCCCTGTTTATGCATGTGTGATCAAATGCATTTATTAATGCTATTTTCACGATGGAGCCTTGGGATGGGTAATTATTTGGCTTAGGTTTGTACAGCTAGAGGCCACACGTGCTGGGTGTTCAGTAAGTGTAAAATTGAATCCGGTATTAATACCGGCAAAAGTATTAAGAAACAATTAAATTTCGTTATAATGAAAACAGTGCTAAACTATTATATAATGTCAATCTTCCTCTAAGTAATTGAATTGTAAGCAATTTCCTCACGGATGAAAACAAGACGTGAACCAACAAAGATCGACAGAAGGATACTGAAAATACGATGCAACGATAAATGGGTGCACCTCCAAAATTCGTGATGACACAGATTTGTAGTTGATCCTGATCTTGTTCTAACATCTCAGTAGGGGCGAAAACTGCCTGGTTGCATTCAGTGCCACGAAAATCAAACTAGACACATTCTATAACTGCCGATCGGACCCTGAACAAAGATCAACCACGATGAGCGGATGCTACGACAGAAAGGTCACGTGTCTTGAGCGACCATTATTCTTTAAACTCAGCCCAGACCTCAAGTGGAACGCGTACATGCGATCCATCACTAAAGATGAAGCACAAATAGTCGGATCCCTGTACATCCCCAGCAAGTGCCTGACTCCTCGTGCTATCCTCTACATTTATAAAACTCAAATCAGATAAAATGGGGTACTGCTATCGTATTTGGTGAGTCCTCACTTTCCCGTCTCGATAGATTTCAAAAGCGTCTCCGCGTCTTTATGGATGATAAATTATTTCCCACCCTGCAACCCCTCTTTCACAGTCGAGATGTAGAAAAACTCTCAATGCTCTATGGTTACTTCCATGGAAAGTGCCCAGACAAACTACATTCCTTAGGTCCAACAGTTCTAACCTTGATGACTAGGACCCGTCATGATCCGCACATTGTGGCGAAGAACCCTCATTAGCTCCGTATTCCATTGGAGAGAAGTAAATTCCACTCAAACAGCTTCTTCCACTACTCTGTGTGATCGATTCCCAAGAGGATGCTTTTCAGATCACTGCAATCTTAATCTGTTCAAATCTAGGGGGAAACGTTATTTTCACCACCTATCTGCATAAACTGTGGTACTTAATCTGTAACACTGCACCTCGAGTAGCTCCTGGACTTGCACAGGGTGAGCTCACTTGTAAAAAAAAATAAATACCGTAGACTGATCATGAGAGCAAGAGGGAGAGATTAACATACAAGTCACGAATTAGAGACATCAAAATCAAGGAAGAAAAACAATTTGGGAAGTGTTAAAAGAGACGATCAGAAAGAGAAAATAATGGAGAAAGAGAAATGATGAGAAAGAGAAAATAATGGAGAAAGAGAACCGATGAGAAAGAGAAAATAATGGAGTAAGAGAATTAACGAGAAAGAGAAAATAATGGAGAAAGAGAACTGATGAGAAAGAGAAATTAATGGAGAAAGAGAACTGATGAGAAAGAGAAAATAATGGAGAAAGAGAATTGACGAGAAAGAGAAAATAATGGAGAAAGAGAACTGATGAGAAAGAGAAAATAATGGAGAAAGAGAACCGATGAGAAAGAGAAAATAATGGAGAAAGAGAACAGATGAGAAAGAGAAAATAATGGAGAAAGAGAATTGACGAGAAAGAGAAAATAATGGAGAAAGAGAACCGATGAGAAAGAGAAAATAATGGAGAAAGAGAACTGAAGAGAAAGAGAAAATAATGGAGAAAGAGAACAGATGAGAAAGAGAAAATAATGGAGAAAGAGAACAGATGAGAAAGAGAAAATAATGGAGAAAGAGAATTAACGAGAAAGAGAAAATAATGGAGAAAGAGAACCGATGAGAAAGAGAAAATAATGGAGAAAGAGAACTGAAGAGAAAGAGAAAATAATGGAGAAAGAGAACCGATGAGAAAGAGAAAATAATGGAGAAAGAGAATTGACGAGAAAGAGAAAATAATGGAGAAAGAGAACCGATGAGAAAGAGAAAATAATGGAGAAAGAGAACTGATGAGAAAGAGAAAATAATGGAGAAAGAGAACCGATGAGAAAGAGAAAATAATGGAGAAAGAGAATTAACGAGAAAGAGAAAATAATGGAGAAAGAGAACCGATGAGAAAGAGAAAATAATGGAGAAAGAGAATTAACGAGAAAGAGAAAATAATGGAGAAAGAGAACTGATGAGAAAGAGAAAATAATGGAGAAAGAGAACTGATGAGAAAGAGAAAATAATGGAGAAAGAGAACCGATGAGAAAGAGAAAATAATGGAGAAAGAGTACAGATGAGAAAGAGAAAATAATGGAGAAAGAGAACCGATGAGAAAGAGAAAATAATGGAGAAAGAGTACAGATGAGAAAGAGAAAATAATGGAGAAAGAGAATTGACGAGAAAGAGAAAATAATGGAGAAAGAGAACCGATGAGAAAGAGAAAATAATGGAGAAAGAGAACTGAAGAGAAAGAGAAAATAATGGAGAAAGAGAACAGATGAGAAAGAGAAAATAATGGAGAAAGAGAACAGATGAGAAAGAGAAAATAATGGAGAAAGAGAATTAACGAGAAAGAGAAAATAATGGAGAAAGAGAACCGATGAGAAAGAGAAAATAATGGAGAAAGAGAACTGAAGAGAAAGAGAAAATAATGGAGAAAGAGAACCGATGAGAAAGAGAAAATAATGGAGAAAGAGAATTGACGAGAAAGAGAAAATAATGGAGAAAGAGAACCGATGAGAAAGAGAAAATAATGGAGAAAGAGAACTGATGAGAAAGGGAAAATAATGGAGAAAGAGAACCGATGAGAAAGAGAAAATAATGGAGAAAGAGAACAGATGAGAAAGAGAAAATAATGGAGAAAGAGAACCGATGAGAAAGAGAAAATAATGGGGAAAGAGAATTAACGAGAAAGAGAAAATAATGGAGAAAGAGAACCGATGAGAAAGAGAAAATAATGGAGAAAGAGAATTAACGAGAAAGAGAAAATAATGGAGAAAGAGAACCGATGAGAAAGAGAAAATAATGGAGAAAGAGAATTAACGAGAAAGAGAAAATAATGGAGAAAGAGAACTGATGAGAAAGAGAAAATAATGGAGAAAGAGAACTGATGAGAAAGAGAAAATAATGGAGAAAGAGAACAGATGAGAAAGAGAAAATAATGGAGAAAGAGAATTGACGAGAAAGAGAAAATAATGGAGAAAGAGAACTGATGAGAAAGAGAAAATAATGGAGAAAGAGAACCGATGAGAAAGAGAAAATAATGGAGAAAGAGAATTAACGAGAAAGAGAAATTAATGGAGAAAGAGAACTGATGAGAAAGAGAAAATAATGGAGAAAGAGAACCGATGAGAAAGAGAAAATAATGAAGTAAGAGAGCAGATGAGAAAGAGAAAATAATGGGGAAAGAGAACTGATGAGAAAGAGAAAATAATGGAGAAAGAGAACCGATGAGAAAGAGAAAATAATGGAGAAAGAGAATTGACGAGAAAGAGAAAATAATGGAGAAAGAGAACTGATGAGAAAGAGAAAATAATGGAGAAAGAGAACCGATGAGAAAGAGAAAATAATGGGGAAAGAGAATTGACGAGAAAGAGAAAATAATGGAGAAAGAAAATTAACGAGAAAGAGAAAATAATGGAGAAAGAGAACCGATGAGAAAGAGAAAATAATGGAGAAAGAGAATTGACGAGAAAGAGAAAATAATGGAGAAAGAGAACTGATGAGAAAGAGAAAATAATGGAGAAAGAGAACCGATGAGAAAGAGAAAATAATGGAGAAAGAGAATTAACGAGAAAGAGAAAATTATGGAGAAAGAGAACTGATGAGAAAGAGAAAATAATGGAGAAAGAGAACCGATGAGAAAGAGAAAATAATGAAGTAAGAGAGCAGATGAGAAAGAGAAAATAATGGGGAAAGAGAACTGATGAGAAAGAGAAAATAATGGAGAAAGAGAACAGATGAGAAAGAGAAAATAATGGAGAAAGAGAATTGACGAGAAAGAGAAAATAATGGAGAAAGAGAACCGATGAGAAAGAGAAAATAATGGAGAAAGAGAACTGATGAGAAAGAGAAAATAATGGAGAAACAGAACCGATGAGAAAGAGAAAATAATGGAGAAAGAGAATTAACGAGAAAGAGAAAATAATGGAGAAAGAGAATTAACGAGAAAGAGAAATTAATGGAGAAAGAGAACTGATGAGAAAGAGAAAATAATGGAGAAAGAGAATTGACGAGAAAGAGAAAATAATGGAGAAAGAGAACTGATGAGAAAGAGAAAATAATGGAGAAAGAGAACTGACGAGAAAGAGAAAATAATGGAGAAAGAGAATTGACGAGAAAGAGAAAATAATGGAGAAAGAGAATTGACGGGAAAGAGAAAATAATGGAGAAAGAGAACTGATGAGAAAGAGAAAATAATGGAGAAAGAGAATTAACGAGAAAGAAAATAATGGAGAAAGAGAACTGATGAGAAAGAGAACATAATGGAGAAAGAGAACCGATGAGAAAGAGAAAATAATGGAGAAAGAGAATTAACGAGAAAGAAAAAAATGGAGAAAGAGAACTGATGAGAAAGAGAAAATAATGGAGAAAGAGAACTGACGAGAAAGAGAAAATAATGGAGAAAGAGAATTGACGAGAAAGAGAAAATAATGGAGAAAGAGAATTGACGGGAAAGAGAAAATAATGGAGAAAGAGAACTGATGAGAAAGAGAAAATAATGGAGAAAGAGAATTAACGAGAAAGAAAAAAATGGAGAAAGAGAACTGATGAGAAAGAGAACATAATGGAGAAAGAGAACCGATGAGAAAGAGAAAATAATGGAGAAAGAGAATTAACGAGAAAGAAAAAAATGGAGAAAGAGAACTGATGAGAAAGAGAAAATAATGGAGAAAGAGAACTGACGAGAAAGAGAAAATAATGGAGAAAGAGAACTGATGAGAAAGAGAAAATAATGGGGAAAGAGAATTGACGAGAAAGAGAAAATAATGGAGAAAGAGAATTGACGAGAAAGAGAAAATAATGGAGTAAGAGAACTGATGAGAAAGAGAAAATAATGGAGAAAGAGAACTGAAGAGAAAGAGAAAATGATGGAGAAAGAGAATTGACGAGAAAGAGAAAATAATGGAGAAAGAGAACTGCTGAGAAAGAGAAAATAATGGAGAAAGAGAATTAACGAGAAAGAGAAAATAATGGAGAAAGAGAACTGATGAGAAAGAGAAAATAATGGAGAAAGAGAACTGACGAGAAAGAGAAAATAATGGAGAAATAGAATTGACGAGAAAGAGAAAATAATGGAGAAAGAGAATTGACGGGAAAGAGAAAATAATGGAGAAAGAGAACTGATGAGAAAGAGAAAATAATGGAGAAAGAGAATTAACGAGAAAGAAAAAAATGGTGAAAGAGAACTGATGAGAAAGAGAACATAATGGAGAAAGAGAACCGATGAGAAAGAGAAAATAATGGAGAAAGAGAATTAACGAGAAAGAAAAAAATGGAGAAAGAGAACTGATGAGAAAGAGAAAATAATGGAGAAAGAGAACTGACGAGAAAGAGAAAATAATGGAGAAAGAGAATTGACGAGAAAGAGAAAATAATGGAGAAAGAGAATTGACGGGAAAGAGAAAAAAATGGAGAAAGAGAACTGATGAGAAAGAGAACATAATGGAGAAAGAGAACCGATGAGAAAGAGAAAATAATGGAGAAAGAGAACTGATGAGAAAGAGAAAATAATGGAGAAAGAGAACAGATGAGAAAGAGAAAATAATGGAGAAAGAGAATTGACGAGAAAGAGAAAATAATGGAGAAAGAGAACTGATGAGAAAGAGAAAATAATGGAGAAAGAGAACCGATGAGAAAGAGAAAATAATGGAGAAAGAGAATTAACGAGAAAGAGAAATTAATGGAGAAAGAGAACTGATGAGAAAGAGAAAATAATGGAGAAAGAGAACCGATGAGAAAGAGAAAATAATGAAGTAAGAGAGCAGATGAGAAAGAGAAAATAATGGGGAAAGAGAACTGATGAGAAAGAGAAAATAATGGAGAAAGAGAACCGATGAGAAAGAGAAAATAATGGAGAAAGAGAATTGACGAGAAAGAGAAAATAATGAAGAAAGAGAACTGATGAGAAAGAGAAAATAATGGAGAAAGAGAACCGATGAGAAAGAGAAAATAATGGGGAAAGAGAATTGACGAGAAAGAGAAAATAATGGAGAAAGAAAATTAACGAGAAAGAGAAAATAATGGAGAAAGAGAACCGATGAGAAAGAGAAAATAATGGAGAAAGAGAATTGACGAGAAAGAGAAAATAATGGAGAAAGAGAACTGATGAGAAAGAGAAAATAATGGAGAAAGAGAACCGATGAGAAAGAGAAAATAATGGAGAAAGAGAATTAACGAGAAAGAGAAAATTATGGAGAAAGAGAACTGATGAGAAAGAGAAAATAATGGAGAAAGAGAACAGATGAGAAAGAGAAAATAATGAAGTAAGAGAGCAGATGAGAAAGAGAAAATAATGGGGAAAGAGAACTGATGAGAAAGAGAAAATAATGGAGAAAGAGAACAGATGAGAAAGAGAAAATAATGGAGAAAGAGAATTGACGAGAAAGAGAAAATAATGGAGAAAGAGAACCGATGAGAAAGAGAAAATAATGGAGAAAGAGAACTGATGAGAAAGAGAAAATAATGGAGAAACAGAACCGATGAGAAAGAGAAAATAATGGAGAAAGAGAATTAACGAGAAAGAGAAAATAATGGAGAAAGAGAATTAACGAGAAAGAGAAATTAATGGAGAAAGAGAACTGATGAGAAAGAGAAAATAATGGAGAAAGAGAATTGACGAGAAAGAGAAAATAATGGAGAAAGAGAACTGATGAGAAAGAGAAAATAATGGAGAAAGAGAACTGACGAGAAAGAGAAAATAATGGAGAAAGAGAATTGACGAGAAAGAGAAAATAATGGAGAAAGAGAATTGACGGGAAAGAGAAAATAATGGAGAAAGAGAACTGATGAGAAAGAGAAAATAATGGAGAAAGAGAATTAACGAGAAAGAAAAAAATGGAGAAAGAGAACTGATGAGAAAGAGAACATAATGGAGAAAGAGAACCGATGAGAAAGAGAAAATAATGGAGAAAGAGAATTAACGAGAAAGAAAAAAATGGAGAAAGAGAACTGATGAGAAAGAGAAAATAATGGAGAAAGAGAACTGACGAGAAAGAGAAAATAATGGAGAAAGAGAATTGACGAGAAAGAGAAAATAATGGAGAAAGAGAATTGACGGGAAAGAGAAAATAATGGAGAAAGAGAACTGATGAGAAAGAGAAAATAATGGAGAAAGAGAATTAACGAGAAAGAAAAAAATGGAGAAAGAGAACTGATGAGAAAGAGAACATAATGGAGAAAGAGAACCGATGAGAAAGAGAAAATAATGGAGAAAGAGAATTAACGAGAAAGAAAAAAATGGAGAAAGAGAACTGATGAGAAAGAGAAAATAATGGAGAAAGAGAACTGACGAGAAAGAGAAAATAATGGAGAAAGAGAACTGATGAGAAAGAGAAAATAATGGGGAAAGAGAATTGACGAGAAAGAGAAAATAATGGAGAAAGAGAATTGACGAGAAAGAGAAAATAATGGAGTAAGAGAACTGATGAGAAAGAGAAAATAATGGAGAAAGAGAACTGAAGAGAAAGAGAAAATGATGGAGAAAGAGAATTGACGAGAAAGAGAAAATAATGGAGAAAGAGAACTGCTGAGAAAGAGAAAATAATGGAGAAAGAGAATTAACGAGAAAGAGAAAATAATGGAGAAAGAGAACTGATGAGAAAGAGAAAATAATGGAGAAAGAGAACTGACGAGAAAGAGAAAATAATGGAGAAATAGAATTGACGAGAAAGAGAAAATAATGGAGAAAGAGAATTGACGGGAAAGAGAAAATAATGGAGAAAGAGAACTGATGAGAAAGAGAAAATAATGGAGAAAGAGAATTAACGAGAAAGAAAAAAATGGTGAAAGAGAACTGATGAGAAAGAGAACATAATGGAGAAAGAGAACCGATGAGAAAGAGAAAATAATGGAGAAAGAGAATTAACGAGAAAGAAAAAAATGGAGAAAGAGAACTGATGAGAAAGAGAAAATAATGGAGAAAGAGAACTGACGAGAAAGAGAAAATAATGGAGAAAGAGAATTGACGAGAAAGAGAAAATAATGGAGAAAGAGAATTGACGGGAAAGAGAAAAAAATGGAGAAAGAGAACTGATGAGAAAGAGAACATAATGGAGAAAGAGAACCGATGAGAAAGAGAAAATAATGGAGAAAGAGAACTCATGAGAAAGAGAAAATAATGGAGAAAGCGAATTAACGAGAAAGAGAAAATAATGGAGAAAGAGAACTGATGAGAAAGAGAAAATAATGGAGCAAGAGAACAGATGAGAAAGAGAAAATAATGGAGCAAGAGAACTGATGAGAAAGAAAAAATAATGGGGAAAGAGAACTGATGAGAAAGAGAAAATAATGGAGAAAGAGAACTGATGAGAAAGAGAAAATAATGGAGAAAGAGAACAGATGAGAAAGAGAAAATAATGGAGAAAGAGAACTGAGGAGAAAGAGAAAATAATAGATCAAAAGTATAGATGAGAAAGAGAAAATAATGGAGAAAGAGAATTAACGAGAAAGAGAAAATAATGGAGAAAGAGAACTGATGAGAAAGAGAAAATAACGGAGACAGAGAACCGATGAGAAAGAGAAAATAATGGAGAAAGAGAACTGAGGAGAAAGAGAAAATAATAGATCAAAAGTATAGATGAGAAAGAGAAAATAATGGAGAAAGAGAATTAACGAGAAAGAGAAAATAATGGAGAAAAAGAACTGAAGAGAAAGAGAAAATAATGGAGAAAGAGAACCGATCAGAAAGATAAAATAATGGAGCAAAGCACTGATGAAAAAGAGAAAAAAATGGAGAAAGAGAACTGATGAGAAAGAGAAAATAATGGAGCAAGAGAACTGATGAGAAAGAGAAAAATGGAGAAAGAGAACAGATGAGAAAGAGAAAATAATCGGGAAAGAGAACTGATGAGAAAGAGAAAATAATGGGGAAAGAGAACTGATGAGAAAGAGAAAATAATGGAGAAAGAGAACTGATGAGAAAGAGAAAATAATGTAGTAAGAGAGCAGATGAGAAAGAGAAAAAATGGAGAAAGAGAACAGATGAGAAAGAGAAAATAATCGGGAAAAAGAACTGATGAGAAAGAGAAAATAATGGAGAAAGAGAACCGATGAGAAAGAGAAAATAATGGAGAAAGAGAACTGAGAAGAAAGAGAAAATAATAGAGAAAGAGAACTGATGATAAAGAGAAAATAATGGAGAAAAAGAACTGAAGAGAAAGAGAAAATAGTGGAGAAAGAGAACCGATCAGAAAGAGAAAATAATGGAGCAAGAGAACTGATGAGAAAAAGAAAAAAATGGAGAAAGAGAACTGATGAGAAAGAGAAAATAATGGAGCAAGAGAACTGATCAGAAAGAGAAAAAATGGAGAAAGAGAAAAGATGAGAAAGAGAAAATAATCGGGAAAGAGAACTGATGAGAAACAGAAAATAATGGGGAAAGAGAACTGATGAGAAAGAGAAAATAATGGAGCAAGAGAGCAGATGAGAAAGGGAAAATATGGAGAAAGAGAAAATAATGGGGAGAGAGAACAAATGAGAAAGAGAAAATAATGGGGAAGGAGAACAGATGAGAATGAGAAAATAATGGGGAGGGAGAACAGATGAAAAAGAGAAATTAATAGGGAAGAAAGAGAAAATAATGTGGAGACAGGACAGATGACAAAGAGAAAATAATGGGGAAGACGACTAGTGATGAAGAGAAAATAATCGGGAGAAAACAGATGAGAAAGAGAAAATAATAGGGAAGTGGACTGATGTGAATGAGAAAATAAGGGGGGAAAGAGAACAGAAGGAATGAAAAAATGATGGGGAAAGATAACTATTGAAAAAGAGAAAATAATGGAGAAAGAAAACTGACGAGAAAGAGAAAATAATGGGGAAAGAGAACTGAAGACTATGAGAAAATAATGGGGACAGAGAACAGATGAGAAAGAGAAAATAATGGGGATAGAGAACAGATGAGAAAGAGAAAATAAGGGGGAAAGACAAATGAAGAGAAAGAGAAAAATAAATGCCGAAAGAAAACTAATGAGAATATAATGTGGAAAGAGAACTGATGAGAAAGTGAAAATGATGGAGAAAGAGAACTGATGAGAAAGAGAAAATAATGGGGAAGATGACTGATGAGAAAGAGAACATAATATAGTACAAGTATTGAAAACTGACTCATGTTCTGCTCTCCCTCTCTCCACACACACACACACACACACACACACACACACAAACGCACACATGCACGCATAGATAGATAGATAGATAGATAGATAGATAGATTAGGTCTCGAGTCTTATAGGCGGAAATGAACGTTCTAACAAATTGACCACGTGCCCATTCAGGGGGATTGATATTACATAATAGGTCAGCACTAATTTTCTCGTTTCTTAATACTTTGCTTAACTTTTAGAACTCTTTTGCTATCCCAATCCTATTCCGGATTTTGGCGTCTCGTATTACGTTCTCTGTTAAGAAACTTTCCAGACATTTAGATTTTCGTACTTACATGGTTTTGTCATCTCTAATTATGTAGTGTGCATGTTGGCCTGCCCCCCTTTAAAAACATATATTCTCTTTTCTTGCATATGACGGTTAATCCTTTCTTGGAAAGTTGAATTACTAAAGGGAATTAACTGATATTGAGATATCCAAAAAGGCATGGCACGTGGAATTAGAACAATCTACCCTCGTGGAAAAATAAAGGTTTCGCTTCGAAATTCTAACATATACAACCTGAAGAATGTGGGAACGTACAACTGCCGAACATGACAATAAAGATGAGGTCAACAGTCGGAACGATGTTAATCGTATAAATAGTTACAATACCTCATTACAGAAATATAAACACATCCTGAAGAAGCTGGACCGAACAACGGCCGAAACCTCATGAATTTGACAATAAAGATGAGGACAACAGTCCGGACGATGTAAATAATATAAATAGTTATATCACCTCATCTCGAAAATATAAACAGTCACGAAAAAAGGCCGGGGCGTACAACGGTCGAAATTTCGTGAATATGATAATAAAGATGCGGAGAACAGTCCGGACGATGTAAATAGTATAAATAGTTACAATACCTCATCTCGAAAATATAAACAGACCCGGAAGAAAGCCGGAGCATACAACGGTCGAAATGTCGTGAATATGATAATAAAGATGAGGACAACAGTCCTGACGATGTAAATAGTATAAATAGTTACAATACCTAATCTCGAAAATATAAACCGACCCGGAAGAAGGCCGGAGCGTACTACGGTCGAAATGTCGTAAATAAGGCAATTAAGACATGGACAACAGTCCTTACGATGTACATAGTATAAATAGTTACAATACCTCATCTTAGAAATATAGACACCTATTTTTTGTTGCATTTACTGAATTAATTTTATATCTATATGCAGGTGGTTTGTTACTGTTGTAACTTTTGCGTTATTCTATCGTTCTCAAATAAATCAAGCCCATAGAAAAACAGACGTTAGTTAATATTGCAATTATGTACAAATATCTGTGCTCTTTCTGTTGAGGTCACAACCATCAAAAGAAAAACAGTTGGTATAGTTTCCCTGTCGGTGTGCATTTCATCTCTCTCTTGATGGATGTTGTCTTTCGCAATGACTTACACAGTCATCTGCCTGTTGTGAGCAGGTGCTTCCACATTGAAGATATTTGCAAGTAAAGAAAAGAAGGGCGTGTATGCTTCTGGTTTTCGGCATCGTCTAATCTCTTGTCCTGGAGGGAAAGGCTGTCAGGACGTTTTAATGTGCAACGGACAACTTAACCAAAAAAAAAACCAGTTTGCCTATATATTTGCAGTATTAGCGTAGTGGTTACAACAAAGGTGGATGATTCTGAAGCAAATATCAAGACAGAATTGTGAGCCCCTGCAAACTGGTGTAAAAACCCACAGTATACACGAGGTTATTTTAGGCTAGACTCTTTACTACAGTAGCTAAGCCACGCCAGTTTATAACCCCTGGTATAAAATTGGTTAAGCTAGAATATACCACTTTCAAAATCGTTTCGGGTAACGCGGAAAAAGGGTGAAGAGAAAAGTAGCGAGTATAGAAGGAGACATAAAAAAAAAGTAGAGGGGGGACAGGAGTAGGGAGGTGGGAGAAAAAAGAGAGATGGGAGCGAGTGAGAGAGAGAGAGTTGGTGAGGATATGTTTGTCTTTATAAATAGTCTATTTTTTTCTACTGAAAAATAATATAACCGAAATTCTATATGAGAAAAAAAGGAACTGATTTTCATCGCTGGCCACAACCTAAGTACACATGCTATTTAATCTCTGTTTTGACTTTATAAAGCGAATATTTTTATATTATTCATAATTCTGATTTATTTTTCTTTGATCTAAAAACACGTTCATGTTGCAATTTGAAAATATTTTCTTAAACGGGTTTTCCATCTGGATTTACTTCCATAACATTTTACGTGTTTCATTAAATAAGGCCGCAAGGCACCGAAGGTTTAATATCAGGGTTTTGCTTCATACGCCTTCCTGAACTGTTGAGCTCCATCTATCCGAAGCCGCTGGTTAAGATGCGTCAGTTGTTCGCCTTCGCCCACTGCCGCATAATGATTTATTAAGAGAAGCGTACATGTGGCACAAGGCCGAAAGTATGGAGTACCTAGTGACGATCGAACTCACTACTCAGTAGTAATTGATATGGCGAGACAAACTTGCTAATCATTACGTCACGTCGAAGTTGCTTACTGTCATACAGGAGAATTAATATGACATAGTAGTCTTAGCATTCTTTCCTTTATTTCTAATGAAATGTTCAAGTTCAATCCATTGTATTCCCCGTTGCTTCAAGTCTCCTCTTCATCCGGGAAGTTGTACAGCGTTCAATGTCATATACAATGACTTATTATATAACAGTAAAACACTCTTTTCTTTGTTTCTAACAAAGTTTTCATGCTTTGACCATGGTATTCTCAGCATCCTTCTGTAGAACCAAATCTCTGTTGCCTAAAGTCGCCTTTTGATCTTTGGTAAAAAAAGCAGGATAGATTTAGCTCTATAGCTTTGATAGGTAACCAGTCCATGAAAAAAATACAAATCTGAACTCTTAACCATGGAGAAGATAACGGAAAGCTATTATGCCATCTATCCTTCTTTCCTAAGAATTCACAAGTAATAATAAGAAGGAATCTGTGGAGAAAAACAGTGTCCTACAACCTGAAAGGAAATTATATTTAAATACATATGATGGACTCTCCCTTCGATATGACTTATGAGGATCTGACAACCTTATTCAGATTTTTATGTGTCGTATGTGACACTTCTGTCCTGCAAGTGACCACCATGTCCACATATTGTGCAACAGCGAGGATCTCGGGCGATAACCACAGGAATATTTGCTGACGCTTTTCGCTGTTGTCTTTCATCTCTTAGTCGATCAATACGACCGATTTCAAAGTTTCTGATATCACTGTGGCACAAATATCTCCAGTTATTTCTATCCAGGGCAACTCGCTCGAAGTTAGTATGAGGTATATTGACAGTTTGAGATGTTAGTACTTAGCTTATATTTATCTTTATACTAGAGCCAAGGCTGTGTCCGCTGGTTGTAAATGAGGACCTTACGTATACCATCGTCACTTTGTAACATGATCATCCCAGGAAGGTGTGTGTGTGTGTGTGTGTGTTTCATTAAAGACTACAGACAAGGTACAGCGATTAAGCTTTTTATTTAATTATATATATATATATATATATATATATATATATATATGTATAAAAGCAAACATTGAAGTCAATAAGCAGAAACGTAATTGTCAGGCGATGCGCGTTGTGTTTTTGCTTGACTATTTATATATGGGCGTTAACTGTTTAGAATGATTCTGGTACCTATTGAGTGGGAATAATTGTGGATCTGAATACAGTTTTTTTTACCTATTTATAGTGTTGTTACTTAAAATTTTATTTATTATTGATTATTTTATTGTTGGTTATTATTACGATGTTTTCTTGTGTTTATCTGTGTGTACGTAGTTTTTGTATATGATAAAAAAATATAGCTTTAAGGTATGCTTATACTTAGAATACTGAAAGACAATGGTTTTAATTAAGCATCAACTATAAGAAGACAAAGGTATTGTTGTCAACAAAAAAAATCCCAAGGGGTCAACTACAAATTGGAAATGACAACATCAAGCAAGTAGAGAAGCTGAAATATCTCAATTTAAATTGCTTAATTTCAGGGATAGAACGTATGTAATGATGAAAGTAGACAGTGAAGTCAACGCTCAGCTGCGACAGTCTGCTTCATACTTAAACGCAATCGTCAGGCCATCTTCGACCATTGTATTCTCAGCATCCTTCTGTCGAACCACATCTCCGTTGCTTGAAATTGCCTGGTCATCTCAGGTAAAAAGCAGGTGGAATTTTAGAGCCATTTTGGCTGACGATTGCATTTAAGCAAGAATTAGTGTCGGCGTCAATATTCACTTTCATGTATATATATATAGATATAAAGAGATTTTCCAAGCGCAGGTTAGATGTGGCACAAGGCCGAAAGTATGGGGTACCCAGAGAGGATCGAACTCACTACTCAGTCGTAATTATTCTAGCAAGACAAGCTTTCTAATCATTACACCAGATCGAAGTGGCCATATATATATATATATATATATATATATATATATATATATATATATATATATATATATATATATATATATATATATATATATATATATATATATATATATATATATATATATATATATATATATATATATATATATATTATAATAAGAAAGAATAGTAAGATATATAATCGGGTGTTCTTATTGATATTTTTATTTTTACAAAACATTGCTCAATGTAAATTTACAGAGCATAAATATTATGAATTAACTGATTTAAAAATATGGTTCCTTCGCTACACAGGAATTACCATGTCTCAAAAACCGAAGCTAAAAACTTAAAATTTAATTATATAATTAAATTAAAAGCATTAGTTCTGTTTCATCTTCAAACGAATTTTGGAATAACTTTAAATTTACTGAGTTTTAAACGCACATACAATTCATAATTTTTTGTTTCCAAGGATACAGATAAATACACTCATTTAGACAGGGGCGGTAACGTGTTCATTTTTATTAACTACTAGCAGTAAAGCCCGGCATTGCCCGGGGATGTAACAGTAAGAGATAGATCAAGTATCGACCATCATAAAGACTGAAAAATAAAATTGGCAAAGATTATTGTTTAAGGTTGACGGACACGCATGTCTTAATTAGTTTTTGTTTTGTTTTGTTTTGTTTTTTTGTTTTGTTTTTTTTTTTTACGAATTGGTCAAACCCAAACTCAAACAAAAACATTGTTTTCAATTGTTATGAGTCTACCGATAGAATAGAATTTTATTATAAACAATTGTCTTGTAAATGGAATTTTTAAAGCATTCTGAATGTAAAAATAAAGAAAAATGTGTGCAAGACAATAAGAAACACTGTTTTGTTTTGGAAATCCGATCCCATATATAAACGAACACACACACAAACAAACAACCTGGGTTTTATAATAAGTATAACTCGATATGAGTTGTCCCCCTTTCATTCTCGTGATGTCTGTTAATTGTGTTTTCAAATTGATTCCGTGCAAAAACAATTGTGTTTTTCGAATTTGGGGTGCTGTCAGAACCACCGCAAGGCAATTTTACGTAGTCCTGTGAAGTTTTGTTGAAATCGGTTGAAAAATATAGGAAATCCGATCCAATATATAAACGTACACACACACAAACTGGGTTTTATAATACGTAAGATTATTGTATCAATTATGAGTTACGTTCGAAAAAGATGTTAACTCTAGGTAGGGTAGAGGTACCTTTTTTAACGAATTCTGACATCCGTTCAACGCGTGTCGTCTGTTGTTTTTTTTTTTATCAATGACCAGAAGTCTTTCGACATTTTTTTCAGTTAAATTCGTACTTGTATACATAAAGATTCTTTCTAAAAGGGTTTTTTGAAACATGGTAATTCCTGTGTAGCGAAGGGAACATATTTTTAAATCAGTTAATTTGTATATATATATATATATATATTTATTATTATTATTATTATTATTATTATTATTATTATTATTATTATAGCAGTTGACGAATATGTACAACTTGTACTTCCCTTGGACGTTTCGGATCGCGACAGCTCTTTTTCATGTTTTTCTTTTTTTTTTTCAATATCAATCTATGTATGGAGGATCAACTAAAAATCATAACGTGAATGGCTTAATAAACAAAAGGAATTAATTTATATCAAACTGTCGACACCACCCTTCCATGTACCTAATGTTGATATTACCTGAGCTGAGTGAGAGTAACCGTGAGCATTATTCGATAATAGTTCTCTTGTTCACCGACAAGTATAAACCCCCTATAGCAGTGTACGCTGTGTAATGCGTTGGTTGATCGGTAAGGCGGTACTAGCGTTGAACTGCTCACCTGACGCAATGTGCCCAACTTAATAGGCGATCCAGTTCTCATCACCATTGGCTGACCACAGTTTCCAAATACCACCTGTGACTGTCGAGAAGTTGCATATTCCTGAGTCGCTCTTGCTACCGTTTCCAAAAAAAAAAAAAAGAGAGAGAGAGAGAGTCCATATTTTCATAGAGTTCCTTATATTTATCATTATAACAATCGCTCTTTATGATCCCAACTATCATTTTACTTTGATAAGGTATGTCTGCATCCTGCGGCGGTCGCAACTACACTGTCACAGCTTCACAACCCCTTTACCTATTACGTTATGCGCCTGTTGTCCGGATGAGTTCATTTCTACAAATGGAGTAGGGTGAAACAATCTAGTGAACAGTGTAGATTTGGGACTATACTTTGGATTTCGAGAAATCACCTGAAATTGAAAGTTGCGCGTCTTTTTCAAACCTAATACCTCACTTGAGGACGGAGACTTTCTCTTCCTGAAGATGAATATCATATATTCAACAATAATAGTAATAATAATATAAAAATAAGCCAATTAGTGCAGAAGGTTTCCTTAAAGCCTAATCTACTTGTTGTTTAGGGTAATCTTATGATTGCTGGATTTTAAATTTTAGGTAACCCTCTTTCTAAAAGGATTAATTAGGCCAAAAAAGGCAAGAAACTTACAATTTATTAAATCCAGAGGGCGGCTCTAAATTTTTGGTCCATACTTTTTTTTTTGGGGGGGGGGGGGTTGTCTTTGTTTTTGTTTCTTGTCGCTATCTGTTTTTTGTTTGCTGTTTGTTTTTGGTCGGGTGGCCCTGCAGCTTACACGGAATAATTAGAAAGCGAACAACATCTTCAAGCAACCACAAGATCTGGTAAAAGAGCTGATCTATTTACGCGAGAAGGTTTTTTTTTTTCCTTCCTTCAACCATATTCTGATATTATTACAGTTTACCCGGCGACGGATAAACCTAACGACAAACCAGAATCTAAATCTGCACCTTGAATCTGAACACATTACTTGGCACCATTTTAACAATTCGATAAGCACCTTCTGTCAGCGCCATTCTTTTCTCACTTGAAAAGACCACACCCAAACGAATATCTACCACGTGGCAGTAGGCGTGAAAGATACAACCAATCAAGCCGCGATTATAATGTACAAAAGAGCAGAGCGAATTCAAAAATAAGTGCTTTAAATGACAATACAGAGGAGATAAAGTGAAGGGATCTGTAAATAAGAATTGGGGTAGAAATGGAATAGTAGGTTCAGTGATTAAGCAAGCTGTCGTTGACAAAAGCAAGCTGTAAACAAGAAACCAAGGATAAGGGGCGAATATAGTTTAGATAATATATTTGAAATACACGACTGCTTTTATTTTTATTTATTTTTTGTAAGCAACTTAGAATGTTCACAGTACTCGGGTTGAGTAATTTTTGCGCAAGAATTTGTACACAGTACTCGGGTTGAGTAATTTTTTTGCGCAAGTTATTTCAATGATTGCTCAAAGTTTTTATGCTTTTTTACCTTTTTACCTTGTAAAGGTACAAGAGCCACTCGAGTAAGAGGCCTAGTTTATGAGGAATATTATACGGTTAAGCATAGAACGGTTAAAATCAGAGAAAAATCCTCTAGGGGGTCGTTTCCATAGATTCCGGACGGTATAACTGAAAGTAAGTTATATCTAAGGTTCAAACTAAATAATGGTAAAATAGAGTTTAAATCACTTACTAAACGCTGTATGTGAGCCTCGTAATCACTTAAGGTCGTAGGGGTTCCACATAGCAGCCGTGGTGTGTCTATGGCAAGGTAGCCTGGCGGCTGATTTTTAATTCAGAGTTTTTCTTCTTCTAGACTGGTTGCTACATTTGAGCAAGAGAGCCCGGGCTCCTATTTAAGCCCTACTGTAGAAATACAGATCCATACCTTTTCCAAGAGCAGTAGCTCTGAGAGAACGAAACAGAATCAAGCGGGAATTGAACTCAGCACTCCGAATTCACTTTCTTCGCTGATAATTATTGCACTATCCGCGTATTGATTTAGAAAAATATTCAAATAGATATGAAGTAGATCTTAGCCTGCTTCTCTGTTGTTTGTGTCAAAGGTCGACGTCCTGACAGTTTCATTTATGTGTTGTCACCATAGTAGATGTCTTTATCATCTTCGATGTCGCCAATGTCCACAGAGTCATATTGTCCTTCTTCATCAGAAATGATGTCATCTCCACTGCCGTTCATTGCGTTCGTGATGCAGAATCTTCTGAATTACTTTAAGAGGAGAATTTCAGGGATGTTCTGCTATAAAAAAAAAATAGTCGCTAGTCACTGGAATCTGTTTTTCTCTATATTGAGTCGGAACAAAAGTTTGAAAAGTTTTTAAGTAATTTTCAAAAACAGTTTTTAGATACTTGTACATGTGTAACATTTTGTTCCACTACTTTTTGCCATGTCTGAGGCAGTTTTAATTCAATTCCATAAGAAATTGGTACCATTCTAAATGATAGACTGGTCTAAATGGTTTTTACAGGGATCCGGATAATTGATGTTCTTCAGATTAAGAAACTTTTGTATAGATCAATTGATAATCTGGAATACGGTCAAATTTCTTCTTTTTTTTCAAATATTTCTACTTAAAGATGTCTAATGAAAGTTTTTTTTTAGATTTGCTAAAATCAATTTTAACAGCTATAGTATTTAGAATATTGAACATTTCTTAAAGGCCAATACATTAAAATTGGCTGTTTTTATATGAGTTCTTTATTGACTTATTTTCTTGTCTTTTTTTCGGTGTTTTGTTTCCTTTCTCAAGTAATTGCTTCAGGTAAATTGACAACCAGAAATTGCAACATCCATATTTTGTCTAATAAAACTCACGTCTGGTGAATTAAGTTGATCGTTTTTAATGGATCATAACAAACTAATAGAAAGATGACGTTTCAAAACATTTGATCGCAATGCTATTAAACAAAAATGCAACAGAAATAAACTTAAACACTATATTTTAAACTGTTTCCAACAACCAGCAATCTGTTAACCTATGTTTATTTTTTTATATCTTTATTTGATTTATTTGTTTATTTAATTTCTATTTCTTTAATTTTATTTCAATCTGTTTATTATTTCTTTTTACCTTATTTATATTTTTAGTCTTTTGCTTTATTTGTTTAATTGTTTATTGGTTATTATTTGTTTTATTTTATCTGGTATTGTTGATTGTTTTGTTTGCCTATTTTCATTTATTTGTTTATTTATTTGATTGTTTCGTGAATTTAGTGACAGTGCAATTGTGAGTTCAATTCTTAGCTGAAGCAGTGCAGGCTCAAACCCATTAGAAAAAGGTCTTGTAATAACTTAATAGCTCTAAAAAAAGAATAAGATGGGATATATCTATATATGGACAGCGGAACAAGGACAGTATAACCCTATAGATTAAAAAATGTATTCAGTTCGAAATTCTGTGAAGCTTACACGGATTTGCAGACACCTGGAGAAAGTCAGGAAGCATAATGACCAAAACACTGTCATAACAATAAAGATGGGGATATTAGTCCGACTGCAAATAATGGTAATGATGAAATTGTTTAATGCGGAGTTTTACGATAAAATTAGAAAAACGCTGTGAACCTAAATAAACATTACACGCCAGATCGTTTTCTACAACTTACACCTTAAACTAACACTCAGAATGACGCCATGACTAACTCACTGAAAGGGCAACAATGAAAACTGATCAACATGCCAATGCGTCAGGATGTTTATTTTGCATACTGCCGAATGCAAAATATTTTCAAGGTCTTTTCTGGTGCGGGTAGATGCCAAAAAATGGTTGATTCTCGGGCTTTTTGATATAGACATATGAAAGTAGTTCTGATTCTAATCCTCCGAGTACAAGAGTGAGGCAATGTAAAGCTGTAGGTAGATTATAGTATTTTGCATACCCAAGTGAGGAATGCCCAATGCAAGCTGCTTTTGCTCCTATTTTGTCTGGTGTATGCATTTCTTTTCTGGGTCCCAACATTGACCTAAGGTCAGAAATGGCTCCCTGACATTTTCCACTGAACATTCTTGTAAAAAAAAAAAATTAAAATCACACAAACTTTACAGTCCTTGTAATTTTATAATTTTTTTGAAGATCTTCAACGATACATTATAGTCTGCAGAAATTGCCATGTCAATATGTTGTGGAGGTATTTCTCAGTGGAGGCTTGTATTTGTACTAAAATCGGTCCTAAATGGTTCGACGTACAAAACGTTAGGAACTTGATATAATAGGTATTACGCAGAGTAATCTTGTTGTGGTCGCTGACTACATTCGTATTCGACTAACTGACGATTACTGTCATCGACGCTATTTAGTAACTGCCCCACGCAGTCACATGTGGCACAAGGCCGAATTTTATGTGGGGTTCCCGAGCCCGTAGGCTCGGCCAAACAAATCCCCGTACCCCTCGCATAAACGGGATCGGGTCAGTCTACCTCCCTGGACGAAACTCTGCCCTTCGGCACAGCCTCGTCCGAGTTCCTCTCTGCCCGAAGGCAGAGAGTTCGACTGTCGTTCGACATCGACTAACCGTCGTTTCTCTTACTACTCCTACTCATATTAGGTGGGATAGTCTATTAACTATAGAATAGGTGTTTCACCATAACACCCCCTCCTAAAACTTTACTCCGTAGGAGTAAAACAGTTTTCTTTATTTATTTTTTACAGGAAATATAAAGGGGAAAAAAAACTTCATTTTTTAGCAACATCGTAGCGTATCTCCTACGTTTTGGATCCACTTTTAAATGATCAGTTGCCTTTCTTTTTCTCCTGGATCGGCGTACCTCAGGTAAAATCGTTGTAGGCGTTGTTAGATCAAACGTATCGAAAATCACCTCCATCGGTGTTTCTTCCGCGGGTCCGCTGTCAACCACGTCTGAAGAGCGTCGTCTGATCTGGTTAATGTGCCGTCTGCACGTGAATTTTTCGCCTTTCACCAAGTACATCATATTGCCAATCCGCTTTTCTATTTTTTGGTACCTCCATAGTGTTACCAGAAACAACCTTCCGCTTTGAGCTTCTTAAGGATGGAGTCATAGTTTCTGTAGGTTCTTCTTGTCGTTCTATTTGTTCAGCCTCTAGCTTCCCTTTTGTCGATCTTGTGCTTCTTAACGTTTTCTGTGGTGACTTCAGTTGACTTAATACATGTCCTTGGCTGCGGGTAACTCGCTCCCCAGTTTTTCTCGGTGTCGGCTTCATCTTTACTTTCTGGAACTTTTTGTTTTTCACGTATATCGTCAGTGTTGCCCATTCACTATACTCAACTTTTTTAAGTACACCGGTTTTCTCTAATCTGTCCAATTCTTTATCTATCTGTTCAAATGAGGCAAACGGCACATTCATTTTCTTTTTGAATACCGCCTGAGCGTTTTCTTTTAGCTGAAATTTTGCCTGCATCTTGGTACACGTTCCGAGCCCTGAAGAAAAAACAGTAGGAAATGTTTCCTTAAGTTTCTTTACTAATTTTTGGGCTTCGGTGTTTAAACTTTCTACCTTGTAACAGAAGGAATTTATCGGTAGATCCCATAATTGGAATTCTGTTATCCAATCCGTACCAAGTAAGTTCGTGGTATTTTCTATGACAAATAGTTTAGCTTTTCCCATTTTTTATTTAACGTGACGTTTGTAACAAATTCCCCAATAAATTGTATTTTTTCTCCCGTCACTGACGTCGCGATTTTCTTTGTCTTCATTAAAGTTGGTTTCGCCAACTTCTTCCGCGTATGCAAATTTATGATAGATAGATCTGAGCCAGTGTCAAGTTGCATTTTTATTTTTTTATTACTTATTTCGACGGTAACAAATTTTCTGGTTATTCCATCGTTCACCTCGTTGGACTTTAATTTTCTTATTTTATTGTCTTTATTTTTTGACCTGCAGTGCGAACTTTTATGACCCACTGTTTTACAGTTGAAACATTTTTTATTCCTAAAATCGCAATATCTGTACCAGTGTAGTTCACCGTAAGCAAAACATGGCTTCGGGAGTTTTTGTTTATTTTTCTCTGGTATTTCACATTTTGCTTGATAATCCGCAATTTTAGAATTCTTTTTGGTAGACTGACTTTCTTCTTTGTAGCGTATTTTCCTTACATGCGAAACGCCAGACTGTTCTATCTTTTTCGAATCTTTCTTTACGCTAACATATCTTGTGCAGTCTTCTGCCAATTTCTGTACCGTATACTTGGATCGCTTTCCAATTTTGCCAGGACTAATTTTCTCAACTCTGCGTCTCTTTCCGATACCAGCCCCTGAACAAACACCAAGCACTTAAAATTGTCTGCGCTTAACTCTGCCAACTTGAATTCTTCACCATGCTTATTCACATTGGCTGCGTACGTTATATAGTCTTGTTCGTCATCTTTCATCCGATTCAAACATTTCCACGTTTTGTGAAACAAAGATGTCTTTTTACTAAATAATTCACTTAATATATTTACCACCTCGGTAAATGTCAACTCGATAGTTTTTTCGGTAAAATGTAGTTTACCAATTTGTTATGCTCAGCAGTTCCTAATTTGCTTAAAAGAAGCCTAACCTTCTTTCCTTCAGGCCGCGAGTGGCAGTCCTCGTTATACACGTCCGTATATTTTTTTATAATACTCCTCAAATGTTATCTCTTCATCTGGACTGTACGTGAATATTTCAACTGAATTCCATATTGTATTCTCTGGGAAAGAATCACTTTGTAGATTTTTCTCTTTCCTCTTCTCAGTTATTTCCAGAATTTTGTTTTGAAACTCCCTATGCATCTGTTGCATTTTTTGTTGGAATTGCATTTGTCTATTGAAAGTTTCCTCCTCTAGCTGCATCTTGAATGTTTTTGTTGCTCTAATATTGTCATCTGTTGTTCCGACTGGAACTTAAAGAATTCCCGGAATATATTTTTGCATTCCTCCATCTTCGCAAAAAGTTTACACAATGCCTAAATACTGTAGAGGGGGGGGGGTCCTACGAATTTGCAATTCGTGACCTATTTGACCAAACTGTATTATCGGGAAAAAAAATTATTTTCTCAGTTGAGAATACAACAGATTTTTTCGTCACTAAGTTGACGTCTTGGCTTGCGAATAAATTTGCCAAGTTTTTTTTTTTTTAGTGTGAATCCGAGACTTTGTCGCCGAAGTTATTGTGGCGAGCGAATTTTTTCTTCTTCCGTATGAGTGCGAATCCTCGTCGCCAAAGTTGTTGTGGAGTTATTTCGCAGTGGAGGCTTGTATTTGTACTAAGTCGGTCCTAAACTAGGTTCGACGTACAAAACGTTAGGAACTTGATATAATAGGTATTACGCAAAGTAATCTTGTTATTGTCGCTGACTACTTTCGTATTCGATTAAATTTCGTCTACTGTCGTCCGACATCGACTGACCCTCGTTTCTCTTACTACTCCTACTTATATTAGGTGGGAGAGTCTATTAATTATAGAATAGGTGTGTTTCACCATAACACAATATATAGTCATATGAAGTCTGTTTTTTTTTTTTGTTTTTTTTGTCTTTCATTACGATGTCTGGGCGATTAGCTTTGATTGTTATGTTTGTGTATCTTGCAAAATCCCTAAAATTGTCATTGGTGCTGTGTCTGTAACCGGGTCTGGGTGATGTTCATACCAATTTCTTTCAGTTTCCTTTCCGAAAAAATTGCGTATTTTCCAATGCAGATATTGGCGCACTCTGTCGAGCCGGGTTTTATTATCCCAGATAAGATTTTAATATCTTGTAATTAATGTCTGAATAATAAGCAGCCTTATGTATCATGCAATTTTACTCTGACTAAGCGTTTATTACTTTGGAGATTATTTTTACCATTCCTAAGAGGCTTCATTTCACCAACAGTTCCACTGGACAATCGATTACAATATTCTTTAACTCTGTTCTGTCAGCCATCGTAACAAACGCATCAGTGACATCTGATATCATTGTGACCTTCTTCTACCTTCAAACTTTAATGGGTCATAGCTGATTGCTATTTTTAATGGATTTTTAATGGATGTAAATGAATTTCTATATTTTTAAAAATTTTAAATTAATTTTTTTAATCCAACACTATATTATTATTACGTTATTTTTTAGTAGATAGAGCTGAGCTCTGCTTGATCTCGATGGCTTCGCGTGACAATATTGAAAACTGCACACATCAGCTATAAGATTGGTTTCGCTGATGGAAAAAAAAAGAATTTAGGTTCGATTCCTGTTGACAGAAATGTTTTTCCTTAGTAGAACTTCTCGATCTAGACCGGTTGATATTAATATTAATAATACTGTCTAAGGAAAATAAATAATTTGTGTATACGAGACGCGGAAGCGAAAATCGCGTCACAGTATACACTAGTTAGTCGTTGCTTTGAAATTTTTCATGCAACAAAAACAGACTATCATTATTGTTTCGTCCGTGTATTGCTTGATATATTGAAAAGTAATTGTCATCTTTGATAATGGCTTATGTAAGCCGAAAGCATAGATTGGATTTAAACATGTATCAATATGGTGATTTCCTTTCGTCTTTCAATGATAATGTTATTAAGCTTATCAGACAATATGAAAGAAACTTACTTAAAATAAATAGACAAAACTTGTCTATGTTATTTAATGAAAAATGCATCAATGAAAAATTGCTGCCTATATATATATATATATATATATATATATATATATATATATATATATAATCTGGGACCTAGCTGTGTTTTTAATGAGTCTCGTATATGATGTGTAAACTTGTCTGTGTAAGTTTCTTTAGCATGCTCCTAAAACGGTATGTTGGTCTTGGTGGGGGAGCAGTGAAGTTGATTTTGCAAACATATGTGTTGCACTTCCCAGTACCATTCCTTATCAATTTTTCACCTGTCTGTATCTACCTACCCGATTATGCGAATGCATCACTTCACCAGATTACTATATTAGTGCACAGAACTTAGCAAACTTTACATCTTTTGCCCGGGCCACTAGTCTACAGATAAGAACAGTCACAAAAACGTTTTTAATAGAATTAGAGCGACGGTTAGCAGGCTTCTACCTTTAGGCAATTTGCACCTCACTGTGTAATTCCTAACATTTACATTTGTACCAGTCTCATGTTCTTTTATGTGGCGTGACCATTCAAGAATTGGGCGACCATGGTTCTCCACAACTTTCTATATTTTTCTTCTTACTATGCCTATCCAACCTCGCTCTGCCATCTATTAACAGAATCTTGTTAGATAGTTTACTCGCTCTTACTCTCTGTCCTTTCTTTGAAATATTGATGGATGTGCAGATGGTGTAATAGATTACGACTCGGAATTGGAAATTGGAGAACCGAGTTCCAATTCCGTCTGGTCTCGTTATATTCACTTACGCGAAAATACCTTTGGGAAATGTATGAATCCACGTCTTCACCCGCAAGCTATGGGTTAATTAGTATGCTTGTATCACTAAATCATTCTATCTCCCTCCCCCCACAATTCTCAGGATCTAAAAATATTTGCTGACTTGACATAGCCTGCAAATGGTTGATAACCCGTAAAAAACAAATCTGCTATGTGCCGTGATCCTTCAGGATGTGAGCAATCGTGGATCTCCACAACCACCCATCCCTTGTAGCTCTTAGAAACGATTCTCCCTTGCCATCTTTCCCGCCTCGTTCCGCCATCCTTTCATACAATCTGGCTGAGTAAGTGACCCACTGCCTCCCCTTGTCTCTTTTGCCTTTGATATGTCCTGTGAGTGTCAAATTCACCAAGTACTCCTCTCTCACTATGTGTACTAGTAATTTCAGCTGTTTCTTTTTTATTCTGTAGGTTTTAAATTAAGCGCTGACCTTCTTGACTGGTTGGTATTCAAGACTAGAGATTTCTTGGGAAAGATAGTGGTGTAGTTTCCTGTTGCCTTCTCAATGGTTTTGTATTGATAATAGTTTTTCTCCTAATTTGACTTTCATTCCGGAGTGATAGAAAAATAAATAAATAAACAAATAATAGGGAAATCAAAATTTAACCATCTCTAAAAATAGATGTATATGCAGAATGACTAGGCCACAAAGCACTATTTTGACCAACCAATCAGAAACCTTTCCCAAACAGGATAGAAGATCTTGAGCCAATAAGAGGCGGAGTGGCACTTTGGAAGCGGGCTTCTGGATATGTATATAACAAGATTGAAAATCAACCTAAACCAGAATCGATAAATTAATATTGACCATTTCCCGATGCTTTGGTTATTGTAACATACACAGAGATGAAATATGACATTAGCTGGCGACTTTAGACGACTAAATCGTCTGCTACATTTTAAAGACTTATATCATTTCTTTCACCGCCTTTTAAGCAGCCCTCTGCTACATTTGAAAACATACATATATACATATATACATATTTACTTTTCCCCCGGGCTCTCTCTCTTTCTTTCTCTCTCTCTCTCTCACACACACACACACACAGATACGTGTGGGTCAAGACCGTTACACTTAAACTCTTCTGTATTATTATATTATATTGTGTTATATAAATATTACATAAAAACTTGATATTGATAAATTGATGTTAATCTACACAACTCTATTGCGCATTTCCTTTTAACCGTCCTTGGTATGACGATAAACTACATCCGGCAGCAAGGCCTCTGATCGGAAGATTGGAGGTTTTGAGGAGCGTGGAACCACCTCTTAATTGCTACTGTTCCCAGGTCCACTCTGAGCCGAGGTAGTAGCTCCTGTTAGGATCTCAGCTATGGGTAAATAGTGAACCCCAAAACAAAAATAAACTGTACATTTTCATAGTAAAATTACCAGCATTACATTTTCATGCAATCTGATTACAGGCTCCGGAGATAATTACAGACAGGGCGAGATTTGAAAGAATCAATTTATTTCTCGGTGACTTTTCATAGCGAAAAAGATGTATTCCTTTTGCTCGCGTAAAAATATAAGTAATCAAGTACAGACACTGAAGGTTGCTTTGAGCTTTTCGCATCTCATTTCATTTTTCCTTTTGTAAAATATCCAATCGATATATTTGTTAATATTTCCTTCTTCATATTCTACGTCTTATTTTTTTCTTTAGACTTACACGAGTCCATCAAAAATTGTTTGCAGCTCAAATGTACCAGGAGCATATCAAATCTTATTAAAAAGTTTGAAGCCCGCAACAATACCAAAATATAAAATATAACAATACATTTTTCTAATGAAATTACCAGCAATATATATTTTTTTTAAATTACCAACAATGCATTTTATTATCTACAAAATATATATCTAAAAATCATGAAAGTATAAATTAAAAGTATTATAACAGAATTGTACATTCTTTTCAATATTACTTCAAACCTTATTATAGTCTTGGGTATAACGATAAATTACATCCGGCAGCAAGGTTTCTGTTCGGGAGTTTGGAGGTTTTGAGGAGCGTGGAACCACCTCATAATTGCTGTTGTTCCCAGGTTCAACCTGACCCGGAGTGGTAGCACTTGTTAGGGTCTCAGCTATGGGCAAATAGGGAGCCTCCAAAAAAGCACTATGAAATGTATTTTTGGTAAATTAAAAATATGTATTGCTGGTAATTTAATAGTAATTGCTCAACCATTATAGACACAATACACATACACACACACACACATATATATATATATGTTTTAAGACATTTTTATGTTTATACATTCTTTTTATAGATACAAATATTTAAGTAAATGCTCTGTTTATAATAAACAGTATTAAACAATATTTACCGACCGGAATCACCGAGAAATTTTCATAGTAAATATTCGTCCTCCGAATGTATAAACATAAAAATGTCTTGAAATAATTGTCGGACTTTGTCTATTTCATAATGTGTGACGTCATGACGTGTGTGTGTGTCTTTTATGCTTGAGTAACACATTATCTTTTGTGTCTATAATGGTTGAGAAATACATTTTTATAGTAAATTTATCAGCAATACATATAGCAAAATGGCCAACAATACATTGTATAGTAGAAATACATTTGATCTGTAGTTGAAGGCATAAAATTGCGTACAAAATATTTAGATTTGGGTATTAAATTACCCATGCCTCTAAAGAAAAACCACTACATTTTCTTTTGGCTATTACGCAAAGCCAATACATAAAGCCATAATAGATATACGGACATTATCATAAGATAATCTCCACAAATCCTCCATAATCTAAGGTTAGTGATCCTGGTCCACTTTAGTATTTAACTTATTGCTGGGGTTGGGGGAAGAGACGGATTCATGCCTTTCTGAAATGGTGAAATCGAAGGGAGAAAAATACACTGGAAATTGAACTCGGTTCCTCTATTTCAATATCTGCACCGAACGGAGTCCCAAAATAGTATAGCCACAGTTTTTTTGTTCCTAAGTTTGTTAAACCTTGTTGAAAATGGACGGTCTGAAATAAGTGTGAATTAAACAATTTTCTATTCACCTTAATTAGTTTGTCGTTACAAATGCAGAAAGATTTATCATAATTAATGACAGTAATCTTTTTGTTTTGTTTTTTGCTTCTTTTGTTTTCTTATTTTTTTTTTTTTTCATTTTAATCTGATTTATTTTTTATTGAATGTTACAAGTAAAAATATCCTACAAAATATTTTACGTTTAAATGGTGCATTATCCCAAGTTGTTAAGACGGTTCATAAATTGTGTGCCTATTTAGGATAAGATAATCAGCTTATACCTACTGGGCCATATATGCATTTTTGGTTTAATTTTATATTTAAGATTAAAAAGAAAATGAATATTTGTATTAGGTTGCCAAAATATACATATTTCCTCAAGCATTTTGCGTGTGTATGCGTGCGTATCTTTATCTTTTATGCTTAAGTAACAAATTATCTCTTCTTTCTATTTGAAAACCTACTGGGAAGTAAATTTGTCCTTTTTATCTGTATTTATTTCTCTGCACATCTATCTCTATCTCTCTATCTCTCGGTCTATCTATCTCGCTAGCTCACTTTCTAGAAAGAAAGAAAGAAAGAAAGAAAGAAAGGTTTACAGCGTTCTTATTTACTAAGTTTACTAAGCTTATCTTAGTTTGGAACAAGGCCAAGTAATGTTTATCTATCTCTGTTCATTAATCTATCTATCTATCTATCTATCTATCTATCTATCTATCTATGTCTGTTCATTAATCTATCTATCTATCTATCTATCTATGTCTGTTCATTAATCTATCTATGTCTATTCTTTATCTATCTATCTATCTATATGAAAAGAAAGAAGGAAAGAAAGAAGACGTTTTCAGTGTTGTTATTAACAAAGTTTACTACGCTTAGCTTAGTTTGGCGCAAGGCCAAGTAATGTTTATATAGTACATAGAAATGGATAGGCTAAACTGGAGATATCGTAATTTCACATGCCCAAACAAATGAACTCTCGTTATGTATTTTTTTATACCAAAATGACGAACTTTTTTTTCAGCAGTTAGAAACAAACACAGTCCAACTGGTATTTGTCGAAATCCGTTTTTTTTTTATTATTCTATTTCTTGTTTCAATTCTTTTAGTTGCATCTGCTCTTTGTGTATTACGCGCATTTTATTTCCTTTTTTTTTTTTCTTGCCAGAATTCGGGGGATGAAGATGAAGGAAACTCTTAATCAGTGCAGCAAGGGAGGAGGAGCCATTTTGTCCATCCTCGAGTCAAGCCGGAGTTTATAAACGGGTAAATAAACAGAAAATATGCAGTCATCTGCAGAAATTCCGGTGATAGAAACCAAAAGATGCTACTTTTGCCTGGGAATTAGAGTGTCAGTTGCAAAACGAAACACGTTCTTCAAGAGAAAGTTTACATGGGGTGACCAGCCTCTGATTAGTCTCAATTAAATCAACATTTGTTTCCGCCTACTCACTCACTCACTCACTAACTCACTCACTCATTCACTCATTCATTCACTCACTTATTCACTCATTCATTCACTCACTCACTCATTTCCACTTCTAGCTCTCTTTTTCTCATTAGTTCTTAGCCTAGCAAGAATGCACTCCCTAGTGTTACATTTTTTATTACAGTGAGGTTCGCCCTGTACAAAGCCCCAATAACCACACAAGGTAGAGTGTTAAGGAGTAACAGTCACCGTTTATGCTACCTTAGAGATTTAACTTATTGCTGGGTTTGGGGGAAGAGACGGATTCATGCCTTTCTGAAATGGTGAAAGCGAAGGCAGTAAATTACACCAGAAATTGAACTCAGTGCCTCTATTTCAATATCGCACCGAACAGAATCCCAAAATAGTATAGCGACAGTGTTTTTTTTCTGTTCCTAAGTCTGTTAAACCTTGTTAAAAAAAAAGAAATGGATAGTCTGAGATACATGTGGGAATTATATTAAAGATAATCGTGATTGAGAAAGCATCCTCTTGGGAGTAGGTTTTTACAGAGTAGTGGTTCACGGGAAGAAACTTCTCGAGTGAAGCTTACATAACAAAGGAATACGAAAGGAATTAAGACGGTTCGTCATAATGCCTGTAGTATGGCGGGTCCTAGCAGTGAAGGTTAGAATTAGTGGAGCTAAGGAATGTAGTTCGGCTGAGCACTTTCCATTCAATTATCGATAGGGCAGAGAGAGGCTCGCCACAGCCCATCTATGAGAGAAGCGTTGCAGAGTGGAAAATGACACAAGGACGGGTCGACGCTTTGGGAATCTATCGAGGCTGAAAAGTGAGGATTGTGCAACTTCTGCCTAAATATGGCAACAGCACTCCATTTTCGGCCTGATATTACTCTAAAAGATAGCACGAGGAGTCAAGAACTTACTGGAGTAAACAGACCATTTTTCCTGCATCTTTATCGATGGATCTTATGTACGAGTTCCACTTGAGGTCTGAATAGAGTATAAGGTCCAATCCTGGCTCAAGGCACGGGGCCTCACTGAGGGAGCATCCATTCATCGTGACTGGTAGTACTTCAGGGACCGATCAGCGATGATGCTTAAAACAATTGAGGAATGTTCGAGAAGAGATGCCAGAAATCTTTTTTTTTTCCGTTTTACTACTATTGAAAGAAAATATATATATTTTTTACTCGAAATATACCGAAATCAAAGAGTCCACAACTCGCAACGCTGTTAATTCTGAACTATTTAATAAATATTAAATAGCTGTATAGTGCCCAGTATACCCAAAGGTGGGTGTAGGTATTGAATTTCAATGTTTTCCTTCTTCTAGACTGTTTACCAACCATGGCTAGAGATCTCTGTCTATGTTTCTATTTAAACTATAGCTGGGACGAGTGAGCTTTAAGAAGAGACAGATTCATACTTTTCCCAAGAATAATTTTAGAAAATTGAAGGTAACAAACTTGAACTCTGTTCGTCGATTTTGTTTTACGAGTCGCTAACCGTTATAGTAGCCGAACATCCGGGCATCAGAGGTGGATTTCACGCGTAAACCTTTGGGCATCATAGATCCAAACATCAAATCTAGCAAAAAAAAAAAAAAATCCTTGAAGTAATTCTACCGCTTGCGACTACATCTCTTTTTAGACTAGCATTTACTCCCCTACTTCCAATACAAGCAGAATTCAGAAATCGGCTGGAAGTTCAACGTGACATGCGTATTGCTCTCAGCAACAAAATGCCACACATTTCAAAGTTAATTAAGAAAAAGTAACAACAGACAGATTATTAAATGGTTTTATTAGTAATATCTTGATACAGACATTCAATTTAACATCTAATCAATTCTAACAATTTATTTACATGTTTCAATATTAGATCCGTCAATTTAGACTTTTTAAAAGAGTATATTATATAATATTAATTATTAGGTTGGTGCAAAAATAATGACGTAATAATGTCGTTTTTTGACGCGTCAAAAAACGACATTATTACGTCATTATTTTTGCACCAACCTAATATAACAATTATTCTAACACATGAAAATTTCTCGTTTTTTCTATTTTAATCTTCTGACGGATTTTAAAATTAAAAAGGTTTTCATTCTACGTGAAACACATGAGAGTGTTATCGCCTCTTCTATCTACCGCTTCTTTCATTCTTTCTTTTTCTCTTTCTTTGTTTTTCTTTCTTCCTTTCTTTCTTTTTCCTTTCTTTCTTTATTTTTCCTTTCTCTTTCTTCCTTTCTTTCTTTTTCCTTTCTTTCTTTCTTTCATCCTTTCTTTCTTGCTTTCTTTCTTTCTTTCGTTTTTTCTTTCTTTCTTCCTTTTTCTTTCACTCTTTCTTGCTTTCTTTCTTTTTCCTTTCTTTCTTACTTTTTCTTTCTCTTTCTTCCTTTCTTTCTTTTTCTTTCTTTCTTTCTTTCTTTCTTTCTTTCGTTTTTCCTGTCTTTCTTCCTTTTTTCTTTCTCTCTTTCTTGCTTTCTTTCTTTTTCCTTTCTTTCTTACTTTTTTCTTTCCCTTTCTTTCTTTCTTTCTTTCTTTTTCCTTTCTCTCTTTTTCTTTTCTTTCTTTCTTTCTTTCATCCTTTCTTCCTTTCTTTCGTTTTACCTACCTTTTTTCTTTCTCTCTTGCTTTCTTTCTTTTTCCTTTCTTTCTTTTTCCTTTCTTTCTTTCTGTCATGCTTTCTTTCTTTCGTTTTTCCTGTCTTTCTTCCTTTTTCTTTCTCTCTCTCTTTCTTCCTTTCTTTCTTTTTCCTTTCTTTCTTTCTTTCTTTTTTCTTTCACTTTCTTTCTTTTTCCTTTCTTTCTTCTTTCACTTTCTTTCTTTTTCCTTCCTTTCTTTCATCCTTTATTTCTTGCTTTCTTTCTTTCGTTTTTCCTGTCTTTCTCCCTTTTTTCTTTCTCTCTTTCTCTCTCGCTTTCTTTTTCCTTTCTTTCTTCCTTTCTTTCTGTGTTGCTTTTTTCTTTATTTCCCTAAACCAAACAGCGCCTTTGATATATCTTTCTTCCATCTATCCTCGCAAACAGGAATGGCCCATTGTTTATCTGAGATAATGGCAGCGCGTATAGTACGTGTTAACAAACAAAGTAACTAAAAAACGAAGGAACAAGCAAAAATTGAATTTGATTCTTCGACTTGTTCGAAGTACTGTTCTTATCTTTTATTCTTATAGATGTTAATATTATAGATCCGACATTTCGACTATGTTCCGTTTGACTATCTTCAGGCGTCAATTATTTTGGCTCTATGAGATATCTTATATCTTTATTATTGCGTTATTTTTGTCCATATGGTGTTCCTATTTGGATTTTATGATGATCATAACTCTTAAGTTAATGATTCAGTAACCTCTTTCTGAGTTCTACGACTATAAATTACCCTTGGAAATTCCCAAATTGCATCGTTAAATATTTAAGCTTAACAACTTCAGTAAAAAATATTACAATAACACACTATAAATAAATAAAGGTCGTTATTTAATAAAGTAAGAGGGTAGAAATGAAATTGACAATGTTTTAAATTTCACTGAAGTAGACTTTAAACACCCTATCTTCCGTTTCTTTCTTTCTTTCTTTCTCTAAGATCAAAACTTAAAAATAGAGCGATTACAAAATTGTCGCATTACTGCGATTTGTAAATTGGCTGTGGTAATGTAGTGGTGATTTATTAACCAGTGAATGCTAGACAATTGTATGTGATTTGTATTTTTGTATATATGTATGTTCGTGCGTAATAGATCAGCACAATCGCAATCAAACAAGAATAAGCCATTGTTTATTTGAGCCAACGTTTGTTCAATGAATTCCTAATTCGTTACCTTACGAGTGTCAGCATTCCAAAAATATCGGACCATCTCAAGAAAACTGGCAAGGTGAAGAAAGTTGATAAATCGCTTCCACGTGAACGCAATGAAAATAAAAAAGAATTTTTGAAGTGTGCTCGACGCTACATCTGAGAAATTTGAATGATCCGTTTTTTTGCTGTTTTTTTTTTCTTTCTTTTTTTTTTTTTTTTTTATCAAATACTGACTTATGATGAGAAATGGTTCATTTATGACAGTCGTAAATGACCGGCTCATCACTTTCCAAAGCTGAAAATGTACCAACAGAAGATAATGGTGAATGTCTGCTGATCCACTATTGGCTTTATCCATTAAAGCTTTCTGGAATCTAATCAGATCATCTCTGTCGATGCTTACTGCCAGCAGCTGGATGAAATGCACATTCAGTTAAGCAAAATGCAACTGGTGCTGGTTAATCGACAATGTCCACTTGATGACAATTACAATGCTCGACCATATGTTGCCAGGATGACACCGCAGAAGCTTAGGATAGGAGGCTTCGCCACACCCACCACATTCTCCTCAGCTCTCGAACGATTTGCTGTCGACCAAACCATAAGAGTTTTATCGTAAAGGCATAAAATTACTTGTAACTTCATAGCATAGACGTTCAGGGTTCCGATTTTGACTGATTTAAACATTTTTTAAATACATTAACTCAGAGATAAAAATTTACTCTAAAATCGGACATTATTTTTCTGAACAAACTAATAATAACAATAATAATAATACTAGTCGCTCTTTTGCAAATACATCCGCATGCTAGGATGATTATATATACATACCAATCAATTATGTGCCATGCGTGATACATGCTTAAGCGATCATATATCTTTCGATGCATGACTAAAGAGGCAGTTTTTCTCCTGCAGTAGATTGCCATTTCTATCTACGGTAGACCAGTTACCATCCACCAAGGTCGGTCCTGCTACTGACCCATAGCTGGTGGGGGGAGAAGAAGAAGATTCATACAATTCTCAAGGCTATTAGCACGTAAGTGAATGTAATTGATTCGACAGGAATTCGAACTCTGCTCTACGATACCTTAATTCGAGCCGCTATCCATGACTCTGCCGTACACATATATATACACATATAAACATATGTACAAAATCATACATTCACATAACGAAAACACATCCAACTACAAAAATATAAATATACATATGTTTATATGTGTGTATATTATGTATTTATTTAAAAAAAATTGCATTACTTTATACTTATTTTTAATTTTATTAAAATAAATAAAATTAAGTATAAAAATATATTTATACTTAATTCTATTTATTTTCCTTTTTTTAAAAAACAAAACGCGTAAATAATGTTCTGCTCCACTATTATTATAGTCTGGTATATATACCAAAATTTAAATTATGGGACGGTCAGTTTTCAATCAGATAGAGAGAGAGAGAAAGAGAGAGAGAGAGAGAAAGAGGGTCCACCCAAAAAAATATATATACACACTTCAGGAAAGGAAAAACATGTCTTTCGCAGTTTTATCAAATTGCGATATCCCTGTCATACATGGACTTTATCGAAATAATGAATTTTTCTTTCAACAAGACAACGTACCGCCACACTACCATCGAGCTTATCTGAATGAGAATTTGCAAAGGTACTGGCTAGGACGAAGAGGTACGGTCGAATTCCCCTCACGTTCTCCTGATTTAGCACCTAGAGAATTTTACCTATGGAGGATGCCAAAAGATGTTTATCTCTTTCCTGAAGAGTGTATACATTTTTGGCGGACTCTGTATATATATATATATATATATATATATATATATATATATATATATATATATATATATATATAAAAGAGATGTATGCATGTATAAGTGTGTAAGAAAGAGAGAGAGAGAATCAGAGAAAGAGAGAGAAAATTTTAATTTATGACTTCTCAAATTTTACATATTCTATAATCCGCTCAACAGGAAATAAAAATGTATTTTTGATTTGTTTTCATATATCAGTTATGGTGTTAAATTTTATCAATGTTCTTTTCTTAGATTATGACGTAAGCTTATTTGAATTTAATGGGAAGTTATATATTAGTACGACTTTTCAGTTAAGTTATATGAGTCGTGAATTATTTCCGGTTTGAATAGGGTGTTTTAAGTGTTTCTCTATATAAATTGTTAAATACAGAAAGGTCTTTGCTATTTATAGCTTATTAGATGATACGTATATATATATATATATATATATATATATATATATATATATATATATATATATACTTACACAAATATATATGGCGCAGTTAAGGTTTTAGTTGGTGATTTCAACTCGGACGCATACTGCTGAAAAAGCAATTTAGCCTTAAATTCTCTGTTGATTATTTTAATAATTAATTGCAACTCCTTTACAGGGAGGGTTTATTAATTGGGGTGGAATCCTAGGCATAGAGCTTTCTCATAAGTGGCTAAGCTCACAATGGATTTCTGACAGGCTGAAGAATCTAGAAGGGGTTCGTGAAGTCAGGTTCCAGTTTCTAATGTCGAATAGTAATTCTTGCTTTTGTCTGAGATTGCAGTAGACACGATGACTATAATGGATGGAATTTCAAATTAATAAGAAAGAAAGAAAGAAAGAAAGAAAGAAAGAAAGAAAGAAAGAAAGAAAGAGAAAGAAAGAAAATATTGAAAGAAGGAAAAAAGGAAAAGAAATAAACGGAAGAAATAAAATAAAAAGAAAGATTAATAATGAGTAAAATAAACACGAAAAGAAAACGGGCGGATAAAGAAACAACAATTGATGAAAAGAAAGAAAAATTAATGAATAGAAGAAGAAAAGAAAGGAAAAGAGAAAAATAAAGAAAAATAAGGAACTGAAAAAGAAACAAACAGGAATGAATGAAAGAATGAAAGAATGAAAAGGAATAAAGAGCAAATGAAAGAAAAATAAAGTAAACGAAGTGAATGAAAGAAAATAAAGAAAAATGATCAAGAATTAGTTTCAGAAAAAATAGAATTAGAAATGAGTTAAAGAATATTAGGTTGGTGCAAAAATAATGACGTAATAATGTCGTTTTTGACGTATTTTTTAACATCAAAAAACGACATTAATACGTCATTATTTTTGCACCAACCTAATAAAAATGGTTAAAGAATAATGACGATTAAGAGAAAAAATCGAAAGAAAAGGGAAAAATAAAGTAAATGAAAGAAAGAATGAAAGAAAGAATGAAAAAAAGAAAAAGGTAAAAGAAAAAATGAAGGAAGAAAAATAATGGGCGAAAAAAGAAACAGAATGAAAAAATAAAAAAGAATAAAGAAAAACCATGCGTGAAAGAAATATTAAAAGAATAAATAATAAGAGAAACTAAAACAAAAAAGAAAAATGAACGAGGGAAGAAAGAAAAAGAAAAGGAAATTAAAAAGTAAGAAAAAGAAAAGGAAAAAAAGAAAAGGAAGAGAAAGAAAGAAAGAAAAATAGAAAGAAAAATAAAAAGATAAAGAAAGAAAAATGAGAGAAAAGAAAGAAAAAGAAAACGAAAGAAAGAAAGAAAAAAGGAAGAAAAATAAAAAAGAAAGAAAAAAGAAAGAAAGAAAGAAAAAGGAAAGAAAAATGAAAAAGAAAGAAAAAAGAAAGAAAAAAAAGAAGAAAGAAAGAAAAAGGAAAGAAAAAGAAAAAAGAAAGAAAAAAGAAAGAAAAAAGAAAGAAAAATAAAAAGAAAGAAAAACCAAAGAAAAAAGAAAATGAAAGAAAAAGGAAAAATAAAGAAAAAAGAAAGAAAAATAAAAAGAAAGAAAAAAGAAAGAAAAAAGAAAAAGAAAGAAATAGAAAAAAGAAAGAAAAAGAAAAGAAAGAAAAAACAAAGAAGAAAGAAAGAAAGAAAATAAAGAGAAAATAGCAACCTGTACCAAAAAATGAATGAGTATAAAAGAAACGAAAGGAAGAAGAATGACGATGAATCGCGCGACGAAGACTTAAATGTAAAACAAATGAAGGAAAATGGGAAAGAAGATGAAAGAAATGAATGAAAGATAGAAACCACACCCAAGCAATAAATGAAGTGGATGGATATATATATATATATATATATATATATATATATATATATATATATATATATATATATATATATGTGTGTGTGTGTGTGTGTGTGTGTGTGTGTGTGTGTTTGTTCTGGTATCATTAAATAATGAAATGATATTTACTCTGTTGTAACTTTTTTCACCCCAAGCAATTCGGGAATGTTACTAGTACACAGATAGTTAAAGAGAGTGGAAGTGAGAAAAGACTAGGTATATGGAGTCGGAGGAAAGGATAAAAGATGAATGAGATTCAAGAAGATAGAAGATGACGATTGACGCTGTAATTAAATTTTTGAAGATTGTAGTTTTCAGGGAAGCAAGTAAACGGGAGGGAGTTCAACTGTCAAGAAGTGAGAGCAAAGAAACGATTGGAGTAGAAATCGCGATTGGATTTAACAAAATCTGTCTATATTTCAGAGGTGACGTATTATGTACACTACTTACATTATTCGGAATATAGTCCTCATCTTTGTCGCCATATTTATTACAACGTTTCGGTCATTGTACGCCCCGGCCTTCTTCAGGTGGTTGGAATGTCGAACTGAACCCTTTATTTCGCTCACTGGGATAGAATGTTCTAGTTCCACATGCCATGTTTAATGGATGTCAGTTATCACTTATCTCCTGCTTAATTCCCCTCTCCAAGTTCTCCACCACCTTAACCGGGTATTGCTGCTGCCATGAAAATATTTGTAGACAAAACAGAGGGGAATTACATCACGTCTGTGAGAAAGTGACTCAAGTCGAGATGCCAAGTCAGGATCGATTGCATTGTAAATCTTTGGATTTTGTCAAGATCCTCGAGGTGAATAGCAGGAACGCCAGACCAGATATGGCAACAGCCGAATGGTACATTTGTAAATGTGCAAGATGAATTCTGGTACGACACAGTGAGTTAAATTTCCTTGCGGTAGATGCTGTTATTGATTCAATGTAGTTTTTCCACCTCAAGTTAGTTGAAAACGTCAAGCCAAGAAGGCTCAGTGAGACGCTCTCCAAGAGTCGAGTATCAGCTCTCGCTATTAGCGAACAAGGAAATTTCTCTATTGTGGTTAAAAGAGAGCAGTTTCGTTTTGGAGGCATTAAAATTTACAAGCCATTTTCTGACGGATCTGCTATTGTGACAGGAATAAATGATAGTGCCATCTACATAAATGCCTACTTGTGAACTCAGAAAACTCACTCTGATCGCTCCGATTAGAAAAGAACTCCTGAATTTGTTGACGAGAGCCTCAGACTCAGCATGGAGGCCTACATTAAATGCCTGAAGGAGGTAGTGCTGCCCTGGTTCAAGAGGGTGGCTGCTGGAAGAACGTATACCTGGCAACAGGACTCTACACCATGTCATACAAGCAGGAAAACCCAATCATGGCTGTCAGAGAATTTCTGCAAGCACATCACTCCTTACATCTGGCCATCTAACTCCCCATACTGCAACTCCCTTGATGATTATGTGTGGGGCGCAGATGAGCGAGAGACCAACAAAAGTCCTTGTAACAGCAAAATGAACTGAAGGCAATGATTATGGCAGCATTTACCAACATAAACAAGGAGATCATCCAGAAGAGTTGTAGGAGATTTTAAAGTAGTCTGGGGCCGTAGTTGGAGCCACTGGTGCTTGTATAGAATACATTTAGTATTTCAAGATACTTTTTGTGTAATTTTGGTAAATATATATGTTAAAATGAGATGTCAGTGTTATTTTAATTTTGGCGTAATTTAGATGACAATTAATCCATCATCCATATATATATATATATATATATATATATATATATATATATATATATATATATACAATGAAGTGTACCGTCCGTCTCACCTATGAGGATGTGACAACTTAATCAATTGATTCAGTTATGGAATTGTATGTGATAATCTTAAGTTACACTTAAGATTCGCAAGTGATTTGCAAAGGAAACCACATAAAGAGTAAGAGTAAGGATTGTGGGAAGAGATCACGGTTAGATTGGCTGACTTTTTAGATGTTGCTCTCGCTTCTTGAAGACGATTCAGACTAGCAGATTGAAAACCGTGTATAACACAGTATATTTATTTATTTTCGTCTACCGACCTGAATATTCGAGAAATCTTATTAAAGAAAAATATGTCGGATATGTTTTTTTAATTTAATAAGTTTTCTCCAATATTCAGGTCGGTAGACGAAAATAAATAAATATGCGGTTTAATAAACAAATGAAGCGTCTGCTTAAATATTAGTATCCACTAAAAATATCGTTTAATGTGATAAAAATCTGCCAGCCTAATAAATAAAAAATCCATTACTTTTTAGAAAAAAAAATTAAATATATATATATATATATATATATATATATATATATATATATATATATATATATATATATGTGTGTGTATATATGTATATGTGTTTGTGTGTGTGTGTGTTAATCAATTCACTTCAAGCAAGGGTCTACTGGAAATGAAAGAGAATAAAAAGGACTTTAGAAGGAACCGCAAACCCAATCCTATATAGGAAAGAAGAGTTAAATTTCTACTCCTGTTCGACAGACCAGGAAGAGTGTGAACCGAACAATAGGCAAACCTATCTAGTCCTATTAAAACAAGAAGGATACCGTAGTATAATAGATATGACAGAAGAAGTTTAGATGATCAGATAAAAAAAAAAACATATAAAATCAGCGACACTGAAATCCGAAGGCGTAATTGGAATGGTCAAGGAATGCATTCCGATAACTAAGCGGAGTACTAATTAATATGAAAATGTCGCTAGAAACGAGGAAAAGATTACTAAACTACTATGTAATATCTGTCCTCTTGTATGGCTTGAATACTGGGCGACCTCCTCAAAGTTGAAGAGGAAACGTGAAGCAACAGAAATGCGGTTCCACAGAAGGATGATGAGGATACAGTGAATCGAACATGTGAATAACAACGAACTTTTGGAGAAAATGGAAATAAAGAAAAAACCAAAAGATAATACCAGGAAGAGACAGTTGAGGTTTCTAGGGCATATGAAGAAAGAGGGCTTGGAAAATCTGATACTCACATGACATATAGAGGGCATGAGGGACAGAGGGAAACAAACACATTATATACTTAGTGAGCTTGAGTAAACGAGAAAGACAAACTGTATTAAGAGCTACAATAGATAGGATGTTGTGGAGAGCTATGATTGCCTATGTTCTATGAAGACATAACACATGAAGAAGAAAAACGTTTCCCCTGTTATTCCAAAACAGCTAATAGTTAACATCAGGAAGAGACAGTTGAGGTTGCTCGGGCATATGAGGAAGGAAGGCTTGGAAAATCTGACACTCACAGGACAGATAGAGGGCAAGAGCGACAGAATAAAAACAAACACGTAATATACTTAGTGAGCTTGAGTAAATGAATGGCAGAACATGGCTTAGAAAGACAAAATTTATTAAGAGCTACAAGGGACAGGATGTTGTGGAGAACCATGATCGTCTACGTCCTGAGGGGGGGCGGCACATAAAGAAGAGGACTATCAGAATCATACTTTTAATTTTGTTGGGTCCTACTTGCGTTATATTCCTGTAATTCAGGATCCTGTCCCTACCTCGTGCCTCATGAGGTAAGGGTCCGGAGTTATACTGACCCAGTTATCACAAATATCTAATGGTGACCACCCCAAATGTCTAAGTACATTGCTGATAAATTTGGATTAGATTAATGCCTTCACGTTCTCAATGTCAGTTTAAAATTAAACGGTACATTTCCAAGTGAAGCAGCTTTATTTCGAAGGCAGATTTTCACCTGAATATGAGAAGACATTAAAGTCTAATAGACTGATAAGATGCCTGTATGTTTTGGCGGACACTTTGTAAACGTTTGCAAACTCATTTGGTTTCAACGAACTGAGTAAACAACCAGAGAGAAAACAAAACGAAAGCGCCGGAGATCAGAGCGGCAAGGATTTGCAAAAAAGTTCCGAGGGAATAGAAAATCCGTGTGATGGTGATAAACTAATATGGTTGATCACTAACGGGTTATCTCCACATAATAAACCGTAATCTATATCAAAACGATATGTACGCAAATATCCTGCATTCTCGCGTAATTTTTCCACGCCTACAGGGCAACCAGAGGTGGTCTTCTTCCCGGATCAGAGTCCACGTTTCTCGGGCTTTGGGCTAGTATAATATCTGTTCTCTCTTTCAATTAAATGCTGCTCAAGTAAGTCTGATCTAGGGAAAACTAACCATGCGGCATTTCAATAAAGACGGGTGATTGGTAGACGCCAGCGTGACAGCTGGAGCGAGGACTGGACAATGTTTGTACTTGGCCAATATATATGCGTATGGGCACTCCATATTGAAAACGACCATGTGTCACATCCTACCTCCGCGGAGAGGTGGACTGGGATGAAAGTATAGTAGCTATTCTCTTTTCTTTATAAGGAAAGCTTGGTCACGGTGATTCCAATGTGATTGGCTCATATAAACGCATATGAGTTCCACACGTTAAACAAACGTGGTGTCACATCCTGCCACCATCAAGAATCTTTCAGTAAAAGCCTTTATTCTAAACGGCAATTCTCTCTCTCTCTTTATATATATATATATATATATATATATATATATATATATATAAACACAGTGGAACATAAATTTAACAGGCTAATAAGGGGGGATCGTCCTTAAAGCCGTTTGTCCGTTAATTTAAAGCACTTTTTTCGTGGCCTAAAACACTTAGTACAATACAAAATTATTATATATATATACGTATTTTTGGGCAAATGGATTTGTTTTGCAAGAGACCGTTAACAAATTCTTTTAAAATTTATTTATCTGATAATAGATATCGGATAGCTGAAGAATTTTTTGTGATCAGCTTCCTTTCGACCGACTGCTTTTACCATTTTAATGGAATTTGGATTGAAAACACTTGGTGCCATTTGTTTGGGAAGAAAATCAGTGATTTCAACTAGCAATCTCCTTTCTTGTCCAAAAAGCTGAAAATAGTTGTCCGGTATAAGTATTAAGATCTGGTGATGGTTGATCAATCAGTTTTCGGCCGAGGCTACTCCATTTAAAATTTCTGCAATTGCATTTAGCAGTCATAGTTTTCATCTATTAAAAAAAAACATGAAAAAGAAGGAAAAAAACATAAAATGTAAAAATAAATAAATAAAAACATGTTGTAAAAATGTGCGTGTTACAATTTAGTCTTTTATATAACGTATCTCTTCAAGATGAGGGTGATCATGACTCTCCACATCTTCCTGTGCTTTGTACCGCTTAGCAATATTTTGGCATTTTTTATTACCTCCTGTTCTGCCGTCCATTTATACAAGCTCGTTAGGTAGGCTACTTACTCTTTACCTCTTGCCGTCAATATGTCCTGTGAGGGTCAAATTCTCCAAACCCTCTTTCCTCTATATGTGTTCTCAAAATTTCAACTGTTTCTTTCTGATTTTAAATATAAATTTACTTTTAGCTTCTATTTTCAATAAAACTTTCTCATTAATCACATATTACGTCCATTGTATTCTCAGCGTCATTTTGTAGACCCACATTTCAGTTGCCTCAAGTCTCTTTTTCATCTTTAAGGAAATTGTACAGCTTTCACAGTCAAATAGGATGATTAATGTTATCTAGGCAATCCGTCAAGCTAGTACTGCGTTTAAATTCAAAAAGTCTAGTTACCATAATGAAGAGCGCTATTTATTCCGCTTATGTACAGAAATGTGGCACAAGGCCAAAATTGGGAATGGGGACAAAAGGACGGTCTTCTTCTGTCTTAACATTAAACTTAGCTAACCACGATCACTGACCCAAACATCCCACAATATTCCTTAATATTCCCTGTTAATTTTGGGAATTTTTGTCCTCCTGAAAGACATCTGCGGCAAAACGATACGTGAGCAAGGATATTTATTCCGGTTTACATTAAAATCTGTTTTTTTTTTTGGGGAGGGGGGTATCTGTTTCACCCCATGCACGGCAGTAAAGCCACTAAAGCCCAAAGGGTGACGGGGTGTGGAAAAATTAAGAACAGAAACATTAATAATGAGTAGAAAGAGAAAAGAGTAATCAGGAGGACAGTAGATAGCGATTGATATTGCATTTAAATTTTCACAGATTAAAGTTTGCTGGAAAGCATGGCGCCAAAAGGGAGTTCCACAAGCGAGAAATTCGGGAAAAGAAACTGTTAGTCTAGAGTTTACGATTAACTCGAGACATCTCAACTGTAAATTGAAGAGATCTTGGCGCCAAGCTAGTACTGCGTTTAAATTCAAAAAGTCTAGGTACCATAACGAAGAGCGCTATTTATTCAGCTTATGAACAGAAATGTGGCACAAGGCCAAAATATGGAGTGGGAAAAAAAAGGACAGTCTCCTTCTGTCTTAACATTAAACTTAGCTAACCAAGATCACTGACCCAAACATCCCACAATATTCCTTACACCAAAATAATTTATTCTTACGTGCCATTCTTACAACATCCACCATAATGTCTCCATGTCTCTATGAAAATCCTAACCTGTTTTCATATGTAAAATTCATATCTGTGTGGGGAGGGGAACAAAATAACAATTTTTAAAATCTAAACCCCAAGAATATTTACAAATATGAAACAAAACTATTTAAAAGAAAATAAACAAAATGGTGTTAGTAATAAAAAAAAAAAATACCACAATACTTAATTGTGGAATAAATATCAGTTAGCTGTATTAAACTCCAAACTTCCCCTGCACGCAATTCTGCGGCCATATTCATTGCTTTCGATGACATTCTTTTTAACCTAGCCCTAACTAGCAGAGCTTGATCCTTCTTGATAAACAAGACTAAAGCAAGGCTAAAGCGTCCCCGCTATCAAAGGATTTAATCGCCCGATCGACTTTTTACTTACAAGCCGTTTGTGCCGTTAATCTATCTAGACTAAGCTGACGACTATATTCAGTAGCAAATGTTCTAATTTTAGATTTTAACTTACCCCACCACATATGCCTAACCACAATATTTATTTGTATGAATAAATACAAAATTTGGCACAAGGCCTAAAAGGGGGATGGGGAAGGACGGTCTTCATCTGTCTTAATTCTAAACTTAGCTAGTCGCAGACACTGACCCAATCAAGCCAACAATATGCCTAACCACAACCGACGTCAGTTCCTGCTGTAGCATTAATAACAGCTGGCCCCGGAAATTTACCTCAGCAAACAACGATGAGTTCAATTTCCAGTGATCAGCCATTTTAACCTTAGGCTTATCTAAGTTTACACGGACCCGGACGAGCCTATGATCCGAATAAACTATATAGTGAAAACTTGGACACCATAAGAGCCCTACATCGACTTTCCTAAAACTCGGTCGAGGTAGCTAGAACGCACTTCTGTAGCTGAACCGTCACTATTATTCCTACATCCCGAAGGTGTTCATTCCAGTACTTATCGACCAGATCAAATTTGTCGATAAAATCCCGAAATGTCTTCACGTCTCGAATTTGACCCTATACTTTCTATGTTGGGTTCAATGACGGCATTCCAATCCCCCGGTAAAACTACCCGACAAGATGTCGTCAAAAACGGCTAGATCCGCCAAAACAAATCAGACTGCTCAAAATGGTCACTGGGTACATAGACCCCAATGAGACGAAGAGCCTTATGCTTTATGGTAACATCCAGCACGCAAAGCCTTCCCGCCGGATCTGCGAAGAGAAGAGCACACGCAGCCTTCAAAGACTTGCTCACCAGACAGTAGACACCTCTTGAGCGTCATTTAAAATATGCTGAATAGAGTGAAACCCCCTAGACAGAATGCTTTCAAAATCGCGAGTGGAATTCTTTCCACCATATTTATATCCAAAATGTATTAATTAGCACAATTACGAAATTGCCTGAACGAAAGTAGATGATAATGAAACAAAATTGTAAATAAATTGTTAAAAAAAATTAATGCTAAAGTACTTTTAAAAACATGTTGTTTTTTACATTGTAAGTATTTTCGTTTTTATAAAGCTATTTTAGTCCTGCGTCTGACGATAAACTACATCCGGCAGCAAGGCCTCTGATCAGGATGTTTTGAGGAGCGTGAAAGTATCTCTTAATTGTTGTTGTTTCCAGGTTCAACCTGACCTAGGGTGTAACACCTGTCAGGGTCGCCGCTATGAGCAAATAGTGAACCCCCAAACAAAACACAATGAAAGTATAAAAATACATTTTTATAATAAAAATTTCCAGCAATACATTTTATCTGTAGTTGAAGGTATACAATTGCGTTCAAAATATATTCAGTTAAAGTCAAAAAATTGTGTTCAAAATATTTAGATTTCGGCATTAAATGGAGGTGTTGATACGGCGTTAAATAAAATCATTGAACCTAAAGAACTCTTTACTCCAAAGCTTATTTCATGTAGACATCTAAAATCTATGACTCAACTAGATTAATTTATTTAACATTATAATATATATCGTAGCATTGTCAATACCGTTCAGGTGTACTTGTTTCAAATGTTATAATAGCATAGGTATTACGATATATTTTTTTAAAATTTTCAACCCAGATTTAAATGTTCTTCAATATGACGAAATATATATGTAATACGGCTATTTGTTTTGACTTTAAAACTAGATTTATGTTATTTTTTTAGTCTTTCTTTACAATTAGTGCTATATAGTATTCATCGAAGTAACTACGAAATGTACTAACTTTTGTTATGGTGCAAGTTAACCTCTGAGAGAATATGGTAGTTTTATGACCGATTTTAGAATTTAATGTTTTTTTTATATAAGGTAACCTCCCCAAAAGTACGAGAATTCATAAACGTTGTTTTTACATAACAGTGATTTTTGAAGTCCAGTGTAATTAGTAAGTCAGATGCTTTAATTTTTTTATATAAACCGTAACTATTTCTTGCAATAATGAAGTGATATATAACTATGTAATTTTAAAAAAATTTTTTTATAATTAAGAAATATTGGAGGAAAAATTTCTTAATAGACAAAGTGATAAAAACATAAACAAAAAAAAATAATCGAAATTGGCTAAACCCAATTTCCTAAACATATATTTTTGTAAAACTAAAATATATACCGTTTAAAAGTTTAGAGTCCCTCTCTTCTTCTTGTGCATGTATAGTTACAACAATACAAACATTGAATTAGTCCGATGAAATCCGAAAAAATGAAACGCATCAGATGAAAAATCTTTTCCAATTAGGATACATCTAATTACAAAATAATGGAAAAGTGGCCGTGAGGTTAGAACATTCTCTTTCCGAATATTAGAACAAAACTGGCCATAACTTTGATTTTGTGAATTCTAAACTTTTAGGTTGGTGCAAAAATAATGACGTAATAATGTCGTTTTTTGACGTATTTTTAACGTCAAAAAACGACATTATTACGTCATTATTTTTGCACCAACCTAATAATTAAAAAGAACATGATTCATTAAGGAGAAAGAATTTCGAGAGGCTACTAATAACAACATTACCAACAGTAAACGCAAGTCCAAAACTACACCACAAACCTTTATTGAATCCATTCTTAAAGAATCTAACGTATGTTTATCTAAAACAAATGGTATTTACGTAAAAACCAACAAACATAATGTCCACTAGACACACACAAGCAAACTTACGAATATACATTATCACCTTAATCCCACATAGAGAAACTAGAATTTTAATATACTAACATATCTTAAGGAATATTTATGGTTTTTCAGTTAGGCTTAGAATCTGTTAATTTCTTGAAACTCAGAATGGATGCGTCTACTCTCCTTGAATTCGGAACGCCTCAAATTATACTAACGTTAGTTTAAAAAGTCGAATGCAAGTGATACATAATTAACCAATGAAACTCAAACAGCACATAAATAAAAATGCGAGAATTTCTTTCTTCTTTTTCTCCATATCTCATTCTCTAATGAATCGTTAATGAAAGCGAAACATGTTAGACTGATAAACATTTCCTATTTGTTCTTTATCTTATCGTTGTGTCGAATTCCGATTCACATTTGATCTTTATTTCATCTCAACTCAACACTATTATTAGTAAGCGCTTGTTTGATACTAAAGTATTGTCAAGCGATGTATGGGAAAATAGATTATTTCCCGTCTCAGTTGAACATGTTCTTTTGTAAAAGCCATTTTATATCTGTAGTATCTGGGAACTGATTTAACAGATGACGAAAAGTGCGACACTGAAATCCGTAGACCCACCGGGATAGCCAACGATGCATTCCAAAATCTAAACAGAGTATTAAGAAACAGATAAAAGAATCATTAGAAACAAAGAAAAGAGTACTAAACTGTTGCGTAATATCAGTCCTACGCATAGTGGTGGTGGGGGGGGGACTGATATTACTTAACTGTTAATGCTGGACAATCTAGGGATTTCAGGACGTTTTAATTTTATGAATTTCTGCGTTGAGCAGTTGCATGTTTTATTAATTTGGTTAATGAGATTTCGCTTTCTGTGTAAAAGTACGTTTGGATTGTCTGGTCTTAATTTCTTTATTCGCTGCGCGGTCATGTGATTTAAATGAATTGCATTTCGATATAATTTTACTACTCTAGTTTAGAGTATACATTCTAGTCTTCTTAATAAACAAAATGAATTTCCTCGCAGTTAAGAAAGAGCGGGTTCCAAAAGAATATAATCAACAGAGCTAAACCAATTTCTTCTTCTTCTTCTTCTTCTTCTTCCTCCTTCTTCCTCCTTCTTCCTCCTCTTCTTCTACCTCCTCTTCTTCTTTCTCTTCCTCCTCCTCCTTCTATTTCCTCTTTCTCTTCCTCCTCTTCTTCTTCTTCCTCCTTCTCCTCTTCTTCTCCTACCTCCTCCTCTTCTTCCTCCTCCTCCTTCCTCCTCCTCCTCTTATTCTTCTTCGTTCTCCTCCTCTTCTTCTTCCTTCTCCTCCTCCTCTTCTTCTTCTTCCTTCTCCTCCTCCTTTCTTCGTATTCTTCCTCCTCCTACTACTCTTCCTTCTTCTTCTTCTACTTCTTTTTATTCCTCCTCTTCCTTCTCCTCCTTCTTCTTCCTCCTCTTCTTCCTCCTCCTCCTTCTTCTTCTTCTTCTTCTTCATCATCCTCCTCCTCCTTCTTCTTCATCCTCCTCTTCTTCTTCTTCCTCATCATCCTCCTTATTATTCTTCTTCATCGTCCTCCTTCTCCTTCTTCATCCTCCTCCTCCTCTTCTTCCTCCTCCTTCTTCTTCTTCCTCCTCCTCCTCTTCTTCTTCTTCTTCTTCCTCATCATCTTCCTCTTCTTCTTCTTCCTCATCCTCCTCCTCTTCTTCATATTCTTCCTCCTCCTACTACTCTTCCTTCTTCTTCTTCCTACTTCTTCCTACTTTTATCTTATTCCTCCTCTTCCTCCTCTATTTCTTTTTCCTTCTCCTCCTCCTCTTCTTCGTATTCTTCCTACTACTACTACTACTCTTCCTTCTTCTTCTTCTTCTTCCTCTTCTTACTTCTTAGTCCTCCTCTTCCACCTCTTCCTCCTCCTCCTCCTCCTCTTCTTCTTCTTCCACATTATTTTATAAAGAACTGAGCAACATAAAAGAGACACATTCAACTTAATAGTCTCTGTAAAAGAGAAACTTTGATAAGCCAATAGAATTTAGTTCTAAACATTTTTCAAAAATAACAAAACAATTCTGATCAAAACAAAAATAAAAAAAATATATATTTTTTTTTATATACTAATATTTATTCAATACAAGGACCAAGAGCCACTCAAAGTAGAAGGTTTCAGCCTTAGTGGACTTCTATGGGAAGAGAAGAAACATAAATATATAAATAAATAAATAATTAGTGAATAAAATTTCAGAGCTCAGTCGGTGATTTTAGAACGGAAGATACGAACAGGGCGACAGGAGAACTTATCTACTACTAAAAAAAAAAAAAAACAGTTGTTGATACTACTACTAAAATCGAGTATATGCTTGCTTAATGGTGTATACTTTACCCAAAGCTACTTTTCACCTGATTATATGAAAAGAAAAGAAAAGTCCTAAGAAACGAGAAAATATCGTTAGGGGGAAAAAAAAAGTTAAGGGCGCTGAATTGCTATGCGATATACATCCCTTATATGAAAGTGGACGCAAGAAACTCCCTCCCGCGGATGATGAGAAAACTGGAGGCAATAAAAAGTCGTTCTACAGAAGGATACTGAGAATTCCACGGACGGAGCGAGTAAGCAACAAGGAAGTCTTAAAGAAAATGGCAACAAAAAGAACACTTATGCTCAAAATCAGGAATAGACAGCTCGTATTTGAATAGACGCTCCGTTTATATATTAAACAGTATATTTATTTATTTTCGTCTACCGGCCTGAATATCCGAGAAATCGTTTTAAAGAAAAATATGCAATCTACGGCAGGATTCGAACCTGCGTATACCGGAGCAGAAGGAACCGTCGTTAGATCTGACATGCTTTACACTGACTGAGCTATGAATAAACTTAGCCGGTTAGGCAAGGTTGAATAATGCCTTTAAATGAAATCTCCTCCACCTGTCATAGTATTCTCGAAGTTTTCATATCTGCTCAATTTCGTAATCAAACGTAAACAAGCAAGAAGTAATGGATTTTTTTTAATTAATAATCCGACTGACTGAATCACATGAAAGATTATTTTTTGTGGATACCAATATTTGATCTTTGAAAGAATTAAATTAATTCTACTCTTACGTAAATTTTAAAACCAATATCTTAATACTAGTAATACTGGTATAATATTTACTGTATACTTACTTTTGCAGACCACTGGATATTCTGTTTTACATTTCAATGTATACCTTTTAAAGGATGCATTATGATCGGGATCTCTTCTTTTTATTTATTTTTTTTTTCTAGCTAATTTACGACACGATATCTCGTTCTTTTCGCTAATTCTTCGCTGTCACAACACATAACAATTTGTGAACTTGACAGACTTATTTTTTTTTTATAAAGTCTCACGTTATACAATATGCAGATCTTTTCGATAAAGTTCTCAGTTTGCCCTTATCGGACTTGCATCACTGCCGTTTATGATTCTCAACGAATTGCAACGCGTTTCTTTTGTACCTGTCAATCACTTGCAGTGTTATGTAATTATTTATTTATTTATTTTTTGCAAGCTCTAAAATTATTATTTCTTTTTATCTGTTAAATCGGTGTTATGAGCCATTTTAAAGCTTAAACCTCGCAACGCAACTATTAATTTGAGACATCGTAATTCAGCCATTGCTTTGAGGTGACTGGCATTTGTTTAAATCAAAATAGAATTAAATGGCTTTTATCTTAACTGCGCAGATATAGATGCTACCATAAATAAACCTTTGAGGTAGTTAATAATGAGGACGCATTGTTATATATATATATATATATATATATATATATATATATATATATATATATATATATATATATATATATATATATATATATATATATATATATATATTCAGTGGCGACAGTATATTTCATGCTTGACGCGCTGTCGCTAGGACAGGTGGCCTGTAGCTAGCCTCTGAGTGTTGAGTTCAATGTTCACTTTTATATTTTATATTTACACACGCTCTATCTCTGATATTGAGCACTTTATCCCATAAATATATCACACCTTAAAACTATATTATGGTGAAAATAAAGACAAAAATTGTCCACCATTTGGATATTTTTTTATTAGATTGGTCCTAAGCTTTCGGCTCACATGAGTCATCTTCAGAGTGGTTATACAGACATGAAACAAAGATATCCAACGTCAAAGATGATATTTTGTTATTTTGGCATAGAAAATTGCTATGCAACGATAACGGTCGCGGAATAGCAGACACAGATCGTAAGTTGAGGATGCGGTTATATATATATATATATATATATATATATATATATATATATATATATATATATATATGGGGGGGGGAATGAATGACAGAGTGCAAAAGTTTCCTTGTGACGCATTTCGTTCTTTAGGACTTCATCGAACTAAATTTATTATGTTGGCGCGACTGCACATGCGCACGAACGAGGGATGCTGGGGATTTTAAATTTATTTATTTATTTTTAATCAAAGCGATTTCATTTAGATTATTTTCTTTTTAGGCCATCACTTTTGTAGTAGATAAATTTTATTTATTAAAAAGTATATTTATTTTCTTCTACCGGATCGTTACTCAAATATTGGTATCTACATAAAATAAAGTTTAAAGCGATGAAATCTCAGAATAATAAATAATAATCCATTACTTCTTTAGAAAATTGCTTTGTTTACATTTGGATACGAAATTTAGCAGGTATGAAAATTTCAAGAGTCTATGACAAGAAAAATTTCGCTTAAAGACATTCTTCAACCGATCGTTCCTTCTGCCGACGGGGACGGAGGTTCGAATCCTGCCAGAGAGCGCATATTTTTTATTTAATAAGAATTCTCTAATATTCAGGTCGGTAGACGAATATAAATAAATATACTATTTAATAAATAAAGGGAACGTCTATTCAAATAAGAGTATTTACTCTCTCTCTCTCTCCCGTCATATATATATATATATATATATATATATGTGTGTGTGTGTGTGTGTGTGTGTGTGTGTGTGTGTGTTCTTCTATGGACCGTGTCCGTTCAGGCCGTTTGTGATCATGGCTCTCTGTAATTTTCTTTCTTTTGTAGATCTTAATCATTTTCGTATTTTTTGTTTTTTTGGGGTTTTTTTTTTTGGTAGAGGAGTGCCATCTTCCCCAAATTACCCAAACTATGCTCACTGCGCAATCTATGCGCTCAACCTGGCCAGGTACATTGCTTTCCTCTGACACTTTTACCTTTCATCTGTCCTGTGAGTATCAACATTTCCAAGTCCTCTTTCCTCATTATGTGTTCCAGAAATTTCACCTCTCTTCCTGTTGTTAATCATAAGTGTACTTTTTGCTGCCATTGTGTCTAGAACTTAGTTATTTTAATATTTTTATTTTCATAATTTTTATTATAATACATTTTTTATAATTTTTATTATTCAATAAATAATAACAAATTTTTCGCACGTAAAGTGGTAATTTAACTAACGATGGCTGGTAATTTAACGGTTGATAAGCAGAAATGGATTTTTAAACAATAATGGATAACAGAGAATAATGAACGTGTACGAGGGGAGTGGCGGGAAACATTTACAACGCCTCCACGAAAGAGGCTCAAGATTTACCGGATAGGATAGGTGACAAATTTGAGCAGACGGTGTGAATGCCGGGGGCAAACAGTTTCAACATTAAAGACACGTTAAAGACAAGTAAAATAAATTAATCCAAACAAATGAATTAACAAACCGCTCCTGCCAAAATAACCGTTAGAATAATTAAAAAATAAATAAGCAAAAACAAGTAAAAAATAAAATCCAAATAAATAAATAAAATAATAAAAAAATTCAGTCGTAATTGATCTCGCGAGACAAGCTTGCTAAGCATTACTCTAGGTCGAAGTGCTCAGAACTAATCGTAGCTTAGATGTGGCACAAGGCCACAAGTGTAGAGCACGAATTAGAATGAAACTATACAGGAATATTTGTGCAGGAAAGCTGACCTCGGTTGTCTTCTTTTAGCCGCCAGTAAGAAACCACTATAGGAATTAAAACGGAATTAACAGTAAAAATATTCTTTTTTTTTTGTTTTTTTTTTTTCGCCTAATAATAAAAAACGAAATAGATATACTACCTAAATAATTGTACTATATATAAATTTTCCTGTCTCTCCTTTGTTCATAAAAGTGAGAAAAAATAAATGTTTTCCCGTGGAACAATGAAACAACAACAAAAAAGATAAAACTCCTTAAACAAACAGGCAACACAACTTAAAGAACAGATGTGGGTCACGGAAGTTTTTAAAAGGGGTTTTCTTTCTCATTTCATTTTAAGCAATTGTCTTTGAACGCCATTGTCTCTTGTTAACTTTATATTAAGTAGAATAAAAAATGAGGGTCCCAACCTTTATATTCTTGTTTTTTTACGCTTATTACATCTTTAAACCATATATATATATATATATATATATATATATATATATATATATATATATATATATATATATATAGATAGATAGATAGATATAGATATACAAATCGGTGTGTGTTTGTGGGCGTGCTCGTGCGTGTGAGAATATGTGTATATGAGAGTATGCGTGTGTATTTGCATGTGAACGATTATACTCAAATATTCATATACACTGACGTGCCAAAAGTCAATGGATAGAAGTACGTAAAGGTGACGGTCCACTGACGTCAATGAAATGACCAGCAAGGTCTATATCAGTTGTGCTTTGGCATATGGTGAGTCGGTGTTGCTACCGGGTAGGCCACTCATGGCTTATTGACGTGAATATGCTATTCGGATATTACATTCTGTTTCTGAAATTGCCTGGACATTTGATATTACACGATATATACCAAGAAGATCTGATGGAAGGCATTATCACCCATTATGGACAGAGTAGTAGCAAATCATAGGTTCTTAATTATTAAAACTAATAGCGTCATTTTTTTAATCGTGTTCAGCCCAAAGAAAGCAGTAAAGCCACTAAGACACAAGGGTTTGGAAGAACTAGAAAATAGAAACATTACTAATGAGCGAGAACAATAGAACAGTAATCAGGAAGACCGTAGATAACGATTGACATTGCATTTAAATATTTGAAGATTAAAGTTGGCTGGAAAGCATGGAGCCAGAAGAGAGTCCTACAAGCGAGAAGTGCAGGAAAAACTGTTAAAATAGAACTTATGCTTACATCTTGCCAATTCAACTGTAAATTGTTAACACTGCGTTTAAACTTATAAAATCTAGAAACCATAACGAAGAACATTATTTAGTTGTAAAATTACAAAATTTGGCACAAGGCTAAAATGGGGAATGGAGACAAAAGGACGGTCTTCTTCTGTCTTAACATTAAACTTAGCTAGCAAGGATCTCTGACCCAAACATACCACAATATTCCTTACACCAAAACAACGCATTCTTACTTACATTTCTTACTACATTCACCATAATACCTCATTGTCTCTATGAAAGTCCTAACTAGTCCCCATATGTACAATTCATTGTCTGTAGAGGAGGGGAATACATCAACATGTGTATTTACAATATGAAAAACTAAACAACATAATATTAGTAATAACACCCCCATAATCTCTAAATATGGCAGAAACATCGGTTAACTGGACGAAATCAATGCAGGACTTTAATAACATAAAACATTCATTCATCCCAACAACTCACTCAAACACAACAACAAATACGAAAATCACACCCGAAACGAAAGTCCCCCAGCTGCCATCTCTGCTCACCTAAACGTGGGAAGGAAGGGGAATTAAACTAAAAAAAATAGGGACAGAAATAAAAAGGGGCCAATGAGTATACATCCCCAAGCTAAGTTAACTTGAAAGAAGAAACCAAGGACAAAACGGAACCCTAAACTAGCCTAAGTCTGGGCGGGGTGAGCGAATATTCAAAACAGAGAAGAACAATATCCTGATGCCTGACCAGCATCAATGTGTCACTCCAAGTCAGCCCCACTTTTACGCGACACAAACGCGCAAGACTCACCCGCCTATACCATAGCGAAGAGTTCATCAGAACAGTTATCATGAAAGTATTTATAGAAAAGGCATAAGGAAGCAATTTTACGGCGGTGGCAAAGGGACCGAAGCTGAGAGTCCAGGTCACGACAATAATATTGCTGATTCTTCTTTGGAGATTAAGAATCTCCCAATATATAGCAGGAACACCGGACAATAAGCGGCAGCAATATTCTAAGCATGGAATTATATATATATATAAGATCGATTCTGGAGAGAAAAATTGTCTAGCACAACGCAGTGAACTAACTTTCTTACCAAGTTACCTAACAATGGATTCAAGATAGCCTTTCCACTTCATGTCAGCTGAGAATGGTCTCCCGAGAAGACGCAACGAGTCACTCTCCTGGAGGTTAGCATCAGCCATGCCGATGGAAAGCAGAAAAATGTCAATCAGGGAAGAGTTTTGTTTTGGAGATGTTAAAATTAACAAGTTATTCTTTGCCCCAGTTAACAATGATTGCATGAACAGACAAGCGACACTGACTCAAATCAAAACCACATTCAATGCAGGAGGTATAATACTTCAACAACGGACACAGATCTCATCTGGTTTCGTGTCCTTGCTAATCGGACGTGTTGAGAAGCCCGATGAGTCACGATTTTTAGAGGGTAATAGTAAGGTTCGGATGTGGCGCAGACCCCATGAAGCAATGGGTCCCAGTTGCTAGCAAGAAACCGTACAAGATGATGCGGATTTTATAATGTCGTGGTGTATGTTCACGTGGCATGGGTTGGGTCCACTGGTCTTCCCAAACGTGTCATTGACTGCTGAGCGCTACGGTGCGCTTCTTTGTGAGGCATTGTATCCATCCATTGATTCAATGTAACTCAACAACACGAAAAGAAAGATTAACTTACTTAAAAATCACTGAACATTGAAATGTCTTGTTTAATATGATTTTTTTTCATGATTTTTTTACCAGATGTTCCACGATGCCCGCCATCCATTCAAATACCCCCACTTCGAATCTATTCCCACCGACAACGCATTGCCTGAATAACAATTGTTGTTGGATGGTTTTTTGTTTTTTTTTTAAAGAATTTTGTGATAGACATCATTTTGTGGCGGAAATTAGAAAAATGAAGTCTGGAAAATAATGGACAGAAAAGTGAAAGGGACGAATAAAGAAATATAGACGAGAAGAAGTGGAAGAGAATCAGAAAATGGAGGGAGGAAGAGGGGATTAGAAGAAGGGGGAGCGATGGGATGAAGAGAGGATAGGAATGTGGGAAGGAAGGAAGGAAGGAAGGTTTGGAATAAGGCAGGAGCGAACTAAGAAAGGATGAGTGAAAGTATGAAGGAAAGATAGGGAGGAGAAAACGAAAAACAGGAAAGGAAGGGCGAAAGAACGAAAGAGAAGAGTGCAGTGAAAAGATAGATAGATAGATAGATAGAAAAGAAAAGAATGTAATCAGATAGATAGATAGATAGATAGATAGATAGATAGATAGATAGATAGATAGATAGATAGATAGAAAAGAAACGAATCTAATGAGATAGATAGATAGATAGATAGATAGATAGATAGATAGATAGATAGATAGATAGATAGATGTTGAAGAACGTGGCGGAAAGAAAGCCGAACAATTTATGACAAGCTGCCAAAAGAAAGAACAAAAGAAAGAACGAAAGAAAGAACGAAAGAAAGAACGAAAGAAAGAACGTAAAAATAAACAGAAAAATGCTTAGAGAAAAGTAAGAGTAGAACATGAATAAAGGAAGAAGCTAAAAAGGAAGGAAGAGAATACAGAAAAATAATAGCATGAAGGATAGAAAGAAAGAAAGAAAGAAAGAAAGAAAGAAAGAAAGAAAGAAAGAAAGGAAAGAAAGAAAGGAAAGAAAGATAGGACATAGCAGATAAAAAAAAAAGGAAGGACATAGCTGAAAGAAAGAAAGAAAGAAGTGAACGAAAGAGAAAATGTACTTAAATTCTTTACCTTAAGGAAAATCATGCAGCTGCAAAGTAGAATTTTTGAGCAAAAATGATAAAAGAAATTCCGGAACCATTTTGAAACTCTGCTAATTAAAAAAAAAAAAAAAATAAGGAATGGAAGACGCGACTAAATGCGAACACGTTTACTATCGAAACTATCTGATCGTGGTGCAAAGTTCAGTAAGGGAAATAAATCAGTTGTAGTGATTTCGATCTTCACTGGATGCTCAAGACATGTAGCCTTGTGCCAAACCAAATTTTCTGAAGTGCGGCAATTTTTTTTTTTTTTTTGTTTTGCTTCAGGTAAATTTAGCTGAGTCTGATCATACCCAGCAAATTCTCAAATGTTTAAAACAAACTGAAATGAAAGTTTAGGGGATAAAATTACGTTGGTGGGTGATCACATTTGTAAGGTCTTTTTGGTGTGTGTATCTTAAGGTCATATTTCATGCATAATTTTATTATTTTTAGTTTGAATATTTAATGACTTTGCTTAGAATATATGAGCCTCGTTTCATGCTTAAAATATTCTTAATTTATGGACTAATCTCTGTTTTGTCATGGTTGTAAACTTAATGCTAATAAAACACAAACATTGTAACGATTCGATATCTCGTTCGCTTGACCATTATTATTATAATATATAATGACTGATATTCTCATTGAGTGAGAATTGCCTTGAGTTAAACTAAAAAAAAAATAAATAAATAAATAATTCCTAAATAAGGTTTTTTTGCGAATTAAATATATTATTAGGTTGGTGCAAAAATAATGACGTAATAATGTCGTTTTTTGACGTATTTTTTAACGTCAAAAACCGACATTATTACGTCATTATTTTTGCACCAACCTATATAATATAATTCTTTCAATCGAAATTTCTTTGTCGGACGGTGTTTATGCTGTCCAGAGCGTACCATTTTAACTGTTTGTCGCTGACTTGGAGAAATAGTTTATGTATCTTCTCTGTCAACAAGAAAAAAAAACAATATTTGTGTGTATGTGTGACAGAGAGAAAGAGAGACAGACAGACAAGCAGTGTGTGGGTGCGTGTATGTTTCGTTTCGTTATTTAATGGAAAATAAAAAAAAAACAGCTCTCCTGTTTCTAAAAATGCAAAGTAAAGAAATATTTAAATTTTTTTTTTTTTTTTTTTTTTTTTTTTTTAATTTTGTAACTCAAATCCTTTTATTAGGTTGGTGCAAAAATAATATCGTTTTTTGACGTATTTTTTTAACGTCAAAAACCGACATTATTTTTGCACCAACCTAATAGAAATACGGGTTGCTTGCTCTTTTCAGGTGTTCGTTCGTATCCAGGAATCAACAGAGAACCTCGCCGTTTATAACGTCGATTGTCTTCGAGCTTCTATTTCTATCATTTCACCGCAAGCAAGGCGGGAATGTCACTAGTATATATAGGGGGTCACAGAGAGTGAGGGCGGGAGAGAAGACAGGGTATAGGGAGGATTGAGAAAAGGATAAAAGATGAACGGTGTTCAAAACGGTAGAAGATGACGATTGATGTTGCATTTAAATTTTTGAAGATTGTAGTTATCGGGGAAGTAAGTAAACGGAAGAGTGTTCCACGGGTGGGAAGTGCGAAAAAAGAGACTGTTGGTGTAGGAGTTAACTATTTCAACAGTAAAAGGGTTGGACCTAGATGCCAATCTAGTAGCATTTATTAAAACCCGTATACATGTGTATACTAGAGAGGAAGGTGCAAGGGGTGGGGTATCTGAAATAAGAAAAAAAAAATAATAATAAAGAGAGGTCAGCTGAGGTAGGCGAATTTTAAATACAATTGATTATGTTTGGTAAATCAGAGTGAAAGCTTGAATTTCGAAGAGATTCTTTTTCAAGACAAACCATGACGATAAGCGAAATTGGCACAATAGTCTCTATTTTTCAACGTAACATCACGTCACAAAAAACTGAGATTTGGAATTATCCATATCTATCTATAATTCTGTTATCTATCATTTTTGTGTCTTTTTTTTTATCATTTCACCCCAAACAAGGTGAGAGTAAAAATGGGAGAAAAGACTCTGTATAGTGGGGATTGGGGAAAGGATAAAAGATGAACGGGATTCAAGAAGACAGAAGATGGTGATTGACGTTGCATTTAAATTTTTTATTGTAGTTTTTAGGGAAGCAAGTAAACGAGAAGGTGTTCCACTGTCGGTAAGGAATAAAAGTGGCGCTTACATTTACCTAATTCAATGGTAAAAGGGTGGAACCTAGATCCCAGTTTAGTAGCACGCTTAAATTCATGCAGACGGGGTACCAGGGATGAAAGCTCTTCAGAGCAGTTGCCATGAAAATATTTGTAGAAAAGACAGAGGGAAGCCACGTCACGACGTCGATAAAAAATATGACTGAAGTCGAGATACAATGTCAGGATCGATTATATTGCAGATTCTTCTTTGGATTTTGTCAAGAACCTCGAGATGAATGGAAGGAGCACTAGACCGGATATGGTAACAGTATTCAATGCACGAACGAATAGTAGATTTGTAAATGTGCAAGATAGACTCTAACGAGGAAAAACACTTCTGACACGACACAGTGACCCAGCTTTCCTTGCAGTAGATGCAGCTATTGATTCGATGTAGACGTTCTACTTCAAGTCAGTTGAAAGCCTGAGGCCAAAAAGGCTCGTGTTGCTCTCCAGGAGTCTAGCATCAGCCTTAGTCGTGACGGAGAGAGAAGTTTATCTATGGTGGGTAAATGAGAGCAGTTTCGTTTTGGAAGCATTAAAATTTACAAACCATTTCGTGCCCCAGTTAACCACTGATTGGAGGTCCTCTGCGAGAGCAGCGGCGCGATTAACTGTCAACTTTGACAGATTTGCTCTTGAGAGAAGGGTAAATGGAAGAGTCATCTACATAAATGCCTACATGGAAACTAATGACATCAGGAAGATCATTGATGAAAATCAGAATCAGCGTAGGACCCAGGATAAAGCCTTGAGTGACATCCGCATTCATATGAAAGGATCTGGAAGCGAGCCCGTTCATAACGACCTTCATTTCACGATTTGATAGGAACGAGTGGATTAAATCAAACAATCTTCCTGTAATACCGTAGCCCTGGAGGTTACGTAGATGTCCAGCGTGCCAAACTCTGTCAGACGACTTCGAGATATCTAAATCCTCAGCTCGAGTTTCGTCGTTATCCTCAAGGGTTTGATATATATATATATATATATATATATATATATATATATATATATATATATAAAGAAATATAGTCTTAAGGTGTGCTATATTTATGGAATAAAGTGCTCAATGTCAGAGAACATGGTACAAATAATAAAAAAGCACAATAGGAAAATTATCAACAAACCACACGAACAAATTAAACCCACGTGCAACTGCAGAATAAAGAACGAATGTCCCTTAAACGGAAATTGTTTACAAAACAACGTAATATACCAAGCCACGATAAAATCACCAGATAATGAAGAAAAAGTATACATAGGAGTAACTTTGCTTGGAGGAAAAAATAGCTATCATTACTTTCCCCGACCAAAATAAATTATTAAATAAAAGATCCGAGCTCATCTCAAAATGCAGACATGAAAATAAATTTTTACTACGTAACCTAAAAAAATGAAAAACGGAAAAAATAAAATAAAAACAAATAAATATACTAATAAACAAAATAACAAAAAAAAATTGAAATAAATAAATACTATGTTACTTAAAAATCGAAAACCGAAAAGAGAAAATATACAAGTAAAATAAATTGACCTAAAACATCCAAGTAAGTAAACAAACCAATCCCAAATAAAGGTAATCAATAAAAACTGTCCCCGCCAAAATAATAGTAAGAATGAACTACAACAATCAACCCCAAAATTGAACAAATAGCTTTAATTAAATTCTCAAACCAAAACAAAACTGTTAAATAAGTGATATAAAAGATTTTTTACTACGTTAATAAATAAATAAAATAAGAAACAAAAAAATAAAAAATAAAAACAAGCAATATAATTTGACCCAAATAAATAAACAAACGACTTCCGGTAAAATAACCGCCATAATAGAATACCCACAATGCACCACTAACCCGTATATATATATAAATAGCCGAGAAAAATAACAGCATATGTGGTCTGACGATTGCATATAGCATGAAACAGATTGTCGCCTCTAAGTGTTGACTTCTATGTTCACTTTTATATATATATATATATATATATATATATATATATATATATATATATATATATATATATGAATTGTGATGGGGGTAAGCACATCAGGTATAGACCTGGCAAAACGGAATCTGTTTGTCAGAGAGAAGGTCGTGAGACGTGAAATGCTTCAGCATTGATTAAAGCCTCGAATACTTTTCTGAAAAATAGTAGGAGACTAAGGCGATAGTGAGAGGGTCCGAAGCTTCTGCTGAGTTCTTAGGATTAGGAACTACAGGTGGATTTCCAAGAAGCTGGAAAACAGGAAGCAATGAGACAATAGTTGTTGAGTTTGGAGAAAACTGGAGCCAGATCGAGAGCACATTTCTTTAGGACTGCGGCTGGGATCCTTGTCACCGCGATTTACCTAATGGGAGCCTAATTTAGAAAATATATCTCTGACCAGTAACGAGGTTATGCGCATATCTCTCAGTAGCGCCTCAGTTCTGGGGCGGGGAGATCAGGTGTGGGTACTCAAATGTTGAGTGTTGAGTTGGAAGAGAAATTCAGTCTTATCTGCAGTAGATGTCAGAACTTCGAATTGATTGAATAATGGAGGGATTTAGGATTTTCGTTTGTTCAACACTCTTGCATACCTGCTAATAATCTCTAGAACCGAACTTTTGAGATGCTATATGCTGTTTCATTCTGTCAGCAAACAGTAACTTCGCTTCATTCAGTACACGCTTGCACTCATTACGAGCAGAGAAAAAGAGACGTCTATTGCAATCAAATATGTCGTTCTGGTATAGTTAGAAAAAAGAGATTCCTTCGGCCTATAGCGGCCGAACCTGCAGCTGAGAACCAAGGAGACAAACGTAATTTAAGTTGGTACTTCCTTGCTGGAGGAGACCCAGGACGTACATTTTTGAATATGGTTATTAAAAAGTTCCTTCCAAGGGACGTGACGAAAGAAATTATGGAACAAGTCCCAATCCGCCCGTTGATAACAGAAAGTTATTCTGTTGGTAAGAGTTTCTTGGCTAGTTGGAGAGCGGAAAGAGATATTTACAGACTACAGCATAATCAGAGTTGCCAAGAGTGCAGAGCTACATGATACGACATGAATCAGGGATAATAGTAAAAAAGAGATCTAAAAGAGAGGCGTGTCCATCAGAGTTACTGGGGAAACACGTAGGTAAGTCCACTACTTGTGTTAGAGATTGAATGATTGAGAAGTTCAGGGTTCGCATGCCAACGTGGTCAGTGGCCACGTGTTTAATCCACCTCGCATGGTAGTCATTAAAGTCACCGAACACAAATACAATTGTAGGGAGATGGCTTTGTCTATATTATCAGAAATACTATCTAGCACGCAACAGTAACGAGATGAAGAGGAACAGTAGAGAAAGAAGAAATAGCTGAGTTTAGTAGAGAGAGACAGGCACATCTAAGAATGGTCAGCGGGAGATATTCGAGGATATAAACTACCAGGCCATGCATATGAACTTTAGAGCCCTTCCTAAAGAGAAGGTAGCCAGGAATCGAGAAAACAGAGGAGGGGATTGAAGAGTTAAAATTAATTTCGCAGAGAACTAGGATATCCCGAAAATTTTCGAAGAGGAATGATTCCACATTGTAGAATTTCGTTAGAAGAATTTTAACAAATACGGGAATGTACAAAATATGGTTGAAAATGTTATTCTATCGGAAATTTTATTATAGGATAATTCCTGAAAGTAAGTAAGGCTAGAAATGCTGTTTTTTTTTTTATGAGAGTCCCTCTAAAAAATAAATAGTTGAACTTACTTTTTACATCGTTCGGATTGTTGTCTTCCTCTCAGTCCGAACGTAAATCGTGTAAATAGTTACAATACCTCGTTTCAGAAAATAGACAGATGTTGAACTTAGTTTGTTGTTGAATGAGTATTTGAGTGTCTCAGTGCGTGAATGAGTGAGTGGATGAGTGAGTGAATAAGTGAGTGACTGAGTGACTGAGTGACTGCGTGAGTGGCTGCGTGAGTGGCTGCGTGAGTGGCTGCGTGAGTGTGTGAGTAAATACAGAGTGAATGAGTGTGCCAATGAGTATGTATGTGAGCGTGTAAGAGTGCGTGAGTGAGTGTGTGAGTGAATGATATTGTGTGAATGACTGTGTGAGTGAATGAGTGTGTGCGTGTATATGACTGAGTTAACGACTGCGTGAGTGACTGTGTGAGTGAGTGAAGGTTTGTGTGAGTGATTATGTAACTAAATGACTGAGTGAGTGAGTGAGTGAGTGAGTGAATAAGTGAGTGACTGGGTAAGCAAGTGAGTGAGTGTGTGTGGGTGACTGAGTGATTGTGTGAGTGAGTGTTTGTGTCAGTGAGGAAGCAACTAAGTGATTGAGTGGGTGACTGAGTGAGTGACTGCGCAAGTGAGTGACTGCATAAGTGAGTGACTGTGTGTGTGCCAGACTGCGTGAGTGAGTGACTGTGTGAGTGGGTGAGTGGGTAAGTCTGTGAGTGTGTGAGTGAGTAAAAGCCAAGCGTGATTTTCTAGGTCTGTTAAGATTTTCGCCCTTCCTTGTTCATTGATTGTGTAGTTTTTATTTTTTTACAGTTTATCAACCTTTTGTATGTTATTTAAAGCCAAAACATTTTAAATTGTAAGAATAATCATTATTATTATTATTATTATCATTATTATTATTATTTGCTAGTGAATATCGGATTAACATATTCATGGAAATAATGTTTTTCAGATATATGTCTTACTATTTAACTCCATAGATGTAAGGAGGGGGCAGCTCTATGTGGTGTAATGGTAAGCAAGTGTTAGTCGGGGGGGGGGAGGTTGTCCGTGCGTGATGAGCTGATTGACTAGCTCGGTTTTACGAAGCAGGAGGCTCGCTCAATATGGCATTGGTCGCCCGTGTTGAAATGCCTCAATAACGATGAGGGATCACTCACCTGGCTTCGTGGGGCCGTCTGGGTCGCCAAAAGACTTTGTTCAGCGGGCTTGGAGAAATCTCCAAACTGCCGTCGCTGTAGTGGGGAAGTGGAGACCATTGGTCACGCCTTCTTTCATTCCAGGGTGGTAGCGCCGTTGTGCAGGTTTGTTGAAGGTCTCATGGTTCGCATGCTTCAAGGAAAGTTCTTTGTCCTTGAAGCCAGTTCTGTTTGTAGCAATGTGGTGCCGCAGATGACGAAGGCTGAACAATAAGTGTTCTTTTGCTTACTAGGGGTTATGAGAGTCATGATTTGAACGACACGTAAGGAATTATATGAGGGCGAAAAGTTCACTTCTTCCCAACTGATCTTGTTATTTAAGCATCAGCTTAAAGTCAAGATTAGGACAGAAAAGCAGTGGCTCACTTCATCAGAATTTGGAAAAAGGTGGGTGACTCTTGTGTCGAATAAAAAGGGCTGACCTAGAGTGGCATTTTGATGCCGGTTAGGCATCCGGATATTGTTATTCCTGGGTTAAACTTTGGCAACCCATCCCGAAATTAGGTTAGTGTAGATTTTGTTTTTTTGAATCTTTAGTTTTTTTTTTCCTTTTTCCAGTAAACTTAGCTAGGGTGTGTTTGCTCAATGGCCCGTTTTATTTCTGTTCCTATTTTTTCTTTAGTTTCATTCCCTATCCCCTCCCTCGTTAGGTGGTCAGTGATGTCAATTCTCTGGTGGATGCGGGGCGATTTTCGTTTTTTTCGCCTGTGTGTCTTTTTCGTTGTCTGTTGTCGTGTTTCAATGAGTGCGTGTCTGTGTGAGTTCAAGGAATGAATGAATGGTTTTTATATTTTATAGGCCCGCATTGATTTCGTCCAGAGAACTGATGTTTCTGCCAAATTTAAGCATTGGGTGTGGGATATTACTAACAATGATTTTGTTTAGTTTCTTGTAAATAGGTTAATTCAATTTGTATATACTCATTGGGAATCTTTTTAATTTGTTATTTTAATTCCGCATCACATACGACGATTTGTACAAATGGAGACTATTTAGGATTTTTCATTGAGACAAAGAGGTATTATGGTGGATGTAGTAAGAAAGGTTAGTAAGAATGTGTTGTTTTGGTGTTAGGAATATTGTTTGTATGCTTGGGTCAGTGCTTGTGGCTAGCTAAGTTGAAAATTAAGACAGATGAAGACCGTCTTTTTACCTATCTCCTTTTTTAGGCCTTGTGCCATATTTTATGTAATTTTACAGAAGTAAATATTGTAATGGTAAGCAAGCTTGTCTTGCTAAATCAATTATAACTGAGTAGTGAGTTCGATCCGCACTGCGTTCCCTGTACATTTGTCCTTGTGCTTCATCGTAGTAAATCGCTATAGATGGGACGAAAAAATATGGTTTCATCCATTCCCTTACTTGTTTGTAGTATTACTCGAAAAAGGGACAAATCTTTTTTTTTAAATTCCTTCTACTCACGCCCCACCCACATTTTTTTTGTTTCTTACACATGCCCACCATGCTGAAAAGACTATCTGATGCTAATAGGGTTTGTTTTTTGTTTTGTTTTTAACGCAGACATATCTGTCTAGCCAAAGATAAAGTATCAGTTGCTGCAAGTCACTTCAGAATGAACAAAGAATTCACAAAACGACAGATCTCCAACATCCGAGTAAGAAAAGGAAACATTGCTGTACCTTTCAAGAATTCTGGCGATTCACTATGCGTAGCTTAGATGTGGTACAAGGCCGAGATTAAATAGCACCTAGTGAAATAAAGAAAGGAACTCACTCGTTAACCATTGAACCACATCGAAATGACACTTCAGAGAATTGTAGTTGTATCAATAGACTATTTATAAATGTAACTGCGATAGACCTAAAAACTATGATTAGGAAACCACTCTTGCAAGCCGTTGATAGTCAATTTTTTATTCAGTGGTTAATTGTTAGAGCTCTTTTATGTCATGTCTCTTGAATAAAACCGACCTTTTCTTTATTTTCTATGAATTGATATGAGTGGTTTCCCAATACAAGGCCCAAGAGTCACTCAAGTTAGAGGGTTACTAAATGAAGTATGTGATAATAACGGAATGAGATAGTGTTGTGAGGGTTACAGATAAGGTAGTTTCAGTGTTGCAGGTACGGAGACCCCACTTGACTGGAGGCCAGGCCAGTAGGGAGAAGCAGCTGGGACAAAGTGTATGGAGTAGGATTTGGAGAGAGTTTACACCTCTTCCGCAAGTAGAAGTATAACGACTTCTATGATAAAGAGTATTGATACCGTAAAGAAAGCCAATTTGATGTATTTGTTTTTATGGGTTATCAACCTTTTACAAGTTATTTAAAGCCGGAAATATTTTTAGATTGTAAGAATTTTTTTATTTTTTAGTTAATCATAATTTACTGGTGCAAGTTCTTCTAATTTACCCATAGCTGGAGGGGAAGATGTGACTCATACTTATTCCAATGATATATGTAAGCAAATAAATATAACAAATCCAACTGGAATTCGAACTCGGCTCTTCGATTTCCAAGTCCGAGCTGTTGTCCATTACACTACTGAGCATCCAAGCTTAACGCACTTGGTATTCCTAACAGTTCACCCATCGAGGTACTGACTGGGTTCGGCGTTGCTTAAATTGGTGATCGGACGCGGACTGGTTTGCCAACGTGAAAGAAAGTCAAATTGTCTGTTTGAGCGTAAATAATATTTTATAGATTCATAAACGGCTTGGTACAGATTACAAAAAATATCTAATGTGCAGTTTGAAATGAGTTTTGAATTTCCGATCTGCTAGGTTCGTGCCTGCCTTACTACCATGAAAATGAGCATTTGAATCCACAGTTGTTTATCTCGAACACTGGACTCTTGCCAGTAAGCACTAATGGTTAGCTGCTCGTTGCGAGTATGCCCGTCGGCTAGAGTGGCTACCTTATCTATGTTGCAGACAATTGCTCAGGTATAATGGCATTTCTTCAACACTTAATGTAGCTAACCTGTACTTTATGCAGCAATTATGCTGTGTGAACCTTAGATGCCATTTCTGCGAGAGGTCACAAGACATCAGGTGACCAGTAATTGAAGAAAGCCATTTTGCTCAAACTCTCAGTCACGATGATTTGTGACTTCGTGCTAACACAATTCTATCGAGGCTTTCGTTTTATTTACTCTGTTTCTACCACAAGGCTATCATGCTATGATTTTCGGCTACTTTTCAACTGTGCCGAACGATGGTATCGTCTCTCCAACCTGATATCAAGAGCAAATCTAACCAGGGTAACCATTCGAACCCGGGTCTCATGGTCTGAACTCTGACGTTGCAACCATTCGGCCAAGCGCTCACTAGCTGGTAAGAACTACACAAACGCATCTTTATCATTCTATCAACGCCTATGTCTTGCAGACACGATAAGATCATACATTCGACACGTCTGAGAAGGCACTTTAATTTGTCTCCACCCAAATCATCGCTTCTGGGACCTATCTCCCGGTGAAAAGAATACAAACAAGCCAAACTTCAAAGGTCCCAACCCTACACAACCGGAATTGACTTTTTCTTCCCTTGTCCCCTTGGAGTTGTTCTCACTGAACCTTCGATATTCTCCCCACACGAGATTTTGGCAAAGAGTTCCAAGAGTCTTGCAACTATCTTGTGAACTGCATTTTATGCTCACCCACGCCAAAACTCAGTCTTAAAAGAAGCATTTATAAAAGACATTTGTTTAATCGTTCCTATTGAAAGGGGAAGTAAAGATCGGCCATTTACACTTAGTCATGCACGGCTGAATATTTGTAGTGGCGAAAATCGTTTTTTTAATGCTGAGATTGCAAATTTCTACAGGGTGTCACAAAATCTAAGCTTCACCCCAGTGCGCTTGTTTGTATAGACCTGTCGCAGTTTTGACTTTGATTTAACTTTTTGAACTTCTTCTATGTTCTTCAGGACACAGCCGATCATGGCTCTCCACAATATCCTGTCATTTTCATTTGTGGCTCTTAACAAATTTTATCTTTTTGTTATCTCCCCTAAATCTTGTCCTGGCATCCAATTACTAAGTAAATTATGTGTTGTATACCTCTCTCGCTCTTGTCTGTGAGTATCAGATTTTCCAAGCCTACTTTTCTCATTATGCGCCGTAGATTTTGCCCTTTTTTCCTCAAAATATGCCCCCAGGAGTTTCAACTGACTCTTCCTTATGTTAACTGTAAGTTTTATTTTTGTTTCCATTTTCTCTAAAACTTCGTCGTTGTTTACATATTCGGCCCATGGTATCCTCACCATCCTTCTGTAGAACCACATTTCTATTTCTATTACTTCAAGTATCCTCTTTATCTGTGACGAGATTTTCCAGCATTCACTCCCATCGTCGTAATGTAGCTTCCCTGTGCCTTTTCTATAAATACTTTCATGGTAACTGTTCGGATATGATCTTCCGTATGGTACCAAGACTTTATGAATTTAAGCGCAGTACTAGATTGGCGGCGAGGTCTCATCAATTTACGGCTGAGCTAGCTAGATGTAACAATAAATGTTTTGCTAGCAGTTTTCACGCACTTCTCGCTTGTGAAACTCTCTTCCGGCTGGATACATTCCAGCCAACTTTAATCTGCAAAAATTAAATGTTTAATCAATCGTTATCGACTGTCATCTTGCTTACTCTTCCATTGTTTTCACTCCTTAATGTTTCCCTTTTTTCTCTTATTCTTTCACACTCAGTAGCCTCTTGTGTCTTAGTGGCTTGATTCCCTTGCATGGGGTGAAATGATTAATATATATATATATATATATATATATATATATAGGAAAACTAATATTACATAACAGTTCAATACTCTTTTCTTTGAGTCTAACCACTTTTTCCAGTTTCTTATTATTTTGCTTAACATCTGGAAATTATCTTTGCCTATCCCAATGCGCCTTCGGATTTACACTAACTAACCTTTAAGATATGACCATTCTGAATTGACTTTTCATTGCCGATCAATTGACGTGTTAATTATTTTTTTCACAAAAATACGGGCAGCATTCATTTATAATTTAACTCGGAATGAAAAATCGGAAACCTAGTTCGAATTCCAGTCGAGTTCGTTATATATTTATATATGTTTCATTATTTATTGTAATTGATGGATTTTGTATATATATATATATATATATATATATATATATATATATATATAAAGACACGGTAACATGAAAAAGTAACAATATGATGTCAGTCTGGGTCAATTCAAAACCAATTATTTTATTTGTTCATTGTAGAGTAAATAACTGATTGGAATGCAATGGGTTCGCTGATTTTGTAACAGATTAGGTTATTTAATGTCGAATTAGTTTTTTTATGTTTCAATCCGTAAGAATTTAATAAGATAATTAAATATTAGTAGTTTATATCAGAGTTTATCAAAATTGTACTTATTGTGTAGAAAGGTAAATATTGGTCGTTTATATTTGAGTCTCTTAGCATTTACTTTGTTCAAGGACAGGTAAATATTATTCGTTTATACGAGTCACTAACTAATCATTTACTTAGTTCAGAGATAGTAAATAACGGATAGGTAAATATTGGTCGTTTATATTTGAGACTATGATAATTTTCTTGATTTTAGGCTAGGTGTTCATTGGCTGTTTATATTAACGTCTGTAAGATTTAATTTGCTTGTCTCCCTTTGTTGGGGATGATGGTCTTACACTTTTACGTGTTTTGCAACCGGTGTATTGTAAGTCCCATTGACAGGGCGCATAATGTCTGCATTTTATTGAATTGTTGCTGCTATCCCAGAGTCTTGTAAATGTTCATCAGTCAAACGTTTTTTTTTTTCGGAGTTATGTTTATGATGACTGAAAAACTCGTTTCACAACTGCTGCCAGCCATATTATTTTCTTTCAAAAAAAAATCTATATATAGGCGGGAAAATCAACGCTAGAGTTATATTTCATCCTATCGTCTGTTAGTGCCGTTACCGCAATCTTTTTCTCTAGCTGCCGTCGTATGTTGCAAGTTAATTATCTTCTTATTCTGTTTCTTCTTTTTCTTCTTCTTTGTTCCAAACGAACTGAAGTCTATTAAATATCTCCTAAAAACCCCGACTATTGTTGCTTGTTCTACTTTTGTCCAATCGTCAACACACCGCAGATTTCAGGTGATGATGTCCCACTCGCGGAGAAGTAGTATGCACCTTCCGATCCAGAGCGTATGTTACCTTTTCTTTGTGGCATATTCATTATCTGACAGGATTGTACTTCATCGCTTGTTCTGTCGGTAGTGGCTACAATATGACGATCGCATCACCTGCAGATGCGTAAAAAAAGCAACAATCTACCAAGTAAATGTTTATAGACTCAAGTATACATTTTGAAATGTTGACTATGTTTAACTTTGGACTCGAGTATAATCATAACGATATATTTAGCTGTAAACACAAGTATAAACACAACCAATGTGTAATTGTTTACACAAGTATAAATACCACGATTTTAAAACTTTTCACACAACTATAATAACGACCAATATTTATTATAATAATGAATGTTTAACTTTTGACTTAAGTATTATCGTAACCAATGTTTAACTTTTGACTCAAGTATTATCACTGTCAATACTTAACTTTTGACTCAAGTATTATCGTAACCAATGTTTAACTTTTGACTCAAGTATTATCACTGTCAATACTTAACTTTTGACTCAAGTATTATCGTAACCAATGTTTAACTTTTGACTCAAGTATTATCACTGTCAATACTTAACTTTTGACTCAAGTATTATCGTAACCAATGTTTAACTTTTGACTCAAGTATTATCACTGTCAATACTTAACTTTTGACTCAAGTATTATCGTAACCAATGTTTAACTTTTGACTCAAGTATTATCACTGTCAATACTTAACTTTTGACTCAAGTATTATCGTAACCAATGTTTAACTTTTGACTCAAGTATTATCACTGTCAATACTTAACTTTTGACTCAAGTATTATCGTAACCAATGTTTAACTTTTGACTCAAGTATTATCGTAACCAATGTTTAACTTTTGACTCAAGTATTACCATATTCAATGTTTATCTTTTGACACAAGTAATATCATAACAAATGTTTAACTTTTGTCTCGAGTATTATCATAGCCAATGTTTAACTTTTGACACAACTATCATCGTAACCAATGTTTAACTATTGACTCAAGTATTACTATGGCCAATGTGTAACTTTTGACAAAAGTATTATCATGTCCAATGTTTAACTTTTGACTTAAATATAAACACGACCAATGCTTATCTTTTGATTCAATATTATTACAACCAATATTTAACATTTGACTCAAATATTATCCCGGACAATGTTTTAACTTTGACTCAAGTATTATCACGTCTATTATTTAAATTTGGACTCAAGTATTATCACGAAAAATATTTAACCTTTGACTCAAGTATTATCGTAGCCAATGTTTAATTTTTGTCTCAAATAAAATCCTGACCAATATGTAACACAAATATAAACGCAATGTCGAATTGTTAATCCAAGTACAATCACGACCAATGTTTACCTTTGGAATCAACTTTATACGCAACTATTTTGAATTATTGACTCAAGTAGAAACAAAAAATGTTTAACTTTTTAACCAAATTTGATTATGATCAATCTTTAGCAGTAAACACTAATATAAACATGTTCAATGTTTCATTGTTCACTCAAGTATTGTCACGGCAAATGTTTAAATTTTGGCTCAATTATAAATACAAGTGTTGATCTCTCGACTCAAGTATAATAAAAATTAAAACCTCATTTCAGCGTTAAATAACCCAGCAAGTGTTGATAGGTCGTAAAATTTACCAACCCACCCTGGCCCTGGGTGCCGTTTAACAAAGTGTCGTAAATGAGTGCTAGTGTCATGTTAATGTGCAGACAAAGGTCCTTTTTTTCTTCATGTGGAAAATGCGTCCATATGTATCAACTTGATGCCTATTCGTTTAACTCTGATATGGGAGAGGCCAATATATTTTACTCTAATGCAAAGGGTCAGGTTTAATGTGGAGCTCTCATACATGTAAGTAGAGACAAAAATTACCCCTGTACCAAAGGCTTCGGTCCTCGCCCACGACATTTATATTAATGGGAAAGTACTGTTCCGGCGTTGAAATCTACAGGGACACGGCGTCTATAATTTAAATTTATACTGTTTTGCACTTAAAAGTACAAGCCGGCCCATCTTCTAAGAGCTGGGGTATTAAAGAGAGATTAATAAGCTGATAGAGTGTTTACTATGTGAATAAAAATCGTTTTAACACCTATTTTTGTGCATCTCTCTTAAATTGAGGTGACGTAAGGATTATTGACACGTAAAAGTGAATCGATGAAGTGTTTGAATTCCGTTTAATTTTTATTCACTTTACGCCTTCTGGAAATGACACAATTCACCTCCTCTCTGATCTGCATCCCACACACATTAAATATATAAACAAAACATAAAACGTCACTAGTATTGGTAAAGAATTAGTAAAGGAGAACTGGTTCAGATCTCCTGTGCACGTCTCTCAACACTCGGTAAAAAGCTGTTACTCTCATAGCCAACCTTGATAAAACTACCTTGTGAGCAAGAGTTATAATATGACAACTGTATCAACTACAGTCCGTAACAAACCATAAGAGGTCACCTAGCAATTAAATTCTTATAGAATCAAATATACACGACACATAAATACCTATCCTCTAACCAAATAAATGATTACAGGTTCAAATATAAACGACCACTATTTTGGTTTGGTTTGGTTTGGTTTGGTTTGTTTTACGGCATATCAAACTCAATGGGTTATTTAATGTCGACAATTTTTATAGCTGGTAATATATTTCCTTAAAAAATGTATAGCTGGTAATCTTCTTTTTTTTTTTCAAAAATTCATTACTGGTAATATTTTTTTCCCAAAAATGTATTGCTGGTAATATTATTTTTCTTCAAAAATGTATGGCTGATAATAAAGTATGACTGATAACAATTATTTACAAAAATCTTTTGCTGGTAACAATTTTTCGTCAAAAAATGTATTGAAGGGGTTTAAACCCAGTTTTGGGGTTAACTATTAGGTTGGTGCAAAAATAATATCGTTTTCTAACATATGTTACTATGTGAGAAAACGATATTATTTTTGCACCAACCTAATATTTGCCCATGGTTGGAACCCTAACAGGTGCTACCACTCCGGGTCAGAGTAAACCTGGGAACACCAGCAATTAAGAGGCGGTTCCTGATCAGAGGCCTTGTTGTCCGATGCAGTTTATCGTCTTACCCAGGACGCGGATGTAGTTTATCGTCATGCCCAGGACGCACGATCACTATTTACCGACACCTGAACCAATGAAATCGGTATAAACTCAAATATAATCAACCAATATTTGCGCATCACCGGACCTAGAAATGTTTATCAACCCAAATATAAAAGACTAATTGCACACACACACAAACAGATATATATATATATATATATATATATATATATATATATATATATATATATATATATATATATATATATATATATATATATATCCAATCTTTATCTATTACGAGCCCAAATTAATGGTTATAGACTCAAATATAATATTTCAAATGACATATTTCAGCGTTAAACAACCCAACAAGGATTAAATGTGGTAAAAGCCACCAACCCATTCTAACTCTGGAGGTCATCGCTGGGCTAGACTTTTCGATCTGTCTATTTTGAAGGCCAAGTTATTAGGTTGCACTGATAACTACGGTAAGTGCGACATCAGCTTCATTTGTTCAAGAGATGACACTTCAACCGACCTCAGCGTAGTACAGACCAAGCTTTTTTTGCTCTTATAACTCATTGTACTATGGTAACGATCATTTCATAGTCATATAAATATAAATTGCCAATAGGATGTTTAAGTCACTTGGATGAACAAGAATTTGTCGAGACTTGGATCCAATGTTATGCAGCCCAGGCTAGGCGTAGGCAACCGAACCAGAGGGAGATGTAATAACTGACCTCTTTCTAGCTTTGACAGGTTTTGAAGCTATAATGAAAATTTCTGTTTTCGCATACCCTAAACAATTAGAAAAGTTGACTACAGATCCCGTGTCGCAGAACAACACAATGCAACACGAAGATTAAAATTAGGGAATTTAAAGAAACTTAAAACAACGCACAAATAATTGGGTTGAGTCATAAATAATATCCGTTTTGCTTATCAAGTTTATTCTTTAAAAATCTAAGTAAAAAATAGACTTTATTGGCACATCAACGTTGTAATAGTTAGCAAGCATTTTTTACGGTAAGGTTCACCCTGTACAAGACTTGAGAGCCACTAGATGTGTAGGTTGCAGAGTAATAGGCCCTAAAGGTTAGAACTGGTGAAACTAAAGAATGTATTTCGTCGGAGCACTTTCCACGTAATTAGCGATAAGGCAGTTAGAGACTTACGATATTTGCAGATTGGAAAATAATTTTTCGCCCACAAGGACGCGGCTTGTCTCTATCGAGACCAGAAAGTAAAGACTGGGTAACCCCTACCCAAATACAACAACAGTGTTTCGCTAGCTCAATTACGACTAGTGAACTCAATTCACTCTGAGTGCCCCATACTTTCACCCTTGGGGCACGTCTATGCTACGCTTAGAAAATCACTATACATTCGCCATTTTTTTGCCCTGACATGTTGCCCCTTATCATGCAGCCCTTCGATGAATTTTTTATTAAAATTCGGCAGGTTTTGATGCGAAAAAGTTTTCTACACTCTTGGATCTGGTTTTTATTAGTGAAAGTTCTAATAAAAACGTTTTGCAGCAATCGAAAAAGGTTATTGTCGGTTGTAATATCATTGAAGCTAACAACATTTTCCCAATTGACGAGAGCAGGGCGCTTTTCGGCCAAACATTTATGAATACGTTGCAGTACCTGAACGTATAAATGTGCATTTAGTATTTTAAGAACTGTAAATGCATAATACCTCGACGATCCCACCACATGCACAACATTAACTTTCTTCTATGGAGCTTAGCTTTTGGAGGAAGTTGTAGAGATTTATTCTTGGCAGTCTTTTACATTGAACATTGTTGTAAGTAACACACTTTTCATCGCCTGTTTTGATATATTTAAGGAAAGGTTAGTTAGGGGGGATACATTCTTCATTACAAATGGTTCGCCAAAACAGAAATTACTTATGACTCAAGATAATACAAAAGAACAGATTCTAGAATGATGCCATTTTCAAACAGACTTATGCTGATATAGTTAAAAACAGAAAAAAAAGTCGATAATTGAAAGTGGAATACCTTATGGGAAGCAGTGAAACCAGCAAAAGAGAGACAGGAGAGATAAGAAAAGGAGACAAGGAAAAAGAATTGGATGACAAATGAAATTCTCGAACTCACGAAAGGCCAAGGAATAATACGTTAATTCATTTTTTACGGCTTATCAACCCATGGCAGGTTATTTAAAGTCAAAAAATATATTTAGATTGTAAGAATTTGGTGGGGGTGCAAATAATAATGATTTAGTGATACACGTCTTACTAATTAACCCATAGCTGTTCTTTTATCCATTACACGATCAACCTTTTGCAGGTTATGTAAAGCCAGAAAATATTTTCACTTTATAAGATTTTTTTTTAGATAATAATGGTTTAGTGATACAAGACTTACTAATTAACCCATAGCTAATAGTAGAAGAGGTGGATTCATAATTATTCCATGGGTATTTTGCTTGAAAGTCAATATAACGAACCCAACTGGAATTGGAACACGGCTCTCTGATTAATAATGCCTAGCCATTATCCATTACACCACACGCACATCCCTGCTTACAAGCGGTCACCCATCTAGATAGTGACTAGACTCAACGTTTCTTAACTTCGAGCGATGACTGCAACGGGAAGAACATGTTAATTAATTATGGGAAAGTGCTTTACACAGGTGCTCAGGGAGAAGTATAATCATGCCTTTCTAAAAGTTTTTAGTACTAAGTAACCATATCAATCCACTTATATGGCTGTGAATACAGGAAAGCTTTTTCACAGGTGAAGACGGGTCTTGAAGAAACAGAGATGTGGCTCTACAGAAGGATGGTGAGAATGCAATCGGTGCAAGGTATAAGCAACGAAAAAATTTAAGGAATATGGAAACAAAATGGGCAGTTGATAGTTTTTAGGACACAAAATGATGAAAGAAAGTCAAGAAAATTTAACACTCACAGAACATATTGAAGGCAAGACGAACAGCAAGTAATCTACCTAATGAGATACTGTAAGTAGATGGCAGAAAAGGAAATGGGGGAAAGCAAAAAACAGCAAATACTACTAAGAGCTACGAAGGATTAGAAGTTGTGAAGAGCTATGATCGCAGGAGATCTGAAGTAACACAGTACATAGAATATGAATCATACTCTACGGCCTTATCGATGTACATACATACACACGCAAACTAAATATACGAACATGAACTTATATTTTGTATATCTCCAGATAGATAGATAGATAGATAGACAGATAGATGTTATCGGCCTGACCAAAAGATAACGCAAGAGAAAATATATTTTCTTTTTTTTTTTTTTTTTGTCACTGCACTTAATTCAACACTTCTCCATTAATAACACGAATCGAAAATTATACGATGAAACATTCAGATCAAGATTTAGCTAATAATCGTCTAAGGCTACAGACTTACTGATCTAGCATTGTCATTATTCTTGTAAACAAGTGAAACCAGAATCGTGGGACTTTATTTTATTCCATAGCGATGCATTTTAGCTGTCCAATTACTGCAGGGCAGTTATTTTGAGGCCACCCAACTCCTATTAACAAAAGCCATAAACACAACAACAACAACAATTGCAATAATAACAATTACGCCAAAAAAAAAAAAAAAAATCAGAGACAGTTGGAACCACCCTTTTGCCGTAAAAGGTTTACTAATGGATCCAGCTGTTGGTTTGAAGAATAAAACCAGTTACAGCATTAAAGAGATATAGTATAGCGCAAAAAAAAAAAAAAAAAAAAAAAAAGGCGCCAAAATTGTGCATTTAGGCACAGATATAGAAATGGGAGATGCTTTCGCGTAATTGCACGTCTCTTCTGTTTTCTATTGTTGTCGCATCTGTTTGTAAGCAGAAACGAAAGTTGATCCCCGTTGAAGTTCGACTCAAATGCTTCGGTGGGTCGAGCAAACATTGTTGGGCTTGATACATTGCAAGTGTTTGTTTCATGGGATATTTGAAGAAAACTCGACACCAATTGAAGAAAACCCAGTTGGAACCAGCATTTTTTTCTTTTACTTTTTTTTTTGTTTGTTTCTTTTTTTTTTTTTGTTTCTTTTTTTTTTGCACTCTCTTTTCACTGAATTAATTCAGCGAGAAAGCTGTAAGCAGACATATGTCTAACTTTCATCTTGTTATTTTCTATATTTTCAAGTAGTCATGAAGGTATCAAATATTATACAAAGGCATCAAATGTTATATACAAAACTTTATATGTACGAAACATAAAAGAAAAGATTATATATATATATATATATATATATATATATTCCTGTCGGAGAGCACATATTTTCTACGAAATTTCTCGAACATTGAGGCCGGTAAATATAATTAATACTGTTTAATTAAAAACAGACCATTTACTTAAATAAGTTGTATCTACAAAAACAACGTATAAATGGAAAAAAATATTATATATATATATATATATATATATATATATATATATATATAAACATATATATATATATATATATATATATATATATATATATATATATATATATATATAGAGAGAGAGAGAGAGAGAGAGAGAAAGAAAGAAAGGGAGATTAATGAAATGCATCTGTTCGTAACATATATATGTATAACATAATATAAACAGATATTAACAGATATACGTATCAAAATTACACTAAAATATTTTTAAATACTAAATATTAGTATAATAAATATTAAATTTATTCAATAAAATCGTCATTGGCTTCAACCACTGCCTCCAGATGACTTCAGAATCTCCTGCAACTCTTCTGGATGGTCTCTTTGTTTAAGTTGCTGAATGTTGCCATAATCCTTGCCTTCAGTTTATCCTTGGTGTTACAAGGGATTTTGTTGGTCTCTCGCTCAACTGCGCCCCACACATAATAATCAAGGCGGTTGCAGTCTGGGGAGTTAGGAGATATAACCGGTGACAATGTCACACAAATTGTTTGACAGCCATTACTGGGTTCTCCTGCTTGTGTGACATGGTGCAAAGTCCTGTGCCAGACATAGGATTTTCCAACAGCCACCCGCTTGACCCATGGCAGCATTACCTCCTGAAGGCACTTGCTGCAGGTCTCCGTGTTGAGTTTGAGGACCTGTGGGAAAATGAATGGAGGCATAGTCCCCATCATTATTGATCACTCCAAACGCGATGATGTTTACTGGACATCACTCTCGGAACATTCTTTGGGGACACAGCAAACCAACGGTTGTTCTCTGTGTTCATCATCTAATCCTGCTAGAATGAGAAAAACCAAAGCCTGTTCAGTTGGAAGGAATGCTTGAGTTTGTTCAAAAGATTCGGAACGTGGTCTTTCTTCTTATCCTTTTTTTGCTTGGGATAAAAATTGGCCCTTTCTTATCTTGTATGAGAAATACCGAATGTCTTCATGTACTACCTGGCTATGGACTTCATTGACTTGAAGGGATCGTTGTCAGTCATGGCCTGGATTTCACTAACAAATTCGGAAGTTCTTTTCTTAGCAGAACAATCAGAGTGAGTTTTCCGAGCTGACGTGCCTTCGTAATCACCATTAGACTCCTCCAACTCTTTTCGGATCCTATGCACTGTCCTCAGATCCACACCCAAACACTCTGAAATGTTCCTATTGGAAGTTCCGGCGCAAATGCTATGCAATACAGCATGTCGTTTCCAAATTTCATAAAGTGGGCTGTGGAATATAGTGGTTTTCGGAACCGGGAAATGCTGTGCTTGCCTAAAAACTACTGCACAAGCCATGGCCACCGATGGAAATTCTGCGATGTGGTGAGACGACCACACTCTGCACACTTCCCTTCCAAGCACTGCTATAAACAACGCAAGTGAGTGAAAACGTTATAACTTAGTGTGCATTCGCGATACTGTTCAAGGTCAATCGAGCAGCTTCACTCCATCTACTTTAACCCATTTACAATAGCAACAGTCACGATACTTCTTGATCAGACCTCGTATAGGGGATGGGAATGAAATAAAATAAACATTGGCAGCTGATCTTCTCATCCGATCTAGATCTAACTTGGGAGAAAAACTAGCTGGTTACATTCAATAACTCGAGAACCAAACGATCTGACCCCGAACCACCAACAGTCACAATGAATGGATGTCCCCTTACACTGACCTAAAGTGGAAATCATACATACGGTTCACTGCTAAAAATGCCGGGAAAATGGTCAATTTTCTATACAGCGACAGTAAGTACCAGACTCCTTCTGAAGTGCTCTACTTTTACAAGAACCAGATCAGGCCTAAAACGGGGTACTGTTGTCATATATAGGCAGGAGCTGACCATTCGTCACTTTCCAGTTTCGATAGATTCCAAAATCATCTCCACGTCCTTGTGGGTGACAAATTACTCCCCACCCCGCAACTCTCTCTCTCTCTAACAGGCGGGGTGTGGCAAGCCTCTCACTGCTCTATCGGGTCTATCACGGAAAGTTCTTGGACGAATTGCATTCCTTGGTTCCGACAGTTGTAACCTTTAAGGCTAGGACTTACCATGTCACTCACATTGTAGCAAATCACACACATTCTCTCCGTATTCCATTAATAAAAAGTAAATCCCACTCGAACAGCTTCTTCCCGCAAACCACGTCTCTGTGGAACCAACTCCTAAGAGAATGTTTCTCCGATTACTACAATCTTAAGCTGTCTAAGGTTAACCGTTATCTTCCCCTCTTATTCGCATAAATATCCTCTTACTGCAACCCTCTATATCGAGTGTTCTCCCGGGTCTTGTACGGGGGAGACCTCACCAAATCGGTTATAATTCTACATCGAAAAAAACGCTGAAGATACTTGAACGCTTCGTTTTAAATTTTGATTTAAAATATTTGGCGCCTGGCGTGTCTAGATGCACAAGTTACTCAACCTCAATCAGCTTTCTACTGTTTTTGTTTATTTTTATCTCTATTGTTTTTAAATATCTCACATTATAACATAAAATAAATCTATATATAAAATTCTGTGACTTCAGTTAGTCCCTCCATCCGTCAGTCACATCCTCTAAGATAGCCATACACTGAGCGATCGAAACCAAGTGCAAACAGGTAGAGATGTGCAAAGTACAGTTGCTTTTACCAGGATGCACTAGAAAGTAGAGTTTTTGTCAAAGTATTTTTCCAAGCAAAACAGATTATTCAAACTTCATCGATTGGTTTGCGAAATTGAACTAAACGTAGAATTTGCAAACCTCAATAAAAATGATAATGATAACTTCAACAATACTAAATACTGTAAAGATTTCAAAAAGATTCCAGTACATAAAAATTACATAAAATCAAATCTATTAAATTTGTTTAGATGAAAATTTTTATTACTTCAAACGTTATTTTTAGTGGATACCCGTATTTGAGTAGACGTTCCGTTTCTTTTAAACGGTGTTTATTTCGGTTACTGGACTCTGCATTCGAGAAAACCTAACAAAGAAGCTGCGTCACTCTTGATAGGTGAAACTACCGTCAGATACCGCGCAGTTTCGACCATTCTGCCATAGAGATCCTTACAGATAAGCGGGCTTCTCTTTGCCTTAAATCAACAGCTGCTCGTTCAGATTTTTTCTCGGAACTCCACATCTGTTCTATTTCGTATCCGAAATGTAAACAAAGAAATTTCTAAAGAGTTAATGGATTTTTATATTTTTAAACCGACATATTTGGTAACTTCAAACGGTATGTTCTACTTAAATTCCGGTATTCTTAGAGGTACGACGGATTAAAGATAAAAACACATTTACTCTTTAGAAATCAGATATTTAGATAGATAAAAACTTATATTTATCAAGAAAACAAACAGATAAATACACACTCACGCGCGCACACACACACACTTCGTCTGTTAAAGCCGTTTGTCAATAAAAGCACTTTTTCGTGGCCTAAAAATACCCAGTACAGTACAAAATTATCTTAAATAAATGTAAATACAATATATATGTATATTTTATTTTTAAGTTACTATATACCGTTAAATAACGTTTGAAAAGTTTTATGGTTAAGTCCGGAGTCCGTTGATTCCAGGACCGTTAATTCAAGGTTTTACTATATATATATATATATATATATATATATATATATATATATATATATATATATATATATATATATATATATATATGGTGAACTCTCCCGTCGTATTCGACATGTGAGGGTCAAACAGCTCAGTTCCTACGAACCGACAACCCAGACACCAGCACATATTATTTGATTATAGTGGTGATGGTCTTTGTGCAGAAACAACCACACTTTTTGAAGGGCCGAATACAGAGACCTGGTGCAGTACGTGCCACAGGGTCCCCAAACGACCCTCCGCAGGTTTTGAATTCAGAGCTGTCCTTATCCTAGACCAGTTGCCATTCAAGCCTTTAGAACCCAGTGTGTCCTGATATTTACCCATAGCCGGAGGGAGAATACCTTTCCCAAGAGTATTAGCACATAAATGAATGCATGTAATGGCTTCAACTGGAATTCGAATATATATATATATATATATATATATATATATATATATATATATTGGCTTGATCGGCGACCCCATTCGTACCAGAGTCGTATGAAATAACGTCGGATCTAACGACGGTTTATCCTGCAAAGGGAGGTGCTGTTTCGAATCATGTGGGATGGTAAATATTTTTCTTTAATAAGATTTCTCGAATATTCAGGTCAAATATAAATATACTGTTTAAAATAAACGGAGCGTCTACTCAAATATGGGCATCCACGAAAATTTAACGTTTAAAGGGATAAATATCTGTCGGATTATTAAATTAAAATTCTTTCTTAGAAAAAAATACTTTCTTAGAAATTGCTTTATTTACGTTTGGATACGAAACTGAGCAGAATGTGGAACAAGAAGGATTTTTGCTTAAACGCAGTATTCGACCTTGCTTGATCGGCGACGCCATTCGTAGCCGAGTTGGTTGAAATCACGTCGGATCTAATGACGGTTTCTCTTACAAGGGAGGACGCCAGTTTGAATCCTGACGGAGGGCGCATATTTTATTCATAGGATTTCCCTAAAATTCAGGCCAGTAGATGAAAATAAATACACTGTTTAAAATAAACTTAGCGTCTACTCAGATATGGATATCCACTGAAAATAACGTTTAAAGGGATTAACACAAACACACACTCTCTTTTGACACTCACCCCCAAAAATTTGAAGGAAGAAATTTTGCGGTTGAGCGGCAAAAGAGAGTGTGTGTTTGTGTTAATCATATATTAGCATATACAGTGTATTTTGCTGTATATATATATATATATATATATATATATATATATATATATATATATATATATTATATATATATATATATATATATATATATTACACACATTTCTTAATTATTTTTATTTTTATTTTTTTTTTATTTTTTTACGAATTGGTCAAACCCAAACATTGTTTTCAATCGTTATAAGTCTACCGATTGAACAGAATTTTATTATAAACAATTGTCTTGTAAATTAAATTTTTAAAGCATTCTGAATGTAAAAATAAAGAAAAAAAGTGTGCAAGACAATAAGAAACACTACTTTCCAAAAAAGTGAAGTTTTGTTGAAATCAGTTGAAAAATGTAGGAAATCCGATCCCATATATAAATGAACACACACACACACACACAAACGTCCAACCTGGGTTTTATAATAAGTATAACTCGATAACTCGATATTAATAAGTATAACTCTATATGAGTTGTCCCCCTTTCATTAATGCCTCTTAAACGTGTTTTCAAATTGATTTCGTGCAAAAACAATTGTGTTTTTCCAATTTTTGGCGCTGTCAGAATCACCGCAAGGTAATTTTGCGTAGTCCTGTGAAGTTTTGTTGAAATCGGTTGAAAACTGTAGAAAATCCGATCCAATATATAAACTTACAGACCCACACACACAATCTGCGTTTTATAATAAGTAAGATATATATATATATATATATATATATATATATATCTTTTATATATCAAAATATGCTACACACACACATACACACACGCGCATATATATATATATACATATATATATATAAATATTTATATATCTATATATATATATATATATATATATAAAGATCAAAAATGTATATACATATACAAAATAAAACTGATTGCTTGTGTGTTCACTCAAAATCATGAGAAATAATTAAATATGTAAAAACTTAGTTGTCTCCAAATCTGTGTGTGTGTGCAAATATAACGTCAAAATCAAGTAAATATGGCTTTATCATTCATATTTCCCCACATTTGCCTTAGACATTAGCTAATTTAGCGTTTCTTGCTTGATGGCAATAGAAATTTTTTATATTCAGTTTTACGAATGGAAAATTGATTATTTTACTATTCATTTCCAAGGTGACCTTTTGTGATCTATATAAAAATATAAGTGATTGTTTTGTAGGTACGCTTTATAATTAAACTGCATTGTTAGTAGCATCAGCCCATTTATTCCCTGATAGTGGTAACGACCTTAGCATTTAGAGCAGAACTTGAACATGAGTTTAGGTAAGCAATGTTGACATTTTAATTCCAAATTTTGAAAATCTAATATTTAATTTTTTTTTATAGTTTTGTTCATAAAAAATAAAAAACTAAGTTAGATAGTTTTGTTTTTTTTTATTTTACTGAATATATTCGGATTACTATACCAGTGCTTGTAGCCTTCCTCTATGAAGCTTACAAATGTTTAAAACCTATGAAACTGCTCGCATATGATAATTTCAGTCACACCTTTTGCGACATGCGCAGATATCTAGAAGAAACGCCCGTGGAGTACAGGTATTTGAGAACACTTCTTTAGAAAGCTGTAAGTGACCAGCTTTAACTAAAAAATCTTGTCTCTTTTTTTCAGTCCGTGCCATGAAGTTATCGACTTTAACGCAGGAGAGGAAATGTTATGCCTTTCGCGTTCCTTTAGACGCCAACCGCACATATTCTGAGAGTGTAACTTTCTTAAATATCACTATAGGTCCTTCGTGTTTAAGATAAGAAAAATATACTAAGCCACTGGTAAGAATGTGTCATCAGTGGCCAAAAGCAACAAAAAAAAGGAAAAAAAAAAAACAAGCATTCTCGACGGTTCAGACATTTATCTGGAATGTCGAGTTCGTCCAGCAAGTACCGCTTGGGAATAGAGATAATTCGATAAAGTAGGAACAGAAATAATCAGTGCTGACACATTTTTTTTAAATGGATAATTTGAAAATTTAACAAATATTGTAACATATTATATATGATATAAAACACGAGCAACATAAACTTTTAGCTACAATAATTTTCCTAGTAGCAGTTTTCGGCATGGGAATATCACTGAAGCAAAGAGAACATTGTGTAGCGGAGAAAAGGAAAAAGACTTGGTCTGCGTAATGCTGGGCGTCATTGTTAGTGTAAAATAAAATAATATATATATATTAATTCAGAGCAGCATGAATGAATCCAGCTCTTATCTTAAATAACAACTTAAAAGCCAGTGTTTGACCAACATAAGGTCCGACCAAAATTCATGTTAAGAAAAAATAAAAATGATAAGAGAACAAATGAAAACTACAGACAAAAGTTAATTTTCTCCATCGACACATTTATTTCTGTTGTTCACTGCTACCAGCAAGCAGAAAATTATTTTTCACCTGCTGGTGACCATGTTGGCCGAAACTAGTCGAGGAATCTAAATGAAATAATAATAAAAACCAAAGAATATTAACATACTACACAGTGTGTCTGAAGATTTTAATTTTTTAATTTAAAAAATTTTTTTTAATATTTTTTGTTGTTCAAAATATATATATATATATATATATATATATATATATATATAAGTGTGTGTGTAAAATGTCTATGTATCTAAATATACATATATGCAATTTTTATATATATTATGTATTATATATATATGTATGTATGTATACATATATCTGTAAAATATCTATGTATCTAAATATATATATGCAATTATTATATATATTATTTATTATATATGCGCGCTACTTATTGGAAAGCGCTCATTATCAGTGATAGAGCTAACATAGCAATACAACTAATATATATATATATATATATATATATATATAATATTAGTGGTAAATATATATATATATATATATATATATATATATATATATATGAGGTAACAATATATAAATTTTAATATATATTCTCTTGTAACACGTTTTGTCCTTTCACCGTATGAAGTCCTAAAGGACGAAAGGCCTCATACGAAAACTTTACACTTTATCACACATATATATGTGTGTGTGTGTGTGTGTGTGCACATCTGTGCATTTTTGTGTGTTTTGTGTGTGCATCTGTGTCTGCATGCGTTCGTGTTTGTATCTGTGTTTGTGCTTTTCTGTTTGCGCGCTTGTGTGTGTACATGCATGTCTGTGCATGTGTGTATATGTGTGCGTGCGTTTACATGCGTGTGTGTGTGTGTGTGTGTGTGTACAAAACACATATGGCAACTCGTAATCGCAAACTAAAACACGCCAAAAATAACATGGAGAGTAACAAAACAGAACCAACTTCAAAACGATGGAACTTTTTTTTTTCTAGGGGAGAAAATTGTAATAATCACCTTTCCAGAAGAAGATAAACATTGAAATCAAAATGCGGATAAATTCCTTCTTCACTACATACAACCACATGAAGATAAAAAAAAAGACTAAATTAAAATCTCACAGCTAAATTTTAACAAAATGTCCCCTTATACCAAATCATAGAAACAAAGAAAAATATGGAAGAAAAATATCCGAAACTAATCAATAAACAGTTTAAATGAATATACAATCGATTGCTAAAATACGTCACAAAGATACTACTGGAACATCTAGCTCACCTTGAAATCTGTAGAAATGATATTCGAATAATCCAGAACTTATCTTGGCAACAAACCGCCTGCATACGGATAGAAAAAAGTTTCCAACATTTGTGTGGGAATATCTCCCTCGAATTGTTAAAGTAGACGACTAGGAGATTTCCAATATTTGTGTGGGAACATCTCCGATGATTCCCTCGAATCGTTAAAGTAGACAGCCAGAGGGTTTCCAACCTTTGTGTGGGAATATCTCCGAGGATTCCCCCAAATTTTTCCAAACTTTGTGTGGGAATATTTCCGACGAGACCCCGAAACATTAAAGTAGACGACCAGGAGGATTCGAACGTTTGTATGGGAATATCTTAGACGATTCTCCCGAATCGTTAAAGTAGACGACCAGGAGGTTGCCAACATTTGTGTGGGAATATCTCCAACGATTCCCCCGTATCGTTAAAGTAGACAGCCAGGAGGTTTCCAACCATTCTGTGGGAATATCTCCGACGATTCCGCGAAATTATTAAAGTAGACGGCCAGGAGGTTTCCAACCTTTGTGTGGGAATATCTCCGACGATTCACCCGAATCGTTAAAGCAGACGACCAGGAGGTTTCCAACGTTTGTGTGGGAATATCTTCGACGATTCCCCCGAATCGTTAAAGTAGACGGCCAGAAGGCAACCATTTCAGCTCCCGTTTCGCTATTACCTTCTTGTGCAGCCACTAACCCGCTTCTCATCATTGATACGTTCCTGCCTGGCCTTTGACCAGCTCCCGTCATCGACACGTCCAGTCCGATCGTCGACAAGTCTAGTCCGACCTTTAACACGACCAGATCAACCACACCTCATCTTTCCATCGTTGACACGTCCCGTCCGACCGTCGACACGATCAGATCGACTACACCCCAGCTTCCCGTCGTCGACACGTCCAGTCCGACCTTCGACACGACCAGACCGATTACAGACCGATTACACCCCAGGCTCCTGCCGTCGACACGTCCCGTCCGACCGTCGACACGACCAGATTGACTACACCTTCAGCTTCCTGTCATCCAACCACACTTTTATTACTTGACCTGGAAGCCCAACTGATCGATTGAACCGAGTTCGAATTACAGTCTCGTTTGTTACACACATTTAACGCGCAAATACCCTTGAGAAAGGCATGAAATCAACTCTTCTTCTTCCGGCAATCACGTATAGCACGTAACGTGATGACTGGAGTAAATCTCATGGGTATTAATAAATTCAGAGGGCTCCTTTCAAAAACTGACTCAACCGCTCCGTTTTAGAAACCCTGTTGCAAAAGGATTCTGAAATTAGCACACTTTCAATACATTTTCTCCTAAATCAATTATTTTCCCCTTTTAATTGAAACTGCATTTTTAAGTCGAAATTATGGTCGGCCGACTTCAATGAATGACTAATTCATTGAGTCCATCGTTTTTTGTTTTTTTTTAAATATGCCATTTGCGTTCATATAATCGTTTATTTAAATTTCTAGAGGTATTTCTTGAGCCTTTTTTTTTCAGTCTGTTTGGGAAATTCCTACTACAGGTTTGCTAGTTATTATTTTGTTTCGTGTTGATTGAATATTTTATTGTTTCTGAAGTACTCCCGAGTGCCAAATAAACATCCTTCACCCCCCCACACACATACATACATACATACAAGCACTTTTGTTATCCCCACCAGAAACTTATTAGACCCCCACCGCCGACCCACTTATTAATTTATGGTTATTCACAGTCAACCTCCTCAATAAACTGCTGGAAAAGAATTGTCTTGAAATTTACTTTTCGATTTTGTTATAGCGGTTTATTTAAAGACATTGCCGAGCACTTATTTTTTAAGTTAGAAGTTCGAAAAACATTTTAATAAATTTCCAAACGCCCCATTCATTGAAACACCCCACCCACCCGCTTATTAGATTTTCTCATTTTTTTTTTTCAATACAATAATTTACTACACTTTTTTTCCACTCGCATCCCATTTATTGTGAACCAACTGTTTTATTTGGCAACGAGAGTTTTATTAGAGGTATTATTTATTACATTATATACACACAGATGTATTATATACATATAAATCTAAAATAAATAAATCCTAATGAGCCAGGTACTACATACCTAGGTTTCATCACATCATGAGATCATCAGCCAGTTCACCCTGATGATCCCATATGGTGAAACCTAGGTAGGTAGTACCTGGCTCATTAGGGTTTATTTATTTTACCTTTGCTCTACTTAGCCTACTGAGCACACTTCATTTTAACTTATAACTCGCTGTTTTTTTCTTTGTTCCAGGAATTTAAGGCACTGGAAGATTTCTGTCGCCCTGTTCAGAAGTTTATGCTTCTTTATTTATTTATTTTTTTTTTTTTTCGAAGTTTTTTCCTCGGATGCCAGTTTGTTTGAAAATTGTGCTATCCAGGTTTTTTCACCCACCGAGTTTAAATAGATTTATGTATATATATATATATATGTAATACACATATAATTATTTATTCGAAAATTATAACATAAATATGTTATAAAATCACTTTTTGCTTCAAATGTATCTAAGTTGTCACGGAGTTCAGAGCAGCATTAGATCTTAACGTTTATTCCAACTTCATTTCAATAAAAACAAAGTAAATAGAAAAACATATGTATTTTCTTCCTCGGTTTCTTCTTTAAATAATTTAATGATTTTAAAATTAATATAGATTAAATTTAAAAATCAAAATTGGTAATTTTTATTCTGAATTTTATAGTATATTTTAATATTTATTAGTTAGAATAAATTCTATTTTAGTCTAACCCTAACACTAAAGCATTAAATAATTATTATAACCAAGGTTCGTTGTCAAGTTTTTTGAATTCTCATATACTTGTATTTTGATTGGTCATTCCAGCTTATGTAACAGCGTTTTCCCCTAGAGAGGGTTGTTTGATTTATTTGAACCTTTTAAAACCCTTTATTCTACATTCAACATCATCACTTGATAAGACACCGGAAGTGTTGAAATAAAATGGGTATTTTTTTAGTGATTTTATAACATATTTATGTTATAATTTTAGAATAAATAATTATATTTGCTCTACTCTGTATTGAGCATTCTTTTAAGAATAGTATTTGTTGGTAATTGGAATTTATTCCGTATACACCAATCCTATACTTGGATACACACACACACACACATATGTATATATATATATATATATGTATGTGTGTGTGTGTCAATAATTTCTGTCATTTTGTGCCCCCCCCCATATTTTCCTTTCTTTTCCTCTTTAACGCTGAGTAATTTTCGAATATTTTAAAGGAATCTCGAATTCAAATTTGTAAATCTCGTTCTTTTCCTCAATGTTACTTTTTTGTGTTCTATAAATACAGGTTCGTGAATAAAGTTTCTACATTTGCTTTGAATTTATATTTGCATACAGCTCTATCCTTGATACTGGACGCTTTAACCCATAAATAAATATAACGTAGCATGAAATTATATTTTATCATATATATATATATATATATATATATATATATATATATATATATATATATATATATATATATATATATATATATATAGTCAAACCTAGTGCGCCAGACAAACTTACCCAGGTTTCACCTAAGATCGTCAGGGAGAGCCAGCTTTCCCTGACGATTCTCTTAGGTGAAACATGGGTAGGTTTGTCTGGCTCACTAGGTTTGACTAGGTCTGACCTACGATTGTATTGAGCTCTTTTTAGTTAGTTGTTTACTCGTGTCGGGATTCATTTCTTTGGGCTTTAAACCTGTATCTGTGCGATTTTTTTCGATAGACTTTCATGTTTTTAACTCTTTCTTTTTTTAAAACCTTTTTTTCCCTCAAGATTGATTTGATTATTGGCAAATCAAAAATTCGAAGGTTTTTTTGAGACGAGTATAGTTACCTGTATATATATATATATATATATATATATATATATGTATATATATAGGATTAATACAAGATTTGACACTTAGATGGTTGCTGTTACATTCAGCACCTCGACTTTGGAATTTCATAGACGAATCTTTTCGCAATCGTTCTGTCCACTCATTAGGAGCTATCAGAAAATGCATGGGGAAATCTCTATTTATAAAATGCAGGATGTGTGTGTGTGTATGTGTGTGTGTGACGAATGCACGGCCGCAATTTTCGACGGATTTGCACCAAAATTTACATGCACATGCTCTAAGTTAACGGGAAGGCCAAGACCGACTTTGAATTTCCCAACTCCAATCGATAGTGGAAATAATCGATTTTTTCATGCTTCTACGGCAGTTTTCATGTAGTTTGCGGCCATTTTCTACTAGCCACAGTGAGAGCCAATAGATTTAAATCTGCATGGCACTTTACTCCAATTGGCTCATTCGCTTGCTTAAACTCAACGTTGATTCTGATTCCACAGAACTGGGTTGTGTGTGAAAAAGTATTTGTTGTTAACATTCTTTTTTCATTCGGTTTTTCCAGTTACGAGTCCTTTTTTTTAAGCTGATCTTTTCGTGTTCATTTTGTTTAGTTCTTTTTCGTAACAGATTTAATGTTTAGTATAGAGCTTAGAAAAAATTCGCAGTGTGAGATAGGCAAGAAGTAAGGCATGTAGCAACATCAGCACGGCAAAGGGCACTCCTTTAAAGGCAAGGAAGGGTAAAAATATTTTAAGTCAAGTGAGAGCGATTGCTGTATGAGTCGTACGATTTTTGAATTATGCACGGGCAACGCCGGGTCATGCTGCTGGTATTAGCTAAAATTCAAATTTTAAAATGTTTAATTTAAATTTTTTTCGTTTCCTCTCGGAGCATAATTATAGCAAATGTAGGTGCACGTTCATAGCCTCTCATCTCTCTCTCTCACTCACTCTCTCTCTCTCTCTCTCTCTCTCTCTATATATATATATATATATATATATATATATATATATATTTATATATATATATATATATATATATATATATTTATATATATTTATATATATATGTATGTATATATATATATATATATATTTATATTGCTAACAGGCATTAAATTTAATTTCCTTATGGAGTTTTTAAACATTTAAATTACTATCAAACGTTAAAATCTGTTTTTATCTAAATTGTTAAAGCTATACCACATCTCTCCTTCCTCCAAAACCCCTACGCATATCTCTTATCTGTAATCCCTTTACTTCCACCCTTTTTTCCTTTTCTCTCCTTTTTTCCTTTTTCTCATATCATTTCCGTTGAGTTGACCGATTAAATAGATCATTTTCTGATTCTTACCCACTCCTCCTCAATATTAAGTACTGTAATAAAAAGTAAAAATAAAAATAAATTTTAAAACACTCCATTCCCTCTCTAAACTCGACCATGTCTCTCACACTATTCCTCACCAGTTTCTATGTAACCTGATATAAGCTTAATACTGCCCTTCAAAAGTGTAAATTTTAAACTAATTTTTCTTTTCACCTTTGAAAGTGAAGTCTGAAGATCTAGAGAAAAATAAAATTCTCTGGTGAAATAAATTATAACTAAAGGAGCCTTAAAGTGGTCTTTTTTGTAAATTAAATTATTCGCTCTGACTTAACATTGAGTTCTCAGGATTTCATCCTCCTTGGGATTATCCATACGGATTATCAAAATTTTCGTTACTTAATCATATATATATATATATATATATATATATATATATAATTTATAATTTGTAATTTACCTAACGAGTTCTTTCCTATTTTCTATATATTTTTACACACACACAAACACACACACACACACACACACATATATATATATATATATATATATATATATATATATAATTTATTCGAAAATGTTAACATAAATATATTATAAAATCACTACAAACATAGCCATTTTGTTACAACACTTATCAAGTTATGGTGTTGAATGTAGAATAAAGGGTTTATTTATTGTACATTCAACACCATCACTTGATAAAACAACAGTAAAGTTAATGATATAAAATGACAAAATCCCTTCGCTAACAATTTTTAAACATGCATTATCCTATCAATCACTCGATGAATGTTATGATGCTTGTTTTTTTAAATTATAAACTGTATTAGGTCTTCCTTAAAAACGCAAGTACTTTCGACGGTTCATCCAGTCTTCATCAGGCATGGAAATTATAATGTTTTTGGTAAAATTGAGGTTGCGTCCGAGATGAAAAATATCATGCGAATCGAAATATTTTTTTTTTAAACGTGTTATTGATAACGGATACAAACTTGTGGAGCGTGCAACGCTAAGGTTATATTTTTTGAAAATTTAAGAGAGTGCGGTTTTTTTACTAATATGGTAATTTGTATATTTTTTTGGGGGGGAGTTTATCAGTCAACGTGGCATGAACTAAATAAGTAGAGTAATGTCTCAGTTGTTATCCCGAAAATTTGCACGGCGGGTCAGTTATTTTAAATCAAATATGTGGTGCAGTTCAATTTATATTACAATGAATTACTTTTGTATGAATGATTCATTGTAAAGCGGATTCAACTGACATCCTGATTTTCAAAGTTTATATATATATATATATATATATATATATATATATATAACAGATATCTAAGAATTTCATACCGAGCGTGTGGACAACGATAAGGTTTGGAGTGGATGCAGCAAACAAGGAGTAAGCCTATACTCAATATCAGGAAGAGGCAGCTGAAATTTCTGGGACAATTAATGAGAAAGGGGGCCTTGGAGAATCTGATACCCACATGGCGAATAGAAAGAAAGAGAGACAAAGGAAATCAAAGCGTGCCATACCTAGCGGGCTTAAGCAAATGGATGACAGAACAGAGTCTGGGAGAAGTAGCAATGGGACAAAACTTACTGAGAGTTCCAAGGGATAGGGACAAGTGGAGGGCCATGGTCGCCTAATTCCTGAAGGGACACGTCACATAAAAGAAGATTGCACTCCTCTAGTCCCTACTTCACTTTAATTATATTATGTATTCAAAAGCGAAACCTTTGGAGAGACATTTGATAATTGACCAACTTACGACTTAAAAGCTGAAACTTGCTCAAATTTTAGATAAAAAAAAAAAGAAAGAAATGAAAACATCATCACCAATAGTTTTCTTACCACCAGAAATAATTAGATTTAGTTTCTGTGAAGAAACTGTCTCAAGTAAAAGAAAGGAGTGGCAGGATTGAAATAAAATCACTGGGCAGTAAAATAGAAAGCCGGAACTTTGTCGGACGTTATCGGGTACAAATTTCGTCAGGGCTTAAATATAAATCTGGTTATTGTTTCAATATTTTTTTTCTTTTTTTCTTACTTTTTCTTTTTTTTTTTCTTACTTTTTCTTTTAATTTTCTTTTACTGTTTCGTTTTTTTTTGCTTTTTCTTTTACATTTTTCTTTTACTTTTTCTTTTCCTTTTCCTTTTCCTTTTCCTTTCCCTTTTTCTTTTCCTTTTTCTTTTCCTTTCCCTTTTTCTTTTCCTTTTCCTTTCCCTTTTCCTGTTCCTTTTCCTTATCCTTTTTCTTTTACTTTTCCTTTTCGTTTACATTTTTATTTTATTTTTCCTTTTCCGTTTTCTTTTCCTTTTTCTTTTCCTTTTCCTTTTTCTTTTCCTTTTTCTTTCTCTTTCCCTTTTCCATTTTCTTTTCCATTTCAGTTTCCTTTTTCTATTCCTTTTCCTTTTCCATTTTCCTTTTCTTTCCTTTTACATTTTTCTTTTCCTTTCCCTTTTTCTTTTCGTTTTCCTTTTCCATTTTTCTTTTCCTTTTCCTTTTTCTTTTCCTTTTCTTTTCCATTTTCTTTT
>OZ010602.1:27332755-27352755 GCA_963932145.1 Acanthosepion lycidas
CAGCTTCACAATGCATCTTTATTGTATTTTTCCTTTTTAAAGAAAGCACTTCCTCTTCATCGAGATCATTCTTCTCGAAAGTCCATAACTGCACATTTTCGTAGCCGAAACCTAAACAAAGCAATTTCTATTTCTAAAGAAATAACGGATTTATTTATTAATCACTACTGTCGGAATTGATATCACAAGATCGCTACACATTGCACTACGTCGAAGTGCTCATGTCGATTTAATCAGGGTAGCAAAATTATGGCACAAGGCCGTAAATATGAAGCACATAGTAAGGATCGAACTCGCTACTCAGATGTAACTGACTGCACGTTAAATTAAGCATGTAAATATTTATGTTAATTTATTAAGCCTAGCTTTTATTTAGCATAAAATCTTAAGTATGAAGCACATAGTAGGGATCGAACTCGCTACTCAGACGTGACTGATTTAGCTAGAAAATCTTGTCAACCATTACATCACTTATAGATAAGAAACCACAATTTATTAAAGAATTGCAATTCTTTTGATAACTTTTGTGTTTTATTCACAGAAAGACAAGACAGAATTCTTTATTCCCTTTCCGAAGAATGGATCACCTTGTGTTTATTCATTTTATTTTACTGTGTATATAAACGATGGACACGTGACCGAATGGTTAGAACTTTCGCATTCTGAACCCGGATTCGAATCTCACCATGGTCGATTTGTCAGGAAGGAGAATTTCTGATGTTGTCTGACTGGAGGGGTCGATCTCAGCGTGCGGAACCTTTTGGAAAGTGTCTGAAAACCATACCACGGGTTGACCAAAGCCTTGTGAGTGAAATTGGGTAGACGAAACCAACCCTTAGGGGGCCGTCAATAGCTGCGCTATAACGAAGCCACAATTCATCGTGACCGAGGGTTTGAGAGAGCTGGCCTTGTTCAAATTGTTGATCACATTAGATAACACACTCTTTCCCATAAACTGTAACTAAGGTCTGCTCAGTATACTTGCAGTATAAACCACAGGTGGGCTCTGTATGTGTTGAACAAGCACAAATGCGGCTGAGCATGTGTCTACAATAGGGACTGCCAACCGACCTAGTAGACGGGTATCCCCGAATACGAATGGCCAGATATATATATATATATATATATATATATATATATATATATATATATAAACGGTTCTAAATCAAGAAACAGAGAATCGGGTTTTATATTTTGGCCATTATCGCTAATTGCAGTCAATTTTGTCGGCCAAACTACGAAGCAGGAGACGAAGGGGGTTTGTATACAGACTTTTAAGTTTCACATTTACTCAACAGAATGCCAATGGCGACTAATTATTGACTGCTTCCTGTAGAAAAGAAATACATGAGACTCACCCACATTTTTAAACATAAAAAAAACGCACAGTGCTTCCTGAATACAAAGAAATACGTCAGGCAATATCTGGATCTTTAGAACATTAACCCTGAAGTCAATAAAAAATATGCCAAGTGCCATCCTTCACGCAATGTTAGAGAAATCTTGGTGTCTTTTAATTTCGCTAACTTCTTTACGATTTATGTATGACAAAGTGATAAGTTTGCTTTATCTGGGTAAAAACAACAGCTGAATGTAAAATGTATATTCAAAGTTTACTCTTTGTCGCTAAGCAGATAGTGATTGCTTCATTGATTTGTTATTTACGGCTTACCAACCTTTTGTAAGTTATTTAAAACCGAAACGTATTTTGCCTATTAAAAACATTTTTTTTACGAGTAATATTTTTTAGCGACATTTAATGTTCAAAAAACTTAAATTTTTCCAGATATGTTCTATTTAACCCATAGCTGGAGGGAGGAAATAGATTCATACCTTTCCCAAGGATATTTGACCCGAATTGAATTCGAATTCAGCCTCCACTGACCAGATAGTGGTTCGTCGTTGTATGGGCTATGGATCGCTGAATGTGCTTTAATTTGTTTAGTTTAGTTTGGTTTAGAGTATATTAACATTTTCCGGGTTATTTAATGACGAATTCTGTGATTTTAATAAATAATAGATAGGGAGACATTTGTCACGTGTAAAACGACGTTAGGATGCTAGATAAAAATCCGATTTGTCTTTATAAAGTCGACTTTAATGTCTACATTTATTCACTGAGTGTGAATAAATGTAGACATTAAAGTCGACTTTATACGAGATTCAAAAAGGTCGACATAGAAACAGTGAAAAAAAGTTAGCCCTTTGGGTGGTCTATTCCACCTCTGCACTGGGGACGTAGTTGGTGGGTTCTTGATCCCAACTGGCAAGACGAAAAAGTGTTTTCTTTCTCGTGCCGCGGTGATTATAGGCAACAACATTTCCTTTACATTCACCCAACTTTACAGTTTTAAAAGAAGGTAGTGTTCTTTTTTGTTGCCCTTTTTTTTTTGTCGATATCACTGCAGAGTTTACGGAAAGAATCGCTTCCTTTATTAAAAATAAAAAATAAAATATTTCGCTTTCCTTATCTCCAGCAACCTGGTCTAATTCCCTAACATAGTTAAAATTAATTATTAATTTCTTATCATCTGTCCATATTTCTTAGATTAAGTATTGTAACGATTTACACTATTTACATCGTTCGGACTGTTGTCTTCATCTTCTTACTATATTCCCGGTCTTTTCGGCCGTTGTACCCTCCGGCCTTCTTCATGTGATGTACGTTGGAATTTCGAACCGAGTTCTTTATTTAATCCACCGGGGTAGATTTTTCTAATTCGACGTGCCAAAACATGGAGAGTTGAATTACTAAATGGAATTAACTGAAGCTGAGATATCTAAAGGAAGCATGGCACGTGGAATTAGAACAATCTACCCCGTGGACTAATAATTCCAACGTATATCAGCTGATGAAGGGCTGGAGTGTATAATGGCAGAAACGTCGGGAATATGGCAATAAAGACGAGGACAACAACCGAACAATGTAAATAGTATAAATATTTTTTTTGATTATTTATTATTAATGCTACAGCGCCCTCTGTTTTCAAATCAATTGAATGAATATACGAAATGTGTAAGTGGTGTAACGGTTATTGCGCTAGAAGGAAATCCAAAAGCCGAGTTCGATATCCAGTGTTGTCTGCTGAATTTAATTTTACATTAACACCCTTGGGAAAGGCATAAATATATATCTTCTCGCACTGGCTATGGGTTAAATAACAGACTAGATTCGGCCCCATAATTTTGGGTGTCTGACAGTCTAAAAGAAGTTATACGGTGGAGAAGATAACGGGTGAAACTGCTTCACTATCTTTCCGAATAAGTCATGACAATTCACAGATAATAAAGTAGAGGAACCTGTAGAGAGCCATGATTACCTACGTCCTGATATTAATGCCTTAGGAAATGGCATGAATCTACTCTTTTTCCCTCCCCCACCATCTATAGGTTAAATAGTCAGGTAGATGTAGCCAGACTAAGAAAATGATTACTCTGAAACCAAAACCGTGAGAAAAGCAACAGATGACTATCTTTCACCAATAGCTATATCACTTCACAACCAATAAAGATAAGGACTCTATGGCAAGCCGTGATCGCCTACATCCTTCAGGACATTATATTAATGGGAAGCGGAGGATCTCTTTTCCCATATCTTTAAATCGTACAGTAGACTTGACTCTTTACCCATCGTTGGTAAAATAATAAAAAGGAACTTGTGGAGAGCCGTAATCTCTTACATCTTTAAGAGACATGACATTTCATTTTAAAATAGGTTATACAGTAGCGTAGACTAGACTCTCTAATCTTCGTTGATAAACTCTGACTTTAAAACCGTGTAGAAGTACAACATCTTGCAGTCAGGCCTATTCACAAATAATAAAGAAAAGGAACCCCTAGAGCGACATGATCGTCTATGGCCTGACCGGACATTGTATTAGAAAAATGTAATACTTTCTTTTATATATTTACTTGAGAAATTTATCCTCCTAATGTATTTTAACGAGGTTCATTTACTCGTTTAATTTTACTCTGGATTTGTCCTGATATTTCGGTGTTTATCGATATGATCTTTCAAGCCTGGCCGAATGCTTTCAGAAAACGCCTTTCTCTAAAATCTAATTGTGTGTGTGCGCGCATGCGCATTCAAACGTTGGTGTACTTGACATTAAGCAACGCCATGTGATTCTGTGCTCGACGGTGTCCTACAATTATGCAATGAATATGAAACTCCAGCCTCCAACATCAATTTTCAGACTGTTCGTCAAATGTACTGATTGTTATGGAGGCGCTGGTGTTGAGCGTCATCAACAAAATGGCAGCTTTGAGAACACAAGATGGCTGCCAATTACACCGTCACACACTGCTCACCGTAAATATGACCCAACATCCGTGTATTAATAATCACTAGTCTCAGTTCCACATTAAGCCAACTTCCTTTTCAATTCGGCTCATTATGAATACATATTTTACATTAAAATTTTGTTTCCTAGCCGCAAAAGCCAACTCTCGATTGTCAACTTTTACTTAAATCATTTCGCGTGTGTGTGCAGAGGGGATGCTATATCTAAAATGTAGTAGGTTCAAAATTTTAAATAAAGTCACCGAATCTTACGATAATTTACTTTTTTTTACTCTTTCTATCATTATTTAACTCATGAACAGTTGGAATTATAACTAAATCCTTTTCTGTGGTCTGTTATGGGACCCCCCCACCTATTCAACTGAGACACTGTGGAGTAATGGATAGCGGATTCGACTGAGAAATCAGAGTGCCAAGTTCGAATTCCAGTCAAGTTCATTACATTCACTTACGTGCTGGGAAAGTTATGAATCCATCTATTCTCCAAACAATACTATGGGTAAATAGCAAGACTGGGTTTTATAGCCCTTGTGTGGGAACCAGTCTAGGAGAGGGGAAAGCCCGTTTGGAGTGGGTTTGGCTCTCTTTCACAGGAAACACTACTGACGCGGCCGCACTTATGGTACCTCCTACAATTATAGAGGACTACTTTTTAAAAAAAATCATGCTGTTGTTTTCAAAATGTCGGCATTAACGAGGGTTTAAATTTACAGCGTAAGTTTAATGTTAATCTAAACCTTTATTCTATGTGCGCGGAGGCCGAATTCGAATTCAAATCGGGTCAAATATCATTGGCAAAGGTTATCAGTATAATAATCGTCAACATAAGAGTTTGCAAATTGAACGAATCCTTACGCGTCTTCGTGAATATCTATCACACCTAGTCGGTCTTCACCGTGGCACCTGCGTATTTACATATTTGATTAGTTATGAGACGCCATAACATAATTTTAACATATTAGGGCACTCAAAATTCTAAAAAAATTTACGTATTTAAAGAGGGATTAGATTTACAATGTAAGTTTAATGTTAAACTTAACCGATATCTTACGTCTTTCAGATTAGCTAATCATCACCCTAATCATTAGAAGGGCGGATTCTCATTAGCCTCTTCAGATTTCACGATTATCCATCGCAACTGGGTCGGTTTTCCGGATGACATCGTGTGTCTTCAGATATTTGCTGGAAAAAGGGTATTTTTCTCTCAACATCACCTTTGCTTCTTTCGGGTGACTTGGACCCAATGACTTGAAATTCTAAAAAGCACACAACATCATCTTTGCTTCTTCCAGTTGACTTGGACTCTATGATTTGATATTCCAAAATGCTCCCAACATCATCTTTATCCTACCGGGTGACTTGGATCCTATGACTTTATTTTCCAAAATACACACAACATCATCTTTGCTTCTTCCGGGTGACTTCGTCCCTATGATTTGATATTCCAAAATGCTCCTAACATCATATTTGCTTCTACCAGGTGAATTGGTCCCTATGATTAGATATTCCAAAATGCAGGCAACATCATCTTTGCTTCTTCCGATTGACTTGGACCCTATGACTTGATATTCCAAAATGCTCCCAACATCATCTTTGCTCCTAACGGGTGATTTGGACCCTATGACTTCATATTCCAAAATGCACACAACATCATCCTTGCTTCTTCCGTGTAACTTGGTCCCTATGATTTGATATTCCAAAATGCTCCTAACATCATCTTTGCTTCTTCCCGGTGAATTGGTCCCTATGATTTGATTTTCCAAAATGCACGCAACATCATCTTTGCTTCTTCCGATTGACTTGGACCCTATGACTTGATATTCCAAAATCTCCCAACATCATCTTTGTTTCTTCCAGGTGACTTGGACATTTATATTACAAGCTCTTTATCGATTTCATGTTGATTCATTCTTTCTATTTAGATAGTATCCATCGTCTTCTTTAAACTTCTAGTCCTGTGTATGACGATAAACTACATCCGGTTGCCAGGCCTCAAATTGTGAGATTGGACGTTTTGAGGAGGGTGTAACCACCTCTTAATTGCAGTTGTTTCCAAATCAACATGACCCTGGGGGTCGCACCTGTTAGTATCCAAGCTAGTGAGCCTAAAAGCAAGATACTATGAAAGTATAACAAATTTTGTAGTAAAAATATAAGCAATATATTGTCATAAAATATTACCAAGAATACATATTTATAGTAAAATGACCAACAATACATTTTATCTGTAGTTGAAAACGTACAATTACATTCAAATTATATTTAGTTGAAGCCATAAAATTGTGTTCAATATAGTTAGATTTCGGCATTAACTAACCCATAGAGGTGGATATGCTGCTAAACAAAAACCACCATCTTCAAACTCACTCTTCTCATGTTGAAATCTAAATGAACTCCACTAAGAAGACAAGATAAGATTCCAGACACTGCGTATCTTAATCTATAATTTAGAGATTCAATATTATTGGTCCTGGCCTAACGTCACGGCTTCAGTTGCTTTTCCCTCCCCATAAAGTTGCTTCCTCTGCCTTTTCTATAAAGAATTTCATGATAATTGTTTGGATGAGCTCGTTCCTATGGATATTGTTTTATATTTATTAAAGTCCTGCATTAATTTCCACCATTTAAATGATGTTTCTGCCACATTTACTGATTGCAAGATTATTTTTTACATCTTTTTGAAAAGATTACATTTTTTTTTTTTTTTTTTTTTGGTGCGAAGCAAGCAATTTATATAATTCAGTTTGGAAGGGGGGGGAAGAGAGGAGGAAAAGGTAAAAAACAAAAAAAAAACAACAAAAGACGCCCCCATTTTAGTGAACAGCTAAATGTATCGTCAATATTTTAATTGGGACAGAGCAAGCAATTTTGGACGCTCAGTTGGTTGTTATTTTATTTATTTATTTATTTATTTATTATTTTTTTTTATCTTATTTATTTATTTATTTTATTTTTATTTTTATTTTTTTAACGAGCAGAAAGTATAAATTCTGTCATGAGTACTAGCACAATCCTTTACACGGTGGCGACCTGTTGAATAAGATAACAGGTCGGGGGTGGCTGTCGGAGCTGATATGATGAATAAGAACCCCGAAATCAGCGATGAAGACGGCTTTCATCACTGAGGACCACCTTCAAACATTCGAATGTATTTTGTGATATCTAACATTATTTTGTTTAGTTGCTTGTAAAAAGTTTTGTTTTCATATTGTAAATACTCACTGGGACTAATTTTTAAAATTGTTGTTTTATTTTTTCCCAGACAATGAATTGTGCATATGGGGACTAGTTAGGACATTCTTGGAAACAACAAGGTATTATGGCATATGCAGTCAGAAAGATAAAGAAGAATGCGTTGTTTTGGTGTTAGGAAACTTGTGCTAGGTTTGGGTCAGTGTTTGTGGCTAGCAAAGTTTAAAATTAAGACAAATGAAGACCGTCCTTTTCCCTATTCACCATTTTGGCCTTGTGCCACATTTTGTAAATAAATTACAAATAACGATCTTTCTTATGTTACCCAGACTTTATGAATATAAGTGCGGTACCAGATTGGCAACAAGGTCTCAACAATTTACAGTTGAATTGGCTAAGTTCTAGCAATTTCTTTTCTCGCACTTCTCGCTCGTGGAACTTTCTTCTGGCCCCAGGCTTTCCTGTCAACTTTGATCTTCAAAAATTAAAATATATCAATCGTTATCTACTGTATTCCTGATTAATCTTCTATTCTTCCCGCTTCTTTATAATGTTTTCTGTTTTCTAATTCTTTTACACCAAGGAACCCGTTGTGTCTTGGTGGCTTCGCTCCTTTGCCTGGAATAAATTCCATTTAAAAAATGTTAATCTTGTGGGGTTTTACGTGTCTAAAAATCTTTTAACGTGCCTTATTTTCAGTATCACGAATCATTTAGGTTTGTATTTATACAAATACAGCAATTCTAAATGACCATGGATACTATTCCTGAAAGGTACTATATTGAATGCTTACAACTTCTGAGTAAAAATTAAGCAAATCCATTTTTACCTAGATAATGTCTTTTGACCGTCATTCTTTTTAACGAATAATACATATTAAAGGAAATATTTCAGTTTTTTGCAGTCTATTGATTACCCCTATACAGGACTCTCTCAATTAGTGTGGCTAATTTGTCCATTGCTAACTATAAAAAACAATTTTCAATTATTGTGGTTAAGCTGAAGAATGTTCACTATTTACATTATTCGGACTATATAAAAGGGTTAGGACCACATTAGCAATGGTAGCTACAGCAAAGTAAAATAGGATTCTACTATGAAAACGGAACGCAAACTGTCACAAATCCTAATCAAGAACAAGGATCACTTCGCACCTAAGACGTATAGGCAGTTAACGCAGCGTTACACCAAGCTACAAAAAAAAATGAATCCAGTGATAGACAGATGCTGAGGGTTAGGATTTATAAAAAAAAATTACATCAACACTTTCACTCTAATAATTATATATAAGGAATAGGATTTGTTAAAATTAATAAAAAGGTTTATTTACTCTAATGATTGCATATATAAAGAGTAGGATTTATTGACCAAATCGGTAAAAACTTATATTCATTCAAATGATTAGATATGTAACAAGTGAGATATTTTTAAACAATTACAATCATAATCTCCGTTTACTATCATGATTATAGATTTAATAAGACTATTTCCGTCAGCGTGGGGAGAAAATTGATGTTTATTTAGCGAATTTTGTAAGTTTTCTCTGTATATGTATTGTAACATGTGCCTCCCCTCAATTTGAATGCTGTACATTTAATATATGGATGAAAGTATTACGAATGGTCAGGAATAATGCAAGCATTACTGACTGAATAGGACTATTATATGTCTGTAAGGAAATGTATTAGTCATGCATTATTATATAAATATTGTGCAGGTAATTTTAGTATTGTATTGCATTGTGACTGATTTTATTGAGGGAATGGACTGCAAATCAATAAAATGAATTATCAGGAGTTAGGGATTAATGGAAGCGTTACTGATTGAATAGAACTATTATATGTGCAATGAAGATGCATTGCTTATGGTTTCCTATAGAAATATATTGCAAGCAATATTACTAAAGTATTGCCATTTTACTATAGAATTGTTTAATTGGAAATTAAAAAAAAAAGTTATCAGTGGTCACGAATTAACACAAGTGTTACTGACAGAAACCTATTAAACGTAAATTAATTAAATTTATTTCTTTTTCTTCAATCTCTATTATTTTATTATCGAAATTATTAGGTTGGTGCAAAAATAATGTCGGTTTTTGACGTTAAAAAATACGTCAAAAACCGACCTTATTTTTGCACCAACCTAATAACTGAAATTTGTTATTAAATATCAAATTTATTCGTTATGTTTTCACTTAATATAATTCTCTCGTTCTCTCGCTTTCTTTCTTATTCTTATTGTTATTATCTTATATAGTTTAAACTTGTTAGAATTGTTTTGCACGTTGTTACGTTTTTGTGGACAAACTGTCTTTGCTGTTGAGAAGGCAGCCATACGGAGACAAAAGCCTTAACACGAAGCACTGCCTCAATTTCAGGGCGTTGCCCAATGTCTTTGTAACCTCTGGGTGACATCATCGGATCTAAAGTCATTAACACCCACTTCTTTCGTCTGTTGGTTCTATCAAAAATGTTTACTGAAGAGATTTGAGTGATTTAGACAATTTGTAGTTTAAATTTCTCATTAATTTAATTTATTAAACGCTATATATATATATATATATATATATATATATATATATATATATATATATATATATATATATCTGTGTGTGTCTCATATATATATATATATATATATATATATATGATGCGATGGATAAATTGTCGTCTAAATTACACAAAAATGAAAATAATATTGACATTTCATTTTAACAGATTTACCAAAATGACACAAAATATCTTGAAATACTACAGTGTAAATTTACTCAATAAAATTATCATTGGTTTCAAGCACGGCTTCCGGATGACTTCGGAATCTCTTGCAACTCTTCTGGGCGATCTCCTTTTTTCCGTTGGTGAGTGATGCCATAATCCTTGCATTCAGTTCATCTTTGGTGTTACAAGGAGTTTTGTTGTTCTCTCGCCTAACTGCGCCCCCCCACCACCACATAATTATCAAGATGCTTGCAGTCTGGGGAGTTAGATGGCCACATGTAAGAGGTGAAGTGGTCGCAGAAATTGTCTGACAGCCATAACTGTATTCACCTGCTTCGGTGGCATGGTGTAGAGTCCTATTGCCAGGAATAGGGTCTTCCAGCAGCGACTCTCTCGACCCAAGACAGCACTTACTCCTCGACGGACTTGATGCAGGCGTCTGGATTGAGTCTGAGATCTTCACCAAGACATTCGGAGTTCTTTTCTCACCAGAACGATCAGAGTGAATTTTCTAAGCTTCCGTACCTTCGTAATCACTATTAAATTCATCCAACTCTTTCCGAATCCTCTGCGCTGTCTTTAGATTGATACATAAAAACAATGAAATGTTCGTAGTGGAGCTTCAAGCATCAAGAGAAAAGGAAAGAAGTGGTGGGGGAGAAAGATGGGGCGGGAGAAATTAAAATTGGAGGACATATACTGAAAGGGACGCTGTGTAATTGAGAAAAATTGACAAAAATAATATCGACTACAGGTTATAAATCAAATATAAACATATAAAGAATATGATGATTATCTAATCTAGCAAGGACCTATATTTTTATGTTCAAAACGCATGCGAATACACACATGTATCTTTCTCCCCCACCACTTCGTTCCTTTTCTCTCCCTCCTTCGTATTCTGATCTTTAACATTAGATCTATGGTGTGTGTATGTCACCACGAAATGTATCTTTAATGTATTAGACATCCGGCAACATTCATATTTCCCCCTTCCACTCACCTCTAGTTTTTAAAAAAACCTCTCTGTTAAGTTTTAATCTCCCAAATTCTCTCGTATGTTACCCCTCTATTTAGCACTAAAATTCGTCCCACACTCTCATATTCACTCTCTCTAAATTCTATTTTTATTTCCGGAGTTGTTCTTTTCCGTTTTCTTTTTGAATTTGTAGGTCTGATGAATTGGATCGTATTTACGATTCCAATAGAATAAATTATGACCATGGAATATTAGTGTTTAAGCCTTTATATATATATATATATATATATATATATATATATATATATATATATATATATATATGTATATATATATATATACACTACGACAAAATGTTAGGACCACATTGATTTTTCAACTAAATTTAAAGAAATCTATCAAGTTTCATGTCTTTAAAGAAATAAATTTATTTTTTCTATGTTTTTACGCAATTGCGCTATGATTTAAATAAAAATGAATATAAAATAATTATAATTTCAATTAAAGCAATTCTATATTTTCTTTTCATCAAAGAATCCATCACAAGCGTTTATTACTATATCATTTCTACTAACTTGGAAAAGTATGTTTGTGAAAAGGATTGCCAAGGAGTCTGTAAACAATTCTTGCTTATTCTTAGGTGGTTCGATTGGAACTTTACGATCAGTTTCGTCTCAGGCAAATTGTTGTGGTGAAAGATCTAGAGACAGAGGGGGTGCATGTCATGATTTGCAAAATTTCCTTATCTTCCATTGGTGGAGTAATGGATAGTGGCTCGGATCGAGGAATCGGAGAGCCGAGTTCGAATTCTAGTCGAATCCATTACATTCCCTTACGTGCTAATACCCTTGGGAAAGGTATGAATCCTCTTCTTCTTCCACCAGATAAATATTGGTGCAGGACATACCGGTTTCTATAGCCTTAGATGGCAACTGGTCTACCGCAGAAAGAAATGGCAACCTACTGCGGGAAAAAATCTACCTCATCAGTCATGTATCGATAGATACATGATCGCCTCCGCGTGTATCACGCATGGCACATAACTGACTGAAATAGGAATTGACATTGCATTTAAACTTTTGCAGATTAAAGTTGGCTGCAAATTATAGAGCCGGAAGGGAATTCCACAGGCAAGAAGTACGAAAAAAGAAACAGCATAGAAGTTACGACTCGATCTAGCCAGCTCACCTGCAAATTGGTGAGATTTCGCCGCCAGTCTCGTATTGTGCTTAAATTCATACAGTGAATGGATGGCAACTGGTCTATCGCAGAAAGAAATGACAACTTACTGCGGGAAAAAATCTGCCTCGTCATTCATGTATCGAAAGATATATGATCGCCTAAGAGTGTATCACGCTTGGCACATAACTGACCCCAGACAGGATTCTATAGCCTTGGATGGCAACTTGTCTACCGCAGAAAGAAATGGCAACCTACTGCGGGAAAAAATCTGCCTCGTCAGTCATGTATCGAAAGATACATGAATGCCTAAGCCTGTATCACGCATGGAACATAACTCCAAAACATCCCCAAACCATTAAAGCCCCATCACCATGCTTAATGGCACAATGAAGAAATTTATCTGAAAAATATTCTTCGTTTACTTTCAAAAAGCCCAAATTTGGACACATTAGTACCTTTTTTTCCAATTTTCTAAAGCCTAATTCTTGTGCCGTTGTGCTCATTTTAGTTTTTTCTAATTTATTTTATTTTTTTTTTTTTTTAATTAGGTTGTTGCAAAAATAATGACGAAATAATGTCGTTTTTTGAGGTTAAAAAATATGTCAAAAATCGACATTATTACGTCATTATTTTTGCGCCAACCTAATAATAGCGGTTTCTTAACTGATAAATGTCCTTTTAAACCCAACAGAAAAAAAATCTTCTCTTTACAGTCATAACAGATATTGGATTCAGAATTTAGCTGGGAAGTTGTTTTTTTTTTTTCTTCTGTTCCTTTTGCTAGACACGATCAAATGTCTATTCTACACAATATCTGTTATTGCGGGCCTTCCAGATCTTTTTCTGTCAACATCTGCGTCGGTTTCTGCATGTTGCTGCAGACAATAATGCATCACGTTATTGATATCTAGAATTTTCTAGTAATTTAATCGGAATACCCTTCTATAGAAACAATTTCCCCTTGAACTATTTTTACAGTACTAATCTTTTTAGTTCTTAGAATTTTAATGGTTTCTGAAAAAGAATTTCAACCACACATTAATCTTGATGGAATAGGACACTTTATCAAGCAGTGGAGTTGAAATATTTGTAAATTTCTGTTCTACAGTTCAGAAAAGGTGTCAAGTTGTAACAAAATTGCCAAAGCTTATGCAAATAAAATTATAATGATTGTAGAAAAATTGCTTGAATTTTATATAAGGGTTTGCATATATACACAATAGGTCAATTTATTTATGTAAATATGCACAATTAACATTTTTTATGAACAATCTAAGGTGGTCCAAAACTTTTGATCGGTAGTATGTGTATATATATATATATATATATATATATATATATATATATATATATATATATATACACAAACATATATATATTTTATTATATATATATATATATATATATATATATATATATATATATATATATATATATATATATATAATAAAATGTAGTTTTAAGGCAATCTATGGTTATGGGTTAAAGTGTTAAAATGTTCATTATTAGGGATAGAGGGTATATATATAAAAAAATGGACATTGAAGTCAACACCCACAGGCGACAGTCTGTTTCATGATAAACGCAATCGTCATAACTTGACGATTGCATTTAGCATGAAACAGACTGTCGCTTCTCGGTGACTTCAATCTCAACTTGGCGATGGGCAAATATACTTTAATAATCACCCTTTAAAAAGCAAAACCGGGAGGCGAAAATATCATGAAATGCGAAGGCTCAGAATAAACGCTCGTACTAGTAGTTAAAAAAAACACAGACACAAACAAAAATGGACATTATAGAATTTTTTTGGACTCCTTTACGCCCGTCAAACGGAAAGGTGTAAGAACGCTGGAAAAAACTAAATGAAAAATTAAATTTTCCTTGTGAGTAATTTTTAACGAAAGATGTTTAAAAAAGTTTCTTCCCAAATGCGCCTCTCTCTCTCTCTCTCTCTCTCTCTATATATATATATATATATATATATATATAGAGAGAGAGAGAGAGAGTGAGAGAGCGTGAGATAGATAGATATGAATAGACTGAGATAGATATATAGATAGATCTAAGATGCATAAATTATATATGATTTTATTTAAAGTTTATCGGCCACACAATCTCCACTCACCATCTGGCAATCAGCTTATAATCGTTAATCTGCGAAAATTAAACTTAAACGAGACATTTCAAATTGGTTGTTGCATATTTGGTCGGGCAGGAAACTGTAACTCGATAATATTAATCAAGTCTTACAAAATCATTTTTGCTTCTTCTTTGCAATTATATGAAATAACCTTTTAAGGTGGTCAGACGGATGGGAAAAGGCATCAAATTACGATTATGAAAAGAGAATCTACGGTTAAAACTTTAAAATTCACTTCAGTCGCATGTTTTAGGAGGAAATATTTATTCAATGAATTACCGTAATTCCCCATGTATAAAACGCATTTTTTCTAAAAAAATATAATAAGCAAAATCGGGGTGCCTATTATGTACAGCTACAAAAATCTTTAAAAAATTGTCGTAAAATAAAATAAGAATTATCATAAAACTAAATTAGAATAATATTGTTTAAAACCATTTTTGTTTTTTATATAAGAGAAGAAAACGCTGGCCGTAATGAAATTGGAGAGGTACAATTTAAAGGTCTTTATTACCAAACAAGGGGTGCGTATTATGTGTGAGTAGAGCATTTTCCCAGACTTTCAGCACAATTTTAGGTGTGCGTATTATGGATGAAGGCACATTATACATGGAGAATTATTTTAACGAGTATACTAGTTTTTGTTTTTTGTATAGGCAACTGAAAATGTGCCACATAAATGCGTAATTTTCTACCATCCTTCCTTTCATGATGCATACTGACTGGTCACAAATGTGCCTTGTAAAATTTTATTGGTTAAAAATTGTTTATACCTATCTATCCCTCCATATATATATATATATATATATATATATATATACTAGCAGCATGGCCCGGCGTTGCCCGTGCTTGATTCAAAAATCGTACGACTCATACAGCAATCGCTATCACTTGACTTAAAATATTTTTGCCCTTCCTTGCCTTTAAAGGAGTGCCCTTTGCCGTGATGATGTTGCTACATACCTTACTTCTTGCCTATCTCACACTGCGAATTCTTTCTAAGCTCTATGCTAAACATTAAATCTGTTACGAAAAAAGAACTAAACAAAATGAACACAAAACGATCAGCTTAAAAAAAAAGGACTCGTAACTGGAAAAACCGAATGAAAAAAGAATGTTAACAAAAAATACTTTTTCACACCCAACCCAGTTCTTCCGAATCAGAATCAACGTTGAGTTTAAGCAAGCCAATGATGCAAGTTAACATTTGTGTCATTGAGCTGTTGGCTCTCACGCTGGCCAATAGAATCTTCCTGCCTATCCGTGGCAGCTAGCTATTGGCTCTTACTGTGGCTAGTAGAAAATGGCCGTAGAAGCATGAAAAAATCGATTATTTCCACTATCGTTTGGAGTTGGGAAATGCAAAGTCGGTCTTGGCCTTCCCGCTAACTTGGAGCATGTGCATGTAAATTTTGGTGAAAATCCGTCGAAAATTGCGGCCGTGCATTCGTTACACAAACCCAGACACATCCTGCCTTTTATAGATAGAGATACATACATACATACATATATATATATATATATATATATATATATATATATATATATATATATATATATATATATATATAAAGGAGTCAAGAGCATATGAATGAAAAGAGACAATACCAAAAAAGTAATCGAACGTGTTTTCGTTCTCTGAGAAACTTTATAGTATAGGGTTTATTTTAATACACGTGTTTAGATACGACTAGCAGGCTTCACTCTCGCTTCGCAAAGTAAGATATATTCACTACTTTAAAAATTTGAAAAGAACATTAAATAAACATTTTATTCATAAATTGGGTTGTCGTAGTTAAGGAAAGTTTTACAAATAGATGCCAACTTTTTGAAGGCCAATTAAAATGCATATTTCAACCACTTTGCCGCACTAAATAAGACTTTCCTAAACAAAATATATTTACACACACATGTGCACACACACAATGTGGACAATGGCATGATAGACGCACCTACTATCTATTCGCCAATTCTGATCACTTAATCGGCTCTAAACTATTCGGCTCTAAAATTGCGAATTTTTCTTTGAAACATACCTTATATTTCTCCTTTGCGTCTTTTTATAATTTTCCAGCTTGCTTTCGATGATTTACTTAATTTATCATTGATCTTCCAATAATAAATCGACGTCCCAGTGGCGTTTTCATATTTCATATCATTTAAACTTTTTTACAAGGTGCGATGGATACACTCTCGTCTAAATTACGCAAAAATGGAAACAAAAACGCTGACATCTCCTTTTGACAGATATAAGTACCAAAATTACGCAAAAAAAATCTTGAAAATAAATCTATTGAATAAAAGATAGATTTATTCAATAAAATTGCCATTAGCTTCAACCATGGATTCCCGACGTCTTCGGAATCTCCTGTAACTCTTCTGGGCGGTCTCTTTTATTAAGTTGGTAAATGCTCCCATAATCCTTGTCTTCAGTTCATCTTTGTTGTTACAAGGAGTTTTGTTGGCCTCTCGGTCAACTGCGCCCCACACATAAGAATTAAAGGAGTTGCAGTCAGAGGACTTAGGTGGCCACATAAGGGTTGATGTGATAACAGAAATTGTATGACAGCCATGATAGCGTTCTTTTGCTAGTGTGGCATGGTGCAAAGTCCTGCGGCCAGACATAGGGTCTTCCAACAGCCGCTCATTGACCCAGGGAAGTATTACCTCCTCAAGGCACTTGATGTATGCCTCCATGTTGAGCCTGTGAAGCCCTCACCAACAAATTCCGGAGTTCTTTTCTTATCTGAACTATCAGTTTTCTAGGCTGCCATACTTTCGTAATCACCATTAGACTTATCCAACTCTTTCCTCTGTACTATCCTTAGATTGATACTTAAACGCTCTGAAATGTTTGTATTGGAGCTTCCGGTGCGAATGCCAAGCAGTACAGCATTCCTTTTCCAAACTTCTGGCACAGTGAATTGCGCCATGATGCTCTTTTTTTATCACAGACGATGCCCAACTGACCCTACTATACTATGCAGTCGCCAAAATCCCCCAAAAAAAACGAACAACGCGCATGCACAAAATTAAAAATATAAAACTTTATCTGTCACACACTGTATATATACAGGAACTGAAAAGAGGCTCTGTATACGTCGCAGAAGTCGCCAACTACAGCAACTTGAAGAGTGGGTGTTCCTTGAAAGTTGCCAGGTGGCTTTGCGCACGCCCGTCGAACGTATCCACGATGATGAGGTGATCGTACAGGCTTCAGCATGTCTTTGCCTCTTCACACAACGCCCACGTGACGGACGAATGACTAGACGTGAATTTCCACGTACATATCACGCCACCTAAATTCTAGCTTCCAAACTCGCCTGATTTAAACCTCCAGACTATTGAGAGTGGTGCGTCGCCGAGGAGACCAATCAGCGGCTATACAATGACAATTACTTGTTGAAGGCTCGCATCCTGGACACTTTGACCAACCTGATCAAAAACCACGTCAGCCGGATGTACATTCACTTCCAAGGCGCCACCGGAGAGTCCTCGAGGGTCAAAGTGATTCTCTTAAAGAATCTAGTTCTACTTGTCATATATATATATATATATATATATATATATATATATATATATATAATATTTGAACAACCAAGGTCCACGCTATTATGACCAGAACTTTCTGGTCAGCTGACGATCGCGGTAGCGTGGAACTCGTGTGTCGGCCCAAACTTCGCCTCCTTCTGAGGAGTTTTTGGTTTATATGTTTGTTATGTAGTGGTTTCACAGTGGAGGCTTGTATTTGTACTAAGTCGGTCTTAAAATAGGTTCGACGTACAAAATGTTAGGAACTTGATATGATAGTTAAAGACGCAGCAATCTAGTTGTGGTGGCTGATACTTTAATATCCTTGCTATTCCTACTTATTATAGGTAGGAGAGTCTATTAACAATAGAATAGGTGTGTTTCACTATAACAATGTTGTTATTTTTTTTTTACTGCGAAGCGTTTTTGCTCTGTCTTGATAAGTTGGACGTGGATTTCTGTTGGTTACTACATGTGTCAGTGTCTGACTGTTGGCAATTTTTTCATTAGTTTATTTCATTTTTCATCTTGTATCGTTCTTTTTTATGGGTTTTATTCGTTGTTAGTTTTTCCTTTTTTTTTCTTTGTATTAAGTGTCCTTTTTTTGTACCTGGCAGACTTTCTGTTGCTTGTAACAACACTTTGATTTTTTGTATATACTAGATATTTTTTGCAACACGCTAAAGCGTATTGAAATCTTCACAGTATTTAGTATCGATCTAGTTACTGCTTACATTTTTGTCGAGATTTACAAACCCTTCGTTCAATTTCTCAAACCAATCGATAAAATTCAAATTAGCTGATTTGTTTTAAAAAATACTTTGACAAAATCCCTACTTCACAGTTTAATAATTTCTTTAACTTAATCTAATTTTATAGGACTTCAAAATAAACATTTTTTTCCCTTTTTAACAGAGAAGAAGAATTTCTTAGGATTTCTTACTCTTGAGCATGCAACATACAACAAAGAAATGCCTAAATATTTCTTTCTGGAGCCAAATTCCAACTTTTTAAAGCGTTTAGTTATTTATAGTTCTCGTAAATGCAATATGAACTGATAACTGGATTCTTGGATATATAAATCTTAAAGATAAGTTATGCAAAAACAATATTATTATTAAATAAGTATTTGTTAATTTTTTTAAATAGTGGGAGTATTTTAGTATACTAAAACTTTTGATTTTTCCCCAGAAATAAATCAATATTCATTGTACCCGGCTCCAGACCCTAAAAAACTAAATGTACTTTGTAACCCGTACCTAGGTGCAATTCTCACCCAAATTTGGTTTCGATCGGTCAATGTATGACTATTTTAGACGACGGACTAGCGGCATCCTCAGAATTCTGTGTGTGTGTGTGTGTGTGTGTGTTATGGTTCGGTTCCTTGTACCACGGTGATAGTCCAAGGTAGAACCAATAAAGAAGAACTCGAACACGGATATGGAATAACACAGATATATTACAAACAGGAATATATACAGTGAAGTAGAAAGTGTTAGTACGAACAATCAGGTTTAGTAGGGAGAACAATGTAATCTCAACCAGTATCACTATTCCAATGTCTTGTAGTAATTGTCTGAACGCGACTCTGTTTCGGACTGCCTCTGACTCGACTGACTGACTCGCTCGATCTGACTGACTGACTGACAGACTCCTGACGGACTTCACTCCAGACTTCAGACTGAACTCCCTGTTTCCTCTTGAGGCGCAGTATTTATTACGTTTGGAATAGTCCATTATGTTATTATGGGTAAGGTCCCATAACAATATATATATATATATATGTGTGTGTGTGTGTGCGCGTGCGCGCATGTGTGTGTGTCTGTGTCTGTGTGTGCGTGTACAGATGCAGATAAAACAAACAAGCTCCTCATCAGATAGACATTTTTCAAGCTTAAATAATGAGGTGTTAAGTTGGGGTAATAAATTTGATCTACGATGATCATTTATTCT
>OZ010602.1:27362755-27370255 GCA_963932145.1 Acanthosepion lycidas
GTTTTATACCAGAGATTTATTTATTTTTTAAAATTAATAATGGGCATTTATGATATTAAAAAAAAAAAAACTATATCACTTACAAAATTTCAAAGTAGGAAAAACAAGTGAAAAGATTCAAAAGCATTATTCCAATTTTTAAATACTTTTATAAGAAAATATAAGTACTTTTATTTGAAACGCAAGTGTCATTATTCACAAACATACACGTACATTTCCCCTCTAAACCCCTCTTATCTTCACATGACCGGAAGTTGATATATAACTGTCAACAAACCCATACTGTCGGTGTTTTTATTATGCCATATCTTTCGGCATTAATTAGGATTTTACGCACCATTCTTCCTAATATTTAACAGAAAAGAATTCTACATTAATGTAGAATAATTAATGTCTTAAATAAAAAGCTCTTGAACAGTAAATGTGGGCAATCAGCTCGCAGACATAAAAGAGACTTAAAAGAGACTTAAAACGACGAATTCTAGCAGAGAATGTGAGCAACGAAGGCATCTTATGGAGAAAAAAAAAGTTTTGTGATGTCAACGAACACTGGTTGCCACCCTTTTAATGTCAACGAATACTAGTTGTCACTTTCGTAATTCTCGTTGTAGTAGATACAATGATAGTAACGCCGTTGAAGTATCAGTGTCAGACGCCTTCGAATAACACTCGCACTAACAGTATTTGATCGACAAAACTCACTCGAATAATAATCCGTATAGTGATCAGTATAGAGAAATAGTATAGTGAATAGTATAGAAAATAGCGTAGAAAGAGTGATCCATATAGTAATAGATAGCGTAGGAATAGTAATCTGTATAATAAGAGAGGATAGAATAGAAATGATGATCTGTATAGTAATAGAGGATAGAATAGAAATGGTGATCAGTATAGTAATAGAGGATAGAATAGAAATGGTGATCTCTGTTCAAATCCAAGTGTCGGCAGCGACATTTTATTCCTATATAACAAAAAGGAACTACACAGTCAGAATGAAACAATTGAAATTTTTGGAGAACATAATGAGGAAAGCTCGGGGAATTTAATACACAGAGTTCATATTAAAGCCGACGGAAACTTTATCAGTTCGATATGGTTAAATTGGCAGTTGATCTAAAAAGTAACCTAAACACTGTTGGCAAGGAATGACGTGTTGCTTTTAACGCCTGCATGACAAAACTGCTCAATTTTAATCGTCTGAGTGAACTCTTTTTACCTTTTTACGGCTGATGCTAACCTCCAAGAGAGTGGCTCATTGCAACTTCTCGGACTAACGTTTTCTGCTGACATGAAAAGGAAAGATTATATTGAATCAATTGCTGATACTTGAATCTTGAATCGTGCTTGAGAATTTAACATACAGAAATCTATTTTACATATTTATAAGTTTATCATTCAGAAGAATCTGCAATGTTTCTGGTCCTGACCTGGCATCTCAACTTCAATTATTTTTCCACCTCCGTAATATAGCTTCTCTGTACATTTCTTATAAATACTTTCATGGTAATTGTTCTGATTAACTTTTTTTTTCTATGGTAGGTAGACTTTATGAATTTAAGCCCAGTACTAGATAAGCAGCAAGGTCTCAACATTTTACAGTTAAAATAGCCGCTAGATGTAACTTTAAGTTCTTCTCTTGCACTTCTCGTTATTTACATGCGTTTGCCTCAAATAGAATTTTAGAATGTGCTTTCTTTTTTTTTAAATGAAGCTTTACATGAATAGTTTTTATTTAATTGTTATAAATTCTTTTTTTTTTTTCAATTAAAAGTATTGCTTCTTTGTACAAATGAAGCTTTATTAAATAATGAATTTTTTTATTAAATTGGTTTAAATTTGGAACACTCTTCCTGATTCTTGCTTTCCAGTTAACTTTCATCTGCAAAAATATAGATGCAATGTCTATCGTCATCTTCTGTCTTCTTAATTCTTGTTCTTTTATTCTTCTCTCGCTTTAATAATGTTTTTCTCATATTTTCTAAAACCCACTGACTCTTTGCATCTTAGTGGCTTTATTACCTTGCTATGAGTGAAATGATTAAAAAAAAACAAGCAGGAGAAAGAGCCAGTTACCTACTTAACGGTTGACAGAATAGGGGTAAAAACGGATAGTAGGCGCATTACGATTTCTTTAGAATAACAAAAGACGTTGACGAAACCCATAGTTGCAAACGTTTTGAAATAAGTTTTATTTTTAATTCCGTGTCTCTTCATGATGTAGGTAATCAGAAGTTTCCCACAGTGTGTGGGGCAATAGATAACGGCGCTGAATGAGAGGTCGGAGAGCTGAGAATTCTAGTCGAGTTCTTTATATGCATTTACGCGCAAATACTCTTGGGAAATAGTATGGATCAATATCTTCTCTCTCTCCCAGGTTTGAGCTGAATAGTGGGACAGATTGGCTTTTGTTATATACCGTACCTATGAACACTAATAGGTATGTCCCAATTCTCATAAATACGTTGGACACTGTTATAAGTTGGGATAATATGCCGTCTAAGTACTCCACCACGATCAGAGGTTTACATACTTCACGCCGCTGGCAAGTATTGTATTTTGTTGATGTTATAAAGATTACCATTTCATTTCAAACGTCAATTTTCGTCCTGCTTCATTCAGTAACCCTTCCTATGTTACAACAGATAAGAAAAGACTACATATAGATAGATAGAGATAGATAGATAGACAGATAGATAGATATGAAAATACTGCAGATAGATAGATAGATAGATATGAAAAGACTACTGGCCATCGCACTGTGATCAAACTATAGTATCTGATTTTTTTTTATCTCCTCTGCAATGGTAGTGATATTATCTACCGTTTCCATATAAGGAAACATTTGGCATTTATTGACCAGAACTACCAACAAAAAATTTACCTATTTTTGTGGAGTTTAATGGATAACTTATTGATGAAGAAACATATCATATGTGGAGCTATGTATGAACTTGGAAAAGCTTGATTAGTTTTACTGAAAAGATGAACTTGACAAGCGGTGCTGAACATGTTAAAAGAATAAATAATTTTATTTTAATTATTGCTATATTATGCACATTTAATAGAGCTCACGAACATTTATCCGGCCTTTTGGTTGATTAATTATTTTCCTCCCAACAACCCTTTTCCAACAGACGGAACATCGCCAGCCTCTTGCTCTTCTATCGCTATTTTCATGACAAATGTTCTGACGAGCTATAGTTCCATCAATTTTGATCTTCACAATCAAGACCCGCCATACCACGTACATATGGACGGATCATCCACAGTTGTCTTCCATTGGTAAGGAGGAAGTTCTACTTGGATAGTTTCTTCCCAAGAATCGCTACTTTGTGGAACTAACTCCCGAGAGGATGCTTCCCCAATCAGTACAATCTTAATCTCTTAAACTGCATTTCTTACCTCTCCTACATGCAACAGCATCATTCATTAACCGTCTAATTTGCGTGGAACTTGGGCCTTAAATTGGGTGAAAAATTAGTATAAATAGCTATAAATATTGATTTATTTTCCGTGTGTTTTGTGTTGAAAAGATAAAAGATAACTAATTTTCTATAGAGACATCAAATAAGCAATTGCAGTTATTTAATAGAAATTAGTTTAGTGTGACTCGAGGACTTAATGAGGCATCCGATAAGGGCTGAATTAGTACAATTTTCAAAATCGTTTCTGATCGATGAGAAATAATTTTTTTTCTTTTTTATCTTTCAAAAATTTATACTCATAATTTGTCGGCAGAACTTTACAAAATCAGTTGTTAGATTAAGTTCCTATGGCTCAAGGTCAAGTTAATAGAGCCCCCGATAAGTGTTAAAAAAAGTGGCGAGCCATTTTGAGCGAATACGTACGTCATCAAAAGAACCATTGTGTTCCAGCCAATTGGATCGCGTTTTGATAATCAATGAAACCACGCCTCCATCATTCGGTGAGTATTTTCAGATTTGCTGACTTGGCCAGAAGTGTACAAAAGTAATCAAGGGTAAAAATAAAAAAAATAAAAAAAAAAATAAAGGAAAAAGAAGTAAAAAGGAAAAAACGGAAATAAAAAAAAATGTAAGAGTTGTCGGTAGGAATGGGGCTGGAAAAAGAAAGCAACAAATTTATAACATAATAAATGAACTGCTGACAAAAAGGGGGAACATTTTAACGTATAAACAATTTTCAGGAAACAGAATGAAAAACAAATAAAAAACGCAATCGCGAAGGACATATGGATATATATGCATATATGACACATCCTTATCATTATACAATTACACACACACTTATATATATATATATATATATATATATATATATATATATATATACATATCGAGAGAGAGAGAGAGGAGAAAGTGAGAGAGACAAATAGAGAATGAGAGATATAGACAGTGTAATATATATATATAGAGAGAGAGAGAGAAAGAGAGAGACAGAGAGACAGAGGAGAAAGAGAGAGAGATAAATAGAGAATGATAGATATAGACAGTGTAATATATATATATATATATATATATATATAAATATGTGTCTATATATATATATATATATATATATATATATATATAAATATGTGTCTATATATATATATATATATATATATATATAAATATGTGTCTATATATATATATATATATATATATATATATATATATATATATATATATATTCGTATGTATTTAATGGAAAAGTGAAAAACACAAAAATCCTGAGGACATACGAATAAAGAAAGGGCATAATCGCAAAGTATGAAGAAAAAACGATTATTAGCTTTTTACTTTTACATCAAATACATATATATATGTGGGGGGGTGTACGTGTGTGTGCATAGAGTTGTAAATGCTTATGTCCATACATCTGCATATGAACACACGAAGTAATAGATTAAAAAATATCTACGCAATACAAAGATACTACGTGAGGAGCAGAGGATAAAGATATACACACAAATATAAATAATCATATATATATATATACTATGCATATATATATATATATATATATATATATATATACTATGCCTACATATATAAATATATACATACATGCCTACTTATATGCGTACGACTATATACATATTTATAATGTTTGTGCAAATACACACACACGAAACGCACACAGTTATATATATATATATATATATATATATATATATATATATATATATATATGCATACAATGTGCGATGGCTAAATTGTCATATTATTTCTCGCAAGCACGTTCGTTTTGGAAGTTTTGTCGACTGCGCAATATAGTAGGATCAATTGGGCACCGTCTGTGAGAAAAAGAGCACCATGACGCGATTCACTCCGCCAGAAATTTGGAAACGGCATATTGTACTGCGTGACTTTCGTGCCGGAAGGTCCAATAGGAACATTTTAGAGTGTTTGGATGTCAATCTGATGACAGTGCAGAGGATTCGGAAAGAGTTGGATGAGTTAAATGATGGTAGGTACGTCAGCTATGATAAGAAAAGAACTCCCCAATTTTTTGGTGAGGACTTCATACTCAACACGGAGGCATACATCAAGCACCTTGCGGAGGTAGTGCTGACCTGGATCAAGGGAGTGGCTGCTGTAAGACACTATATATGGCAACGGGACTCTGCCCTATGCCACACAAGCAGGAGAAACCAGTCATGGTTTGCAGACAATTTCTGCTACCACATTACCCATTATGGCCACCTAACTCACCGGACTGCTGCTTTATTGATTATTATGCTTGCGGCGCAATTGTGCGAGAGACCAATAAAACGCAAAGTTGAAAGGATTATGGCTGCATTCACCAACTTCCATAAGGAAACCGCCCAAAAGAGTTCAGGAAATCTTAATTTCTCACTCCATAATGTGCGATCGTTATAGTTGAGTTTTCTATTCGCCAATAAATCAAGTTCATTGACTAGGATTATGTGTAAAAAAATAGATATGTGCCGTATTTTTTTTTCTTCTTTGGCCGTGAATGTATTGATGTTCCTAATTATGTGTATGAAAGTATATGATCATAAGTGATCCTCAGGGCGGGTTCAATTATGTTGATCAGTTCGCCAAAAATAATTGTATGAACATGTCGCTATTCTACGGAAAATTTATCCACAGCCATCGACCCCCGTAGTGAGTGGAAGTCAGTACCCGAGATACAAGGTTCTAATAGTTATAATAGTAACCTAAGGTTACTATTATAACTGAATAATGAATTATGGTAATATTGACCATCGCACACTGTATATATATATATATATATATATATATATATATATATATATATATATATATATATATATATATATATATAATCTTAAAGAGCGAGCTTACCCGGAAGATCCATTTAGGTGAAACCTAGGTAAGTAGTTCCTGGCTCTCTAGGATTTATTAGGTTGGTGCAAAAATAATGTCGTTTTTTAACGTTACAAAATACGTCAAAAAACGACATTATTACGTCATTATTTTTGCACCAACCTAATATTTTATTTACCTTTGCTTTACTTGAAACGTATTGAACACGCCACGTTTTATCTTAGTTACTCGCTCGTTCTTGTTTTTTTTTTCTTTGGACTGAAAATTTAAGGCACTGGACGATATATTTTTTTTTTTTTGCCCTGTTCGGATGTTTCTAGTTTTTTTAACAATTATTTCCTCAGATACCAATTTATTTTGATGTACTTGCATATTGTGCCATCCGAGGTTTTTTTACCAACCAAGTATAATTATTTGTATAATCTATCTATCTATCTATCTATCTATATATATATATATATATATATATATATATATATATATATATATATATAAAAGTGAACATAGAAGTCAACACTTAGAGGCGACAGTCTATTTCATGCTATATGCAATCGTCAGCCTGACGATTGCATATAGCATGAAATAGACTGTCGCCTCTAAGTGTTGACTTCTATGTTCACTTTTATATTTACACACGCTCTATCTCTGATATTGAGCACTTTATCCCATAAATATAGCACATCTTTCCAATAGATAGCTTCAAATTGATCTTGCTAATAGAAATCAGGAAATGGGCCTTACCAGTAGATATCAGAAAATGGATGTTGGTAGTAGAAAGCGCATAGTGAATGCATTATACCAATTCTGATGCAAAGGTACAAAGCATTGACATTAAAAAATAAATCGCTTGAAAACACTTCCTTCGTTTCACCAGTTCAGCTAGGATCAGTTATGACATTTTAACGGTGGCAAAACATTCCCTTTATGTTCGTTTAATAAAAAGCAAGTTCTCCTCAAAGAGCTTCTTTGCCAGAACTCTTACTGTATAGAGAATGCTCCCTTGAAATCTACAATCTTAGTCTCTTTAAGTCCAAATTTAACTGATATCTATCCTGCTAGTCCTCATAATACTCTGATACATCCCACTTATTATTCCCTTAAAATCTCACACAATAACCCTCTACTTTGAGTGGCTCTTGTACCTTTTATTGGACGAACTAACAGTAAAATAAATATGTCAGAAACGCAAAAAAATCAGTGTAAATACTGATCAGGAAACAGACCA
>OZ010602.1:27372755-27440255 GCA_963932145.1 Acanthosepion lycidas
TAAATACGCACATGGTTAAGTAATGTATGTGCAATAGCAATTGTTTATTTCGATAACCTTGTAATGATATAAACATTAAAATCTTCACGCACTCAACGATAGAAAATATAAATGCGTCAAAGCATTTTTTTTAAATTTGCAATTTCACTGCACTTGATGTTTTCAAGTAAACATCTTTTTTTTTTAAATGCAGGCATAATTTAATGCAAATATTTCCAGTTGCACACATCCATGCACGCGCACTCGCATGCACACAAACGCATTTTGGGGCACAGGAGATTACTGCTTACCAAGTTTGTTAGTTCGATTTTCATTTGGTGCCTCGCTAGTGTTGCCAGATGTTAGGCCAAAATATATGTCTTTCCACCAGCCCAGACATTCGCATCTAGGACCTAACATGACCCATACACTGAGTCGACTTATTCTCATTCCGCTCGTAAAGAGTAAGTTCTATTCAGAAAACTTCTTCCCCAGAACTGTTTCAATGCAGAACGAATTCCTGAGTGACTTCTTACATGGACATGACCATATTAATCTCAAGTCGATGGTCTACATATCCTCATAATAGTCAGCCATTGCTCAGTCGTTATACACCCTTACGACACCCCCATTGAGTTGCTCTTACGTCTCGGGTAAATAATGAAAAAAAATACTTAATATAAAAACACACATATTTAATAAATGAGTTTTCTTGGGTTATTAAGCTCTATGAAACTGTTAATCACTCGACGTCAATTATACGATACATGTTTATTTCTATCTAAAATTTAACATTCCCAAAAATGCCAGGATGTAGCTAACAAATTGCGTCTACGATACTGACAATATTTACTTCTTGATAATGACTGTCTCGTCGAAAGTGGTCAAATAAAAACAGAAAAAAAAAACTTTAGGAAGTTTATTCACAATTTTGACCCGCGTGTGTAAAAGCATATACAAAAACTGGTAAAAAAACGTTAAAACAAATTAGCCCAGATGTACATGTTATCGGTTGAATTTAATCAAACTTGTTTATATATACTTGTGTGTGCATGTAGTTGTATGTGTATGTGTCCGTGTGTTCACGTACGCTTACGTGCATGTATATGTTTGTGTCAGTTTGCAAGAGGAATGATGTACAAATATTCTGGGAATTTAATCAATATTTGCCAACTATATACAATATATATTTTCACACTATCTTTCGTGAGCAGTGTACCAACGCTAGATAAGATATTATATATAAGAATTCGATGTTATATATATATATATATATATATATATATATATATATATATATATATGTGTGTGTGTGTGTGTTATTGCTGAGCGTCTAATAAATAGCAGGAATTGTGTGTTTGATTTTAGCGGTGATCATTTTTCGACTTTATCTACATCCCACTCCTCGTATCACCTCAATGTTCTAGAGTCCTTGTATATCAGATCCTGTGGGCCTTCCCTTTGTAAACAGAGGGAATGCTTACTGGGTCTGAATGTTATGGGACTCTAGTTTTCTTAAAATTCATTTTTTTCCTTCCATTCGTTATATTAGTTTAATTTACACGCTTATATATATATATATATATATATATATATATATATATATATATATATATATATACCAGAAAATAAACTTGATAAGGCTGGGTCGTTCTTTTTTAGCTTTTTTGCTTATTCCTAGCTATCGCTAAATTTTATACCATAAAAAAAACTTATTTAAATGACGTCACTTATATTTACTTAAATATTTTTATCTATAAAAAGAATGTTAAACATAAAAATGTATTAAAATAATTGTCGGACTTCGTCCATTTCATAATGTGCGACGTCATTTGTTTACATTTGATACGCCATGTGCAGACATGAATGTACGTAAGAGATTCATGGAAGATTGAAGTTTAAATACAGCAAATTCGACCTTGCTAACCGAACGCTCCTCTGTGGCCAAATCGGTAAAGGCACGTAAAGCTAAATGACCGTTCCTTATAGGATACAGGTTCGAATCCTATCGGAGGACGAATATTTTCTGTGAAAATTTCTCGGACATTCAGGGCGGTAAATGCTGTTTAATACTATTTATTATAAACAGAGCATTTACTTAAATATTTGTATCTATAAAAAGAATGTTAAACATAAAAATGTCTTAAAATAATTGTCGGACTTTGTCCATTTCATAATGTGTGATATATATATCTTACAGAAAACCTAATACTAATCCCCTGTATGTACACCCTAAGTCAAACCACCCTCCATCTATAATTAAGCATATACCCACATCAATAGAGAAAAGAATTAGCATGAACTCAGCTAATAGGGAAATATTCCAACAACATAGTACTTTTTATAACACAGCCCTAAAAAATAGCGGATACAAAAACGCTCACATGAATTATAGAAACAAAAGCACTAACAGGAAGAAAAACGGGAAAAGAAAAATCATCTGGTATACCCCTCCATTCAACCAAATGCTTAGTACTAAGCTAGGATATAAGTTCCTAGCTTTAATTGAAAAACACTTTCCTACTATTAGCAGACTTAGCAAGATCTTTTATAAAAACACTTTAAAATTAAGTTATAATTACACTGAAAATCTAGAAAGAATCATAAAAAAAAACATAATAATAAAATCCTGGAAAAACATGCATGCCAAAACAGTATTAACAAAAATCCTAAACTAAAATTAGGCAAAAATAATGAAAAATTATGTGATTGTAGAAACCCTGAAGACTGCCCGTTGGAAAATAAGTGCCTCATAAAATCTGTGGTATACCAATGCACTATCTTATCCATTGAGAGTCCTAAGACTGATAGGATATACATTGGGTCAACGAAGAATGAATTTAAAATTAGATGGAGACAAAACAAAAGCTCCTTCAAAAATATTAGAAATAGAAATCAGACATCACTATCTAAATATTTTTGGCATTTAAAAGAAATGAATAAAACTCCAAAAGTAAAATGGAAATAATAAATAGAACAAGAACTTGTAAAACCTGACCCATGACCTTTATGCCTACATGAAAAACTACACATTATTAAATTTCTAAATAATGAAAATGTATTAAACCATAGACATGAGTTAAAGGTTTTTTACCGACATCAACAAATTTTCGCATTAAATAATTAGCATAAAATAAATAAATTTCATAGTTTAATAAAAGGCTTAAAAGCTTAACCCAATCATTAAATTGAAAAACCCTTTATGAAGTAGTCAAAAAAACAAAACAAATAGCAGTTCAGTGCGACGCTTTTATATATGACACAGCCATTTGGATAATAAATAAATAAATAAAATAAAATAAAACAAAATTCTCTAGAGACTTCACGGCATAGCATGGTAGCAAAAGCTATCTTTCGCTGTAACTGACCAGACGATGTGCGTACATGAACGCCATCATCCACTTTGAAATGGATACCCCACCCTACCTCGGCTTGACCTCTTTCCGAAGGTGACTGATATGTGGATAAAAATTAACTGTCAGACCCCTGATCAAAATGGTCGCCCCAGCCGTTTCCATAGTAATTAATTTTGCGAGCGAACATGCTTATAAAGATGTGTAAATTTCAAGATTGGTTATTCCTAAATTTTTGCTTGAGGGTGAAACAGGGCTTGATACCTTAATTCAATTTAATTTTAATTATTATATTGAGGTTTTCGGCTCTGGTTTTGGAAACATGAGAACTCTTATGTAGCGAAGGAATCATATTTTTAAAAATAATTATAATTATAATATATATATATATATATATATATATATATATATATATATATATATATATATATATATATAAACAATTAAAAGCTTTTCTAATTGAATAATTTCTTACACTTATTGCATTTTTTATTTTACCATTCAGAATAGATTTTCTGTAACTGGGGTCCTGTTTGACACCCGAAAATTCATGATTAAAATTCTCCGAAGTTTTATAACTAATATAAACATTAAACGCTATATAAAAGAATTTTTCTAAATTTCATAAAATTAAATAAATTAGCATTAAAAAATGTTTTTAAAAGTATTTTTACAAAGATTAAAAAAACAATAAAAAATAATTTCATTCATTTGTGAATAAATCCTGAAAGTTTTATTAAAATCAGACAATTATCTGAATTTCCAAATCAGTGTGTGTTTTGCACCGCAAAAAGGCGCTCAAATTTCCCAAATTAATTTATTAATGGTATAACGTTGATACCGGAACAAGATGTTTAACCAAAATTTCAAAGATGTATTATGTACATTATTTACATTATTCGGACTATTGTCCTCATCTTTGTCGCCATATTTATTACAACGTTTCGGCTGTTGTACGCTCCGGCCTTCTTCAGGTGGTTGGAATGTCGAACTGAACCCTTTATTTAGCTCACTGGGGTAGACTGTTCTAGTTCCACTATTTCCTTTATCCACTGTGCCATGTGTCCTTGAGGACACATGGCACAGTGGACAAATGCGTTGGTTAGATCCAGTGACAGGACTCAAAGAGTGTGAGTTCAATACCCGGTTAAGGCAGTGGAGAACTTTCAGAGGGAAATTAACAGGAGATAACTAATAACTGACATACATGACATCCATTAAAAACATGGCACGTGGAACTAGAACAGTCTACCCCAGTGAGCGAAATAAAGGGTTCGACCTTGGTTCTCCACAACTTCCCCCCTCGCTTGTGGCAGTTATTTTACCTATGCTACCGCCCCCGTTCCGCCATCCATTCACCGAACCTCGTGAAGCAGCTGTCTTCGCATATTTCTTTTCCTCAACATGCCCTTTGAGGATTGAGCTTTCCACGTCCTCCGTCCTCATTATGAATCCAAAGAATTTCAGTTGTCTATTCCTGATTCTGAGCATTTTCGGAGGCATTTTCTTTAAAATTTCCTCCTTGTTTACTCCCTCTGTCTATGAAATTCTCTGTAAGCTTCCGTAGAACCACATTTATATTGCTTTCAGTTTTCCTCTCATCTACTGCTATATGGATATCTGTTATGGGAACTTACCTATAATAATAATGGACTATTCCTGACATTATAAATACTGCGCCTCTCAAGATGAGGAGATTGTAAGACGAGGAGAGATAATTGAGAGCATATTTTAAGGACATTGGAATCGTGATACTTGTCGAGACAACATAGTTCACTCTAACCAAATCTGATAGCCATTACTAATACTTCTACTTCTTTGTATTATATTTCTGTTGTAATATATCTTTGTATTCCATACCTGTGTTCGTGTTATTCTTTCATTGGTTCTAACCATCACCGTGGTACAAGGAACTTGGACCGTAACAATATCACACAGCAATCCCAAACTCTTTTCTTTTCCCGTCATTTTTGTTTAGCTTTTGGCATTGCCTCTTTCGCTAATCGCGTGTTTGGATTTTGATGTAGTTTTTTTTTTTTTTTTTTTTTTTCAAACATTTGCATGCTTCAATACACCTAAACTTGTTTTCCATGATTATATCAAGCAGACATAGGGATTTTGTCTAATATGACCGTGCATCTTTTACGCTGGTAATTAACGGTCGGTTTGCTTTTCGGAATTAGTTCTATTAGGTTGGTAGAAAAATAATGTCGTTTTCTCACATATGTTACTATGTGAGAAAACGACATTATTTTTTGCACCGACCTAATAGCTTTCATGTTTGGAACAATTACTACGCATAGAGAAACACATAGTGAAATACAAAACTGTTCAGAAGCTGTTGATGGTTTTGCTAGTACGAATTCAAAAGTCATCGTGACCGAAAGTGTGAACGTGCTGACCTAGTTCAAACTGTTCACGCCGGATTATGTGTTCTCTCCTGGAAAATGCAATTAAGGTCATGTCTAGCAGAGTTGCAATATAAACCAGTCATTCTCAACGTGGTCTCTGAGAATTCTTTTAAAATGGATCTGGGGGCTGCAGATTGAAAAGAAAGGAGACATATGCCTGAAGCTGAACCAAATCTTGGAAGTTCAACTTAACACGCTAAAAAATAGACCCCAGGAAAATTGTAGTCATTAGTCAGGCATTTTATTTTATACTAAATTTTGCTTTTGTAAATAAAATGTATTTCATTTAACATGGAATTTCTATTTGTATTTATGTGGACCTGGATTATTTTTACACCAAAAATGGGCCACACTGAAAAGAAGGTTGAGAAACACTGTCATAAACCTCTCTTGCTGTGGGACAAAAACAAACATGCCTAAAGTAGCACCTGCAACAGGGATTAACTAACCACCTTATGAACTTATATTGATTTTTGTGATCTTCAATTTATACTCTTACGTTAGCCCGATTCCTTGTTCATCAAATATCTGCATTCAGGTGACCGTGACTAAATACAGACAAAGAGAGGAACAAATCGACCTTATCAAAAGATCGAATTCAATATCTGAAAAAGAAACAAAATGTTGCATTTCATTCTTACTTTGATTCCATGAAATTAATCCCCTAAATGTAATTAACTATATGTGGAAAAAAATAATCGAACTGGTGATAGGTTTTAAACTTTAAAGTAACGGCTGTCTTACGAAAACAACATCAATTCAGGTAATTACTGTGTCTCTGCGGACACTAGAGTTTGAACACAGATCACTAGAGAGCAAACACAGGCGATCCCATTTTCAATAAGTAGATCACTTGTTGGCAAAGGAAATGTATATATGGGCATCTAAATGATCACTATAGGGATTACTATTCGGATCACTATTCAGTGTTTACTTTTCGGGCGAGTATTATTAGTGCGAGTGTTATTCGAAGGCATCTGACACCAGCATTGTTCAACGGCGTTACTATAGTTGTATCTGCGATTACAAAGTCTCTACTACAACGAGCATTACAAAAGTGACAACGAGTATTCGTTGACATTACAAAAGTGGCAACGTGTGTTCGCTGACATCACAAAAGTTACATTTTTGAAGCACTCTTAACTTAGTAAATGTAAATTAATTTCATCCCATATTTAAGCAGTAAAATGTGCTTTGCTAAATACTAAAAACTTCATACACGTCGGTGTAGCATGTAGCATTGCAGAAAAGGAAACTGAGCATAGAATAGGCTGCGCCAGAGGTAACTTTACGCAACATAGCAAGGTACTACAAAACCAAAACATCCTATTCTTAAATAACCTAGTCAGATCGAGACATTCATAGTGCCAAATCCGTTCAGAAATATTTAAACTCTTAGCTGTATACAACCGCTTTCTAAGATCGATGGTTAAAACAGGTTCTGAGTGAGTGAAACCTGAGAGTTTTGTCAACGATTATCTTTCTTGGTGCTACAAATTCACAAAGAACTGTGCCAAATGACAGAAAATGGCAGCAACAACTAAAATGGATAACACATGTAACCCAAAAAGAAAAAAAAAATGATATATTCAAGATGTTGACATTCCACACTACTCCAAATAAAAGGATAGGAAGGAAACCTATCAACAATACTGGAAAGAGCGATAACAGCTACTGGACTTGAGAAACCTATTATCCTGAAAGATTGTTTCGAGAGAAAGATTTAAGAAACTTTAACCAAAAGCAGTACTGGCTGCTCGGTCAATGAATGTCAAATGTTTCCTTATAGAGAAACGGTTACTATTGCCATTATCATTATTCACCTTGACGCCTAAAACTCGGTAGGATGCTCGAGTCACAGTAACAACACTTTATTTTATATATGTGATGAAAAACTAATAAAAATGTTGCATATATAATATGAATTTAATAAAAGCAAATCCCTACTACACTACTTACACCCACATTACAACTCAAAATACTAAATGACTAATAACCTCTTCTTCATATGTCGTGTCCTCTCAGGACGTAAGTGATCATGAATCTCCACAATTTCCAGTCCTTTATAGCTCTTCATAAATTTTCTCTTTTTACTATTCCTCCCAAACCCTCTTCCGACATCCATTGACTCAAGCTCGCTAAGTAGTTTATGCACTATTTTCCTCTGTCCCTCTTTCCTTCAATCTATCCTGTGAGTATCACATTTTCCAAGCCCTCTATCTTTATTATGTGTCCTAGGAATTCCAGCTGTCTCTTCCTTTTAGAACCAAAGAAAGTGTGGAACTACGTTAAAAATTGTAGAAAAAAATCAATAGATTTAAATAATATCACTAAAAACTTCAATTAACTCATTTTTGTGCAAAACATAGACACCAGATTTGAATTTCCACATTTGCCATTAACCAATCAGCGACCTTATTTCAAACGCCCTGAAGCCTTTGAAAAATCAAACAGCCATGTTTTGTTCTCTGCTACAAAAATTGAGGGATTATTCCAGAAATGGTTCAACAATATTTTACCTCTTAAAAAAGATATTCAAAAATTGGGAAAAATATTTGTTAACCAACAAGCTTACGAGTTTAGTAAGTAATTTTTTATCTTCTTCGAGATTATCTATTTTCTATAAATATTCGTGGTATTATGTTAGTTTTCAGTGTTTCCGTAAAACTTGGCAGAGCTGATTACTCAAATCTCTTCATATAATTTATTACTTAACATATATTATCGAGTAACTTATTACAATAACATTGCAATTTAAAAGTTAATTAAGCACACTTGAGACATATGAACGGAGTTGTGTAAACAATATGTTAGTATTAGTTATAACAGCTGCGCCTGCTAACATGATGACTGCTAGAAAATTACACGCATTTATAAAACAACGTAAATACTCTCCTTATGTAGTCACATTCTTTTACTTCTCTCATACTAACTCAAATAATTCGGTTGTATTGTAAGGAAAGAGAGCAAAATATTTTTTATGTGAACTTGTTTAGCAAGGGTCTTTGTATTTTGTTTCTTTCAATTTGAAAATAAAGAAATATTCAATAATAAAATTTATTTAAAGGTGTAAAGCTGTTTGAAGATTGCTTATTTCTTCGCTTTTCGCACGTTAATTTCTCTACAAAATATACAAAAATAAAATAATATATGAACAGAATAATGTATAAATAGAATAAAATTTAATTTAAATTTAAAATACAAGTGACAAAATATAAAAGTAAACAAAATAAGTAAAATAAAACTACGTTGTAAAAACAATCAAAAATATTAATACATGTTTTGTTTCAGATGTTGTAATAGCGTGTATAAATATTGAGATACTGGAAATTCCTCTTCTTTATGTGCCGTATCCCCTCAAGACGTAGGCGATCATGGCTCTCCACAACTTCCTGTCCCTTGTAGCTCTTAATAAACTTTGTCTTTCTGTTATTCCTCCTAAGCCCTGTTCCGCCATCCATTTACTCAAGATCTTTAAGTATGTTACGCGTTGTTTTTTCAGTCATTCTTACCCTCTATCTGTCTTGTGAGTATCAAATTTTTCAAGCCCTCCTTCCTCATGTGCCATAGACCCTAAACTGACTCTTCGTTATGTTAATTATAAGTTTCTTTTTGTCTCCATTATCTCCAAAACTTTTCAGTTCCATTCAGGAGGAGAGATATCACATAGCAGTTTAGTACTATTTTCCTTGTTTCTAGCGAGGATTTTCGATTTCTTAGTACACTGCTTAGCTTTTAGAAAGTTTCCTTAACAATATTGAGGCATTATTTTAAACTCTGTCTCAAATATGAAGAAGCTGTGAGATGGAAAGATGGAGGGAATAAGAAAAAAACATCTTACCATGCTGCCACAAACAGCTTTATACCCTTTTAAGGACAGTGATATGTGCTCATTGAAATAGAACACTAAATTGGACGGCCATCAATTGTGGATTATGTTGTTTTAAAAGCACAAGATAGAATTAAAAACAAACTTAAAAACTTTCAAAACAGCTTAGATCATCGGAAGATAGTATCTCTAGTCGTAAAAAAGCGCGTGTATATGCAGAGTAAAGGTACTTTTTTTGTATTCCTAATAACTGTTGTTTATTTTGAATGTGATCATTCGGTATTCAAAAGCAGGATAATTACTTTCAAAAGCTAATAAAAATACGTATCAATATAACAAAATGCATATGTAATTTTCTTTTCAGTTGTCACAAGATTTTATCGGCTTTCATTTTGATCTAGGCAGTCATGCAAACACCCGTCCGCAATGGCTGGATTTCAGTATTTGCCTTCAAAAAGCATCGACACAGGAAGAAATGGGGAAAGGAGTCTGGCGGCGGATTTAGTCTCTTAAATAAGGACCTGGATATTTAACCCTTTTATTTATTAACTCACATTCTTTTCTTTTTTTTCTCTTTTTCTCTCTCTCTCTCTCTCCTAATACTTCCCTTCCTGTCTAGTTCTTTTTTGCAATTTTAATGGTCCCTTCTCAACTCGATCTTTTCTTCTCTTCCAGTCTCTATATACATGCTGCTGAGAAAACAGGAAGTGAGATTTTTTTTACGGAAGTTAGAAAGGCCATCTGGTGAATGACGACAGACATCACGCTAAGTCCAATACAGACACCCAATAACTTTATACACGTTTATCTATAAGTACAAATACCGATATACGCAATCTGGTACCACACACACACACACATGAATATACATATATATATATATATATATATATATATATATATATATGTGTGTGTGCGTGTGTGTGTATGTGTGTGTTTGCGTATAAATTACATGTGCATCTGCGTTTATATACATGCGTGTATGTGTATAAATTACAAAGAACTTTACGAAACTCTGGAGTTCAGATGCTGAATAAGACATCAATCAGCTGACAAATTTTATTTGTATTAATCACACATATGCACACACACACACACACACACACACACACACACACACACATATATATATATATATGAATGTAATGAGAACGAAAATAATGTAAATTCTAACGTTCACAGCATTAATTAAAAAGAGGGCTCAATACCAAGAATAGACGAATAATTTTTTATTATAATTTTTACATACAGACTAGCTTCCCTAGTAGACGCGTATCCTCGAATACGAGTGGCTAGCTATTATATATGTGTGTGTGTGTGTGTGAAGCATCCTTTGCTGTCCGTACCTGGATATCTAAAAGATGGTTCTTGGTGATCTGTATAAATCTCTTTCTGTTTACTATTGTGACATGTCAGTAATGAGACAATTTTATATATAATAATGGAGTAGAGTAAAAGGAAGAGTTATGCCTTTCTTAAGGCTAACGGTGCTTGCAGAAAATAAACAGCCTCAACAGAAATTAAAACTTTGTTCACCGATAACGTTTTTACCGTGTTAACATCAGTTTTAATACGAGATCTGATCAAAAAAGTATCGGAACTTTTGCTATGGTAATGGGGTTAAAGTACGAAGACTGAAGCTGCTTGCACAGATTGACCTTGAACAATATCGTGCATGCACACTAAATTATAACGTTGTCATTCACTTTCGTTATTTATAGAAGTCGTCGGAAGGAGAGTGTTTAGAGTGTGGCCGTCTCACCATGCTACAAAGGCTCCATCAATGCCCACAATTGGTGCAGCAGATTTTGATCAAAGATAGAATTCTCTAGGATCGATGACTACCACATTTCCCAGATCGCGCCCCATTTCAAGGAACAATATTTGAAGATGTCGAGGATATACAAGACAATGCTACGATGCAGTTGCTCGCTATCCCCTAAAAGAAATTAAATCAATGGAAACATCGCTGTGGCTTCAGAAGGGGACTACTTCGAAGGGGATGCCGAATGGATATGTGCTGTAGTTTTATTTATATTGCACGAGTCCCAATACTTTTTGATTTGACCTCGTCTACATTATTCGGACTATTGTCCTCATCTTTGTCACCATATTTATTACAAAGTTTCGGCCGTTGTACGCTCCGACCTTCTTCAGGTGGTTGGAATGTCGAACTGAACCCTTTATTTTGCTCACTGGGGTAGACTGTTCTAGTTCTACGTGCCATGTTTTAATGGATATCAGTTATCAGTGTTCTCCTGTTAATTTCCCTCTGAAAGTTCTCTATTGCCTTAACCGGGTATTGAACTCACACTCTTTCGGTCACTGAATCTAACTAACGCCTTTATCCACTATGCCAGGATCCATTAGATATGGTACATGGAACTAGAACAGTCTATGCCAGTGAGCGAAATAACGGGTTCAGTTCGACATTCCAACCACCTGAAGAAGGCCGGAGCGTACAACGAGCCGAAATGTTGTAATAAATATGGCGACAGAGATGAGGACAATAGTCCGAATAATGTAAATAATGTACATAATACCTCATCTCAGAAATATAAACCGATATTGACCTCGTCTATATATATAAAGACATTTCTTGGAAACTGTGAAAAGTGTTTGGTATGTCCTTCGAAAAAATCCGTTGGACAATTAACGAAGAGAGAGAGAGAGAGAGAGAGAGAGAGAGAGAGAGAGCTAGCAAGAGGAAAAGCCGAAGATGCGAGCTCCAAATATTTAAATATCTGGGAAGTCTTTTAACAGATGACGGAAAATATGACACCGAAATCCGAAGGAGCATTGGAATAGTGAAAGATGCCTTCGAAAAGTGAAACAAACTATTAAGAAACAGGATAATTTCGCAAGAAACCAAGAAAAGAGTGCTAAACTGCTATGGCATATCAATCTTCTTATATGACAAATACAGGACAATTTCCTCACAGTTGAAAAGGGAACTCGAATTCCAGCCACGCCCAACCCGTGGGGCTCAGAAAAAACGCTGTTGCTATCTAGACATCTCCAAAAAATACATCTTAAACATGAAAAGAAACAACGTTTAACAACAATTGGTTAAAATGGCTGAAAACACTAAGGACAATCTTTACACTGCCTTATTCCAACCAAACGAAAAAATGTATAAATCACTATTTACATTATTCGGACTATTGTTCTCATCTTTGTCGCCATATTTATTACAACGTTTCAGCCATTGTACGCTCCGGCCTTCTTCAGGTGGTTGGAATGTCGAACTGAACCCTTTATTTTGCTCACTGGGGTAGACTGTTCTAGTTCCATATGCCATGTCTAATACATGTCAGTTATCAGTCATCTCCTGTTAATTCCCCTCTCCAAGTTCTCCGCTGCCTTAACCAGGTATTGAACCCACACTCTTTGGGTCGACAAAAATGAGGACAGTAGTCCGAATAATGTAAATAGTGTACATAATACCTCATCAAATGTATGAATATTAGAAAAACTATATAAAAACTTAATCAAATTTTCCTTGTCTGTCGTATTCAACGAAAGATGTTTGAAAGAATGATTGCTGACCAAATATACATTTATATATATATATATATATATATATATATATATATATATATATATATATATATATATATATATATGTTTAGAGGTACAAAAATTATATACAGTTTTAAAAACTAGGAATTTATTGATTTTAATTTTATTAGTCTCTAAGGCCCTTTCAACCAACATCTCATCAGGAGACAATCGTTGGATCATTAATTAACGAAAAGAACAGTAACTTTATTTTCGTTACTGTTCTTTTCGTTAATTAATGATCGAACAATTGTCTCCTGATGAGATGTTGGTTGAAAGGGCCTTAGAGACTAATAAGATTAAAATCAATAAATTCCTAGTTTTTAAAACTGTATATATATATATATATATATATATATATATATATATATATATATATATGTGTGTGTGTGTGTGCGCGTGCGCGCATAAGGCAAAACTAAGCAATCAGATTTATTTTCCTTTATAACTCTTCATTCAGCCTTCAAGTACATCAGCACATCCTGGTCGAATGACCAAGACGTGCCTCGGGTTCACTGGCTTCAAAATTTGGGCTTAGCTCAGCAGAAGTGAATAAATTCTTCTGCATATAATCCCACCCTTCAAATCTTCCGTCTCTGAATTTCATTACTGCTTGCCAATGCTACCGACTTATCTCTGACCCCCACAAGTAATTCTGTTGGCTAAGCCCCGCCCCTTATTGCTTTAGTTTCTCTTTATTTTGTTTTATTTATTTGTTATTTAACTTGGTGTATTAAAAGGGATATATTTTGTTGTGTATCGAGAGAACTGTAAGGTTTGATGAGAAAGAAAATAATGGAAATAAAGAGAGGAGACAAAGAAAGAAAGAAAGAAAGAAAGAAATTAATGTTAGAAAATAAGATAGTAAAAACAAGTAGAAAGCTAAACTAAAGAAGGAATAAATTCGAAAAGAAAGAAAGAAAGAAAGAAAGAAAGAAAGAAAGAAAGAAAGAACGAAAAAGAAGAAACTAGGAAATTAAAAAGAAAGAAAAAGACGGAAAGAAAAAAGAAAAGTAAAAATTAATGACAGTAAAGAAAATAAAAACGAAAAAGGAAAGAATATAAAGAAGGAAATAATTTGGAAAAAAAGAAATAAAGAAAAAAAAAGAAAGGAGAAACTAGGAAATAAAAAAAGAAACGAAAGATCCTTTAAGTGACTCGTTTCATTCTATAAATTTACGTCCGAGTTCAGAGAATATATCTCCTTTCATCATAAAATTATTGTTGATACAATATGAAATAATTTAAAAAACAAAAACATAAAACTGAAAATAAAAGCTGAATGTTAGGCTAAATTAAATATCTCGATACATCGGAAGTCAAAATTTAAACTTAATTGTGGAGTATCTCTCTATTTTTAACGCTTTTATGGAAACTGTAACCTGTGTTTGTTGCATTTCACCTTCCACCGGCTCTTTTATATATAAGCCTGATTCCATCCATATTAGTCTGGAGAAGTTACTTTTCTGAACGAAACGTGTCACAGAAAAGATATTTCTATCTACAGACTATTAATCTAATATATATATTTCACGGCACGCACACACATCTATATTATGAAATGGACAAAGTCCGACAATTATTTTAAGACATTTTTATGTTTATACATTCTTTTTTATAGATACAAATATTTAAGTAAATGCTCTGTTTATAATAAACAGTATTAACCACAAAGCCTCAAGTCAAAACACTTAAATTTGCGAACGTGTCCCACAATAGCTCAACTACAAGAGTGTTTACACAATAACAAAGCGAATTTGTTTTACAGAGAAAAGGAAAACTGGATTAAAGCAATATATTAGGCTGTGATAACGTCAGTAATATGGCAAGAGTGCTTCAGTTTTGGCTAGATTAAATAAATTTGTTGAGCTCTGCAATTTGACTTGAATGAATACAAGATATTTTTTAGTCATGGCGAACGAGTATTGTGTCTCGGGTACAATCAGAAACTTTGACTTGTTCATCTTCACAAAGATTTTAGATGAATTTTATGTTAATAGGAATCATTTCTGTGTACTACTGATTTTCTCTTATTGATCTGTCTCTCACACACACAGGTATATATATATATATATATATATATATATATATATATATATATATATATATATATATATATATATATATATATATAATGACATTTTTATGTTTATACATTCTTTTTATAGATACAAATATTTAAGTAAATGCTCTGTTTATAATAAAAAGTATTAACAACATTTACCGGCTTGAATCTCCGAGAAATTTTCATAGAAAATATGCGTCCTCCGACAAGAATCGAACCTGTATCCTATACGGAACCGTCATATAGCCTAACATGCTTTTACCGATTACGCTATAGAGGAGCGTTTCAGTTAGCAATGTCGATTTTACTGTTTTTAAACTATAATTTTCCATGATTTTCTCTCGTACATTCATATCTGCTCGATGCGTATTCAAATGTAAACAAATGACATCACACATTATGACCTTGCTAACCGAAACGTTCCTCTGTGACGAAATCGGTAAAAGCACGTCAGGCTATATGAAGGTTCCGTATAGGATACAGATTCGATTCCAGTCGGAGGACGCATATTTTCTATGAAAATTTCTCGGACATTCAGGCCGGTAAATGTTGTTAATACTGTTTATTATAAACAGAGCATTTACTTAAATATTTGTATCTATAAAAAGAATGTTAAACATAAAAATGTCTTAAACACACACACACACACATATATATATATATATATATATATATATATATATATATATATAAAAGTGAACATTGAAGTCAACACTTAGAGGCGACAGTCTGTTTCATACTAGATGCAATCGTGGCCTGACTATTGCGTCTAGCATGAAACCGCATGTCGCCTCTAAGTGTTGACTTCAATGTTCACTTTAATATTTACACACACTCTATCTCTGGTATTGAGCACTTTATCCCATAAATATAGCACACCTTAAGACTATATTTCTTCATATATATATAGATAGATAGATAGATAAATGGCGTGTTACTCATTTCCGAGCACTCCCATCTTCTAGGGTGGCTGTTACAGAGGCCTTCTCGGGTACATTTAGTCCACCTAGAGATTATACTGCAACCATAGTTAGTGGAGCTTAGTTGCGGCTGGCGTGATTGAACCGAGATCAGTACATTCAAACCCTCGGTCATAATGACTTGTGACTTGTAAGTATAACGATCGTCGGCCTCTGATCAGTTTTGTTTACCCAGTTTTATAGATATGACTTGTGGAAAACGGTTGTATAGTTTTCAGGCACTTTTCCAAAAGTCTCGCGCACTAATATGTGGTCGCTTCTGCATTGAAACATTATGATTTTAATGCTGATAAACTCTGTGGACATGAATACTTTTTAGTCTTCTAGTTGCTGTTTTCTTTTCTTTTCTTTTTATTTTTTTAAATTAAAAGTTAGCGCTTGGCTTCTGCATTTATCTCCTCGGTGAGTTTGTTTGGCATATACTCTGTAGGAGTGTGCTAACTACCCGGGGATTAGAATCTTGGGTTCGCCGAGAAAGGGATATATACAATAATGCCACCAGAACCTGGAGTCGGCCGCATGTTGATCGCACGTTTTTTACCGTGGCCTACCCTCAAACACTATTTTACTGGAAATATATTTTCCAAGCGTAACTTAGATGTGGCACAAGGCCGAAAGTATGGGGCATCCAGTAAGGACGCCTCATACTTTCGGCCTTGTGCCACATCTAAGCTACGCTTGGAAAATCACTATAATATATATATATATATATATATATATATATATATATATATATATATATACAAAACCAAATACGATTTGTTAACAGATCTAAATACCCTTAAACAAGATAAAATCTTGAACAATTTAATTTTAATAAATATATTGATGGTTTCGGCTAATATATATATATATATATATATATATATATATATATATGTTGGTATAAAATATGGACCGGAATCTGACAGAAAGATAAAGAACAAATAGAAAACGTTTATCCGTCTACGATGTTTCACTTTTATTGAAGCTTCGAGACATTTTGTCGATATCTCAGTCTCTGATTTAGCTTTAATAAAAGTGAAACATCTTAGATTGATAAACGTTTCCTATTTGTTCATTATCTTATATACCGTAATTCCCAATGTATTATACACCTTCATCCATAATACGCACCTAAAATTGTGGTCAAATTGTGAGAAAATGCTTCTACTCACGCATAATACGCACCCTTTGTTTGGTAATCAAATCCTATAAATTGTACCTCTCCAATTTCATTATGGCCAGCGTTTCCTACTCTTATTTAAAAAATGGTTTTAAACATAGAATAATATTATTCTAATTTACTTTTATGAAAATTCTTATTTTATTTTACATTTGTAAGTATTGTTAGGCACATATGATTGTATTTGACATCCTTATGGGGTCGCTATCGCCGAATGTTAGTGTCAAATTGTCGTATGAAACTGAAATCGACCTATGAAACGGCAATTTTTTTAAGATTTTTTTGCAACTGTACCTAATACGCGTCCCTAATTTTGCATATTATTTTTTAGAAAAAATGCGTAAATGCGTATTATACCTGGGGAGTGTGTGTGTGCGTGTGTGTGTGTGTGTGTGTGTGCGTGTGTGTGTGTGTGTGCGTGTGTGTGATTAAAACGAAAGATAGTACACGTGAGTTTCTTATATGTTGGTTTAATAGGCCGGTTAATAAAATTTGAAGAATAAGACGAGAAAATGATAAAACTATTGCAATCAGATTGATGATATTTATTATATGTTAGTCTTTTGACTAAATTGAAAGATGAAGAAAAAGATTTTAATGTCAGGATTTTCGGACACGCCTGTGTCCTTTTTCAACGAAATAATGAATACACAAATAAGTGGGACTCTTCTGGTGAATGTTGTTAGTGGTTAGAGGGCTCCCAGTGTAAATTATATTCTCTTAGTATATCCAAATACCTGTTTAATCCTTTAAGGTGTGATTTTATTTTCAAAATAAAATCACAAATCACGACATCAAAATCTTTCTTTATATGCTTCAATTTAGTCAAAAAGGTTAATACAGGGTGCGATGGATGAATTGTCGTCTAAATTACGCAAAGATGAAAATAATACTGACATCTCATTTTAACAGATATATTTACCAAAATTACTCAAAAATATTTTGAAATACTATAGAAAAAATTTATTCGATAAAATCGCTATTGTCTTCAACCACTGCCGACAGAATACTTAGGAATCTCCTAGAACTTTTCTGGACGGTCTCCTTGTTTACGTTGGTGAATGCTGCCTTCAGTTCATCTTTGGTGTTACACGGAATTTTGTTGGCCTCTTGCTCGACTGTGCACCACACATAATCATGAAGAGGGTTGCAATCTGGGGAGTTAAGCGGCCAGACGTAAAAGGTTATGTGGTTACAGAAATTGCATGGCAGCTATGTCTGGGTTCTCCTGCTTGAGTGGTATGGTGCAGAATTCTGTTGCCAGACACAGATTCTTTCAGCAGCCACTCTCCTGACCCAGGTCAGCACTACCTCCTCTAGGCACTTGATGTAGGCCTCCGTGTTGATTCTGAGGCTCTCGCCAACAAATTCGGAAGTCCTTTTCTTATCAGAACGATCAGAGTGGGTTTTCCGAGCTGCCGTGCCTTCGTAATCACCATTACATTCTGAAATGTTCGTATTGAAGCTTCCGGCGCGAATGCCAAGCAGTACAGCATGCTGTTTCCAAATTTCTGTTTTGGTGAATTGCGTTATAGTGATCTTTTTCTCACAGCCGGTACCCAACTAACTATACAATACTGTGCAGTCGACAAATCAGAAACAAACAACGCGCATGCGCTAAATTTAAAATATGAAATGGCGACAATTTATCCATCGCAATATATATATAGAATAAATACCATCAATCTTATTTTTAATATTGTTATCATTTTGCTTTTTATATTCCTCAAAATTCATTAACCAGCCTATGATATATTGCTATTATTATTATTATTGTTGTTGTTGTTGTTATCATTATTATTATTATTATATGTCTATTATGTTTGATCATGAGCTGTTCGAATGTTTGCGTTAATTTGTGGTGGAACTAAAGACAAAAATTGTCCAACATTTGGATATTTTTATTAGGTTGGTCCTAAGCAAACATTCGAATATTAGAACGGCTCAGAATCAGACATAATAAACATTCATTGTCTGTTATATTTAATAATATATGTTTAAATAATCATCTGCTGCCCCAATACATACATACATACATACACACACACATATACATATATGTGTGTGTGTGTGTAAAACTAAAGTTTCACTAGACCTTTCACCAATCTTCACAAAAACTTGAAGTTAAGCTGCTGCTCCAAGTTCCTTTTTTATTCATTTTCTACCAACAGTATAACATGAACCCATGCACTTACTTTTACTGTTCAGTAACGAAAAACTCGACGGCTGTATATCTCAAGTCAGTGAAATTTGGGACATATTCTGAAATCTTAACTAAAAACGTTTTCCTGTTAATGGGACACATTGCTGTCATTCCTAGAATTAAATTGACACTACCCGCGCGCGCACTCACACACACACACACACACACACACTGGAATAGTGTTAAATTGGTTCCCACGCAATGATAGACAATCCAGTCTACCCAGCTATTTAATCTATTCTCAGAGGCGGGGAGAGAAGAATCTGATTCTTGCCTTTTCCAAGTGCATTAGTGCGAAATTTAATGCAATAGTCCAGCCTATAATTTGAACCCAGTTCGTCAATTCTACTCTTCGTATCGATATTCGTAGAATACTCAACAAGGATCGAAATTCCTACACGAGCAAACTGAATCTAAAAAGCAATCTTGATAACTATCGAGCTACTGTAGGTCCCTAAAAACTTAATTCGACCTATGTTCTTCTATATTCCTTTAAGGCATAAGTGAATTTGGCTCTCCACAACATCCTTTCTCTTATCATTTTAAAATCCCTATTCTACCACCCATCCACGCAAACACTTTAAGTTGTTTACTCGCTCCCTTTACCCTGCTTGTGTTCCTATTAAATACGGCATATGTTTCTAACTGGAATAAGAGATATTCCATTTCAGTTAAATACGACTGTTCTTTTAATGCCTCTCGTAAATCAGTGAAGTCAGACGGCATATTCTATGTGGCCCGCTTTCCATATAAAGAGGATGTTTAAAGAAGAAAAAAGAAAGAAAAACCGCAAAAAGCAAACTTCTTCGAAAGTTAAAAGGCGACAAATGAAGAATATGATGTAAATAAAGATGGCGGCTGAATTAAGAAGCGGAAATGGACGAAACGGATTGTTGATGAATTAATTAGTAAGAAGGTAGCGGGGAAAGAGCGGGAAAGTTGGCGGGAAAGAATGGTGCGGTGGAAAAGAGTAAATAAATAGCGGAGGGGCGTTTTAAAGACAAAGTCTAGAACAAAAATTCAAATTTCAGAATTCTAATTCAGAGCAGAACATTCTTGTACGTCTTTCAATGATTGTTTATACATTTGTTCGTATTTGAGACTATATGTACATACTTGTTTGTCCTTTTGCGCATGCGTTTGTTTTGTACGTTTCGAGACATGGTGGATAGTAATGGATAGCGGTTAGGATTGAGAAATCGGAGTGTCGAGTTCGAATTCCAGTCGAGTTCGTTACATTGATTTACATGCCGATATCATTGGGAAAGATATGAATCTATCTCTTCTCCTCCCAACTATGGGTTAAACAGCAGAAGAGACTCGACCCTATAGCCTTGGGTAGTCAACAGTGTAGGAGTAGAACAAATCTGAATTCAAAACGTTCAAATATAGGTTAAATAGCCACAACAACCCCTCATCGGTCAAGCGTTGTGAGTATGGTTACATCCCTGAAGACATGGTTAGTCAGGGAGGGCATTAAGGACCTGGATCTGGATCTGATCTAATGAGCTTTTATCCCCGGTACGTCTCTACATTTTGTACTTGTTTTTATTTTTATTTTATTTTTTTTTAGCGGCATATCAACTTCTATGGGTCATTTAATGCCGAAATCTGAATATTTTGTACACGATTTAATTTTTTTGAGGGGAGATAGTAATAGTTTCAGTGATAAAAGTTTTACTAATTAACCCATAGCTGGGGAGAAAATAAGTGGATTCATACCTTTCCCAGTTGTATTTACACATACATGAATATAACGAACATGGAATTGGAACTCGGCTCTCCGATTAACAATTACAAGCCTTTATCCATTACGCCACACGCACATCCAAGCTTACAGCACCTTTATTCCTAAGTGGTTACTCATTTAAGTACTGGCCGAATAGGACGTTACTTAACTTCGGTGATCATACGGGAATCAAAATTTTTAACGTTATGTGACCGTAAGCCTGCTCCCTTGTCTGCATATATGTATTATTGTGCATGTGTTTATGTATGTGTATGTTTGTGCTTTTGCACAGGGAGGGATATGTGTGCGCATGTACGTGTTTACGTGGATCATATATAAAATATAAGTTTATATTTGGGCGGCTTCGACGTGAAGCAGTGATTGGCGGTTTATTGTCCTGTAGTGAGAGGGTATCACCCATTGAATACTCATGCAAGTGACCTTGGGTCAAGTTAAACTAATATTTACAAATACCTATATCCAAGTGCGTATATATGTTTTTTCTGTGTAGTAGTGATTAGAGGACTATCGATTTTTATATATTGCCTTGAATTACCAACTCATTGATCTAGGGTAATTCTGCAATATTAATTTAAAGAAGTATTTGTTGACGTATAAACCCAACATTTTCTTGCAAATGTAGTTAAAAGAAATTAAGGTATCTGATCGGCTAATGTTTGTTCAAATGGCACAGACTGCTTACACACGTATCTCCCTTTATTCTAAAATACCGTAATGCACACCGTGCGATCGTTAAATTGCTGTCTAAATTACGCAAACATGAAACATTGACATCTCATTTTAACAGACATATTTACCAAAATGACACTCATTTTAACAGACATATTTACCAAAATGACACAAAAATATCTTGAAATACTATAGAGAACATTTTATTCAACCACTGCCTTCAGAAGACTTCAGAATCTTCAGCAACTCTTCTGGATGGTCTCCATGTTTAAGTTGGTGAATGCTACCGTAATCCTTGCCTTCAGTTCATCTTTGGTGTTACAAGGAGTTCTGTTGGTTTCTCACTTAACCGTACCACGCACATAATAATCAAGGAAGTTGCAGTCTAGGAAGTTAAGTGGCCAGATGAAAGAGGAGATATTGCAGAAATTATCTCAGCTGTGACTGGGTTCTCCTGTTTGTGTGACAGGGTTCAGCGTCCTGTTGGTAGTCATATGATCTCCCAGCCGCCATCTTCTTGTCTCAGGTCAGCACTACCTCCTCAATGCACTTGATGTAGGCATCCGTGTTGATTCTGAGGCCCTAACCAACAAATTCGGGAGTTCTTTTCTTATCGGAACAATCAGAGTGAGATTTTCGATCTGCCGTAACCACCATTAGACTCAACTCTTTCCAAATCCTCTGCATTGTCCTCAGATTGACACCCAAAACATTTTGAAATGTTCTTATTGGAGCTTCCGGCACGAATTCCAAGCAGTACAGCAGTACCGTTTCCAAATTCCTGGCGGAGTGAGTTGCGTCATTTTCTCACAGATGGTGCCCAAATGACTCTACTACAGCGTGTGATCAACAAAATCGAAAAGAAACAACGCGCATGCGCAAAATTAAACACATAAAATGGCGACAATTTACCCATCGCACCCTGCATAAAACTGTAAATGTTTATGTGAAGAGTTACGGTTAATGCTTACCCAGGTGACGTAGACAATCTATACGTATACCTAACCTAACTCTATAATATAATATAATGTTAAACGTTAATAGTTACGATATCTGGTAGGTTAATGGTCACTTAGGTGCTTTAGTCTCATAATACTTGTCTTGAACTTTGTAATACTGTGGTGGTTTATATGCAAAGTTGAGATATATGTTAGTCTAATGTTTACCCAGATGCCCTAAACTACAAGTGTTTGTATTTAGTCTTACTCTATAATACTGTGATACTGAATATAAAAATCGTGGACATTTATTTTGCAAAGTTAAGGTATCTGGTAATGCTAATGATTACCCAGATACCTCAGTCAGTCAATATTTATTATCTAACCTAACTCTCTAATACCGTGATATTAAATACTGGAGGTTTATGTGCAAAGTCGATGTATCTGGTTGGCTAATGTTTGCCCAAATGCCATAGACGACCAGTACCTGTACCTAGCCTAATAGAGAGGAGTTGTCTTATTTCTTTTTAATCTTTTTACTACGAGCATTGCGGTAATACCACTAAGACGTAAGGGACTAATGAGAGTGAAAGAGAACGAGAAGAATTTAGCAGAACGAACCTCAAAGCCAATTCTAAACAAAAAGCAAGCGATAAATCTGACATTAATTTCACTGTTTAAGCAAATAATTAAAAAAAAACAGATATTGCAATTGAAACACGTGTACCCACTAAAAATAACGTTTATAGTAATAAGAAATTTTAACGTTTGGGGTACGAAAGTGAAGCTAGCAGATTCGTAGAAGTCCCAACGATAAATACGCTTTCCTTAAATAGGTAATCCAAACCTTACCCTGTCATGATGGTCTCTGTGACCAACTGGTAACCGTAAACTTTGGCTGAAAAAGTGGTTTCTCTCATGAGAAAAGACAGGGATACGGTTTTATTTTGTTGGAGCACAAGTTATTTTTGTCATTTTGGAGTGGTTGTTATTAATTTCACTGTTTAATAATAATAAAAAAAAAACAGGTATAGCAATTGAAATACATACATCAACTAAAAACAACGCATTACTGACTTGCATAACAAAATAATAAAAAATAATTCATTTTCACATGTCATATACTGTAGGGTACTTCGTCGTGGTTTAATGGTAGGCAAGCTTGTCTCGCTAGATCAAAAGTACAATTCAGTAGTAAGTTCGATTTCCACTAGGTGCTCCACAATTTCGGCTTTCTTGCCTACGCTTAGAAAATCGCTTGTCACCTCGGTGTGGTGTAATGGTTAACTAGCTTGTCTCGATAGAATAATTACAACTGTGTGGTGAGTTCTATCCTCATTGGGTGTCCCATATTTTCGGTCATGTGCTATATCTAAGCTACGCTTAGAAAAACCGCTTGGGCACCTCGACGTGGTGTAATGATTAGCAAGCTGGTCTCGCTAGATCAATTATAATTGAATATTGAATTCGATTCTTACTGGGTTCTCCACAATTTCGTCCTGTGTTGCATCTCAGCTACGATTAGAAAAATGTTTTAGCACTTCTACGTGGTGTAACCGCTAGCAAGCTAGTCTCGCTAGTTCAATTATGACTGATTGCTGAGTTCAACCCCCATCGGGTGCTCTATACATTCGGCCTTGTGCCACATTTAAGTTACGCTTGGTAAATCACTATATATGAGATACTGTGTTTATGAAATATTTGTTTATATGTACTGTATAGGGATTAATTCATTTATAAGTTGAAAGATACGTCACGAAGATATATATATATATATAATATAAAAGGCTCAAGCACTAATTCATCAGACCTACAAACTTGTACGTCTGATGAATTGGATCGTGATTACGATTCCAATGTAATAAATTATAAGCATGGAATATTAGTGTTTGAGCCTTTTATATTATATTCTTACTCTGTCTTGAACATTGAGCTCTACCTGGATTCTATCCTTTTGGAAATATATATATATATATATATATATATATATATATATATATATATATATATATATATATATATATATATATATATATATATATATATCTTATAATAAAAAGAAAGAACACTAAGATATATAATCCGGTGTCCTTATTGATATTTTTATTTTTACAAAATAGTGCTCAATGTAAATTTAAAGAGCATAAATATTATAAATTAACTTATTGAAAATATGTTTTCTTCATTGTAGCGAAGAAACCATATTTTAAATCAGTTAGTTTATAATATATATATATATATATATATATATATATATATATATATATATATATATATATATATATATATATATATATATATATATTTGCGTGATATATATCATAAACTGAAACTCATAAGACCTATTATTCATATAGGTACAGCCTGAATATTTTAGATATATTGTTTGGATAATACGAATTTTAATGTTATAATATTGAATTGCCTAATAAAATCAGATAGGGTTTATATCAATCATTTAACGTAGGTTATACTAAATTCGGATTTTTACCGAAAAATGTTTTCAATCACAAGAAAAAGAAATGCCTGTTTGCAAAAGTTTAAAAATAGAAAGTGAACAATTTATTTATTTGTAACTATGTAAACACGAAAAGAGTTCCCCAAAGAAAACTGCTGGGTGCCACCTGTTTCTGCATCACTAACGAATGATCATTATTAAAAACAAATTTCTTTTCTTCGTGCCCTAAAAGGACTTTTCAAGAAATCCTGGACACCAGATGTTTTTCTACCGTGGGATCGAATCTCACTAGCCTTACTCATCCTTTTCAATACAAAGTAAAAATAGAATAATCATGTGCACATGGATACCGCGAGACATAACGAGAGTCATGTTCTTAAATAGCCACGTCAGCTGCTCTCTCACATATGATGTCAGAGGTGACGTTCAACTCATTTGAAAACGTCGAAATTATTATCTACGTCAGTGATTTTCAGCAGGTATGCCGCAGCACACTGGGGGTGGGTTTGCGAGTGTATCGTAAGTGTGCCGCCAATATTCTTAAATGTTATTGATTAAATTATTTTCGAAAGTTAAAAAATACAATAAGAGTGAATATCAAAGTTTAAAACCGCTTTAAATTGATTATACGAGTAGAGGGTGAATCCTCACCATTGTCTTCATAATGCAATAAGTTCAACTCAGGCGTTTTCTTCCCAAGAACCGCAGCTTTGTAGAACAGACTCCTGTAAAGATGTTTTACTCTTCAAGTCTCAGGTTAACCATTATTTTTCTGCATAGGCCCATGAACTTCACTTCATGCCCTTTTTTTCATGCTCACACAACACCACCCAGTAACCTTCTACCTTGAGTTGCTCTTTGGCATTGTATTATGGGATTATTAGTATAACAAATATATTTTTATAATAAATAAACGCATACAATTTACATGCTGGTTTTGAATTCAGAGGCTACCGGGGTGGAACCGCTTACAAATCGAATACAAAGGGCGACTTGACTCTGTGCACGTAACATGGCGCTTACAAACTATATACACTAATTATGACCCATACAATTTGCTGATCCCTTTGACCTCTGTGTCATCACAGAGGGTACGAGCAGTATGAATTTATTTTGACCTCACTACCAAACTAAGAATTAGCAATAAATTTCTACCCTACCACACTTGATATAAGTATTACACACACACACACATACATACATACATACATATGCACACACACACACACATATACATGCACCCTTGAGCAAATTAATTGAAACAACTGCTTTACTTTCCTTTCTTTCACCATAGCGTCAGTTTTAGGCTCACTGAAGCCACAGGGTGTAATCGATTTCTATTTTTTTTTCTCAGATTAGGTCATTTGCAGTGGTGTGAGGTAATATGAATCCATTTTCGGAGTTTATGATGAAATGTGTTTGGACTTAAAAAATATTGAGTCATCCGTGATTGCATCAGATTTTTATCACACCCAGACACTATTGTTTCGACTGTCGATTAGTTGTCAGAAGGCTTTTGTCTGCGATGGACGTTACTCGAAGGAAGCGTACGAAAATTGTAACGCTGCACGAACACTCTGTCAAGCCTTGCCAGTGAAGTACTACAGACTGGCCCAGAAACTCTCCTGATTTAAATCCGGCCGACAATCTGTGATCAATCTGCAAGGATCGATTTCGTGGAAAGGATACAATACTAACATGTGCACTGGGTCATGTTTCATTGGAAAAATACGAAAAAAAGTAAATAATAACGGAATTATTCGTTTTATTTTAATTAATTTGCACAAGGGTGTAGATGTGCGTGCGTGCGTGCGTGCATATGTTCGCGTTCATTGTGATCGTATGCATCCGTTCTAGTAATTTAATCCCGTATTGATTGATCTATCTATCCAAATAAGTTTTATGAAATTCAACCGACAAGGTCTGTAGGATTGATTTTTTGTTGTATTTTTTCAATTTTCCAATAAGATGCTGTATATTGGGAGATACAGCTACAGAACCCAGATACTAAAGAACAGATACTGCACTTTGTTCTTCGGCTGAAGGCCAATTAAATCTATTTATAAACCTCCCGAGGAGTGCGGGTAGGATATTACAAGAAGTTGGTTTAACCCTAGAACACTAACCATGGGTATAATATACCCAGCGCAAATTTTCCTCTTTTTAATTACAATTTTCAGTACCAGATTTTCTTACCTAAATAATGTTTTTCCTATTAATGTTAACTCAAAGTACAAAGTTTGAAGTGCCTGCATGTAAAATATTTCAAATAATGATTTATATTTAATATCTTTTTTGATATTTTCAAAATCGGGTATGATATACCCATGGTTAGTAGTGGTGTAACTTTAATTGATGGTTTGTGTTCTAGGGTTAATGGGTTAATTGATGGTTAGTGTTCTAGGGTTAATTGATGGTTAGTGTTCTAGGGTTAATGGGTTAATTGATGGTTAGTGTTCTAGGGTTAATGGGTTAATTGATGGTTAGTGTTCTAGGGTTAATGGGTTAATTGATGGTTAGTGTTCTAGGGATTAATCGGTGAATTGATTGTTAATGTTCTAGGGTTAATGGGTTAATTGATGGTTAGTGTTCTCGGGTTAATGGGTTAATTGTTGGTTAGTGTTCTAGGGTTAATCGGTTAATTGATTGTTAGTGTTCTAAGGTTAATCGGTTAATTGATGGTTAATGTTCTAGGGTTAATCGGTTAATTGATTGTTAGTGTTCTAGGTTTAACACAGGATAAGGACAAGTGAATACTTTATAATACCGAACAAGCGAAATAAATTATTGCTAACTACGCAAAAGATCAGTCTTTATATGCATACTGTGAGATTTCAAGGGAATCATCAATTATGTTACTTTCGAGGAACCAATTGATTGAATCGAACAAGTATTGTTTCCAACTGAGATAAATAGAAGCGGCAATTGATAAAAAGCCTCTGGTAATGTTAAATAAGGATATAATATTCCATTAGGAAACTCTTGACTTCGTGTTACTTTAGTGAATATAAAATTGATTGACGAAACTAACAAAGGCATCAGAAAATGGTCAGGAGAGAGAACAAAAAAATTAATGTTCGCCCAAAAGGAGAAGAGAACGAAAAAACTCTCTTTTTATCGATAAAGTGTTGGATTTCTCAATTTTAAAGGATCAACCTTTTTTGAGAGATGATTTTTTTCTCTTCCGACCAATTTCTGGTGTCTTTGTTACATTTATTTATCAATTTCCTTAGAATTTTCATTAGAAATTTGTCCCCGCCACGTTATTTTCAGTATTAAGATGGTGGCATCTATCCTCCTTAGGGTAATTATAAAATTTTGCAGTATCAAATGGGTGTTCAAATATATATATATATATATATATATATATATATATATATATATATATATATATATATATATATTATATGATGAACGAATTTATTTTAGTAGTCGAGCATTATAGAGTATTAGTAAGGAAAGCGAGGAGAGGCTTTGCGATTATGAGATTCCATGAGTGTGTTGAAGCGTAATAAATTGTTGAATTTAGAATGTTTCGTTCTGTCAAAAGAAGAGGAGAAAACGGCGCGAAAACAAAAACGAAGAAAGAATGAAAAAATGAAAAAGAAATGTAATAGAAAGAAATTTAAATAAAAGGAGAGAGGGGAAAAAAAGCAAAAAATGAATCAAAAGAATAAATTCGAAACAGAAAATTAAAAAAATGGGAAACCTAAAAGAAAGAAAGAAAGAAAGAAAGAAAGAAAGAAAGAACAACTGGTAAGAAATAAATAAAGAAGGCAAGAGCAACTAATAAGAAAGAACGAAACAAAGAACAAATTATAAGAAAGAAGGAAAAATTAAAAAGAAAGAAAGAGAAAAAGAAAGAAAAAACAACTCATAAGAACAAAGAAAGAAAGACAAAAGAAAGAAAGAAAGAAAGAAAGAAAGAACAACTGGTAAGAAATAAATAAAGAAGGCAAGAGCAACTAATAAGAAAGAACGAAACAAAGAACAAATTATAAGAAAGAAGGAAAAATTAAAAAGAAAGAAAGAGAAAAAGAAAGAAAAAACAACTCATAAGAACAAAGAAAGAAAGACAAAAGAAAGAAAGCAAGAAAGAAAGACAAAAGAAAGAAAGAACAACTGATAAGAAAGAAAGAAAGAAAGAAAGAAAGAAAGAAAGAATGATTGAATGAATGAAAAACTAATACAAAATAAAGAAAATTGGTGTAATTGATAAGTAAGAAAGGAAAACTGTCCCGAAAGAAAGAAGTTGATACATAAGAAAGAAGGAACAATTGGAAAGAAAGAAAGAAAGAAAGAAAGAAAGAACAACTGGTAAGAAATAAATAAAGAAGGCAAGAGCAACTAATAAGAAAGAACGAAACAAAGAACAAATTATAAGAAAGAAGGAAAAATTAAAAAGAAAGAAAGAGAAAAAGAAAGAAAAAACAACTCATAAGAACAAAGAAAAAAAGACAAAAGAAAGAAAGCAAGAAAGAAAGACAAAAGAAAGAAAGAACAACTGATAAGAAAGAAAGAAAGAAAGAAAGAAAGAAAGCGAGAAAGAAAGAACAACTGATAGGAAATATAAACTGAAACAAATGAAAGAAAGGGAGAATGAACGTACGCAAGTCGAAATAAAATAAGGTCAACTAGCGTTTAGTTGATTCAATTAAATCTGAGTCCCCTTAAAAATTTCTGACGCTCGAAGCACATATTATGCGATTTTGTAAAAAAAAAAGATCTTTTGCTCGGGAGAAAAACAACTTTTTGCCGCCCCAAATTCATAAGTAAATAACCTTCTGTTCGGGTCTGCCGTCCGGTTAACGTCCGTTGCATATGTTCTTACGTCTTCAATATTGCTGCGTCAATCGCTAAATATTTACGTTATGCAAAGTGTATTCTACTTGAAGTCTATATTTCCAAACCTGACAAACCGCCCCCTCTTTCTACTTCACCATTAATAATGCTGTGTTGAACCTGAAAAATACTATGTCGCTTTATTTAGCTATCACCACCTAGTCTGGCTCAAGGCCTTAATATTTAAGAGATTCTGTAAAGGTAGAATGCATTAGTGATAGAATAAGTCTGTAATATTTGGTAATTGAATGACAAAATGGAAAAAATTATGTAACGCGTTTCGTCCACTAAAAGGACTTCGTCAGACTAAAATAATGTTCTTATTAATAGTTTAATTTGTTTGTTACGGCTTATCAACTCTTTTTGGGCATATTAAAGAATAATTATTTTTTGCGAGTGATTATTTTATTCACGGCTCTTCTTTTTAGAATAAAATTATTTTCTTTTACAAGTGCTACTATTTAACCCATACTTGGAGGTATGATATGGATTCACGCGTGTCCCAAGGGTATCTGAGCGTAAGTGAATGCAGTGAACCCGACTGGAATTCGAATTTGGCTCACCGATTTCTTATGCTGAGTCGCTACCCACTACATCACTCATATATACACTTATTGGTGGAATTATATATGTGAAATGGAGAGGGAGTACATAAAGAAAAACGTCAATTACAAATTATGCACTGAAGGGAAACGGTGAAGGTTTAGGGACACTAAATTTTAATTTAAAATTTTCTGACGTCCGACGTGTATAGACGTACAGCTCAGCCGATCACATTCGCTGTCCCAAAGCTTTTGTTTTCTTTTTTATCGCCTTTTTTTTAAATATACCAAACTTTGCTCAACAAGAAATATCTTGAAAGACGTAAATGGATAGAGACTTCTTTATAATCAATATTTTAACAACTCTTACGCCATAACGTGGTTACGATAGATTATAATGATTAGCGAATGACTCTATCTTGAGTGCTCTCAATTCTTTGGCCGTGTGCCCGTCTAAAATGAATTTATGAAATATCGAAATATACGAGGCGAGAACACCAACCATGTCACAATTGTAGCTGGTCTTGCGGACCAAATTCGTCAGTGTGATCAGTTTGAGCAGTCCACTGCTAAGGCCTCATCCTAGTGTTACATTTAGTAAATACCGTAATTATCTATCAAACACAAATTTATTCCAGTTGAGATGCAGCGCATAAAAGAATAATACATTGCTTAGATTCTGAAAGACATTTTTTTCACTGTTGTTATTAGCCTTCGAATTTCTGTGTCAGATTTTTCGTTACTGTACTATTCAGATACTTAAATTTCTGTATCGAATTGTGTCTGATATCTCCAGTTCATAATTCATGCTCTTTAGATGCCTCTTATGCTAACGACCATATATTCTGTCTTCTTAAAATTAGCCTTAATACTTAGTCTATTCTTCTAGCTCTCTTTTACTATCTTGTTTTATTTCTAAGTCTATTATGAATACAGTGTCAACTGAGATTAGCATCAACACAATGAATGGCGCCAAACCCGTTCAGATATATCTAAAATGGCAGCTGTATACAACCGCTTCCTAAGACCAATGGTGAAAAAAGTCTTTCAGCGAATAAAGCCTGGGGTCTTAGCAAAGACCATAATTCTTTGAATCACAAACAAAGAACTGCACCAAATAACAGAAACCGCACGAGTCAAGAACTACCAACAACAGCAACAAATCAAATGGATAGCACGTGTAACTAAAAGAGATAACAGCAACTACTCCAAACTACTTCAAATAAAAGGTTAAGAAGAAAACCCCCATTAATTCTGGAAAGATCGATAACAGCCATTGAACATGAGAAACGTGTTTTCTTGAAAAATTATTTTAAGAGAAAATTTTTTTAAATTTCAATCGAAAGCATTATTGTCTGGTTAATGAATTGCAAAGGTTTTCTTGTAGATAAACGGCTAATATTACCATTGCCATTATCTGGCTCCAGCAGGAGTTGAATCTGGACCCACAAGACTAAGCGGGGGCTGTCCTCAGGACACTTCAACTGACTTTGAAGAAACAGAATCATGGTCTCCTTTTGAAGATTACGAGGAGCCGTTGAGCTCTGGTCCCGCGAGTGGCGACGAACGGGTTTTTACAAAAGAGAACCCACATACCTACCGATACTTCAGAGGACGAGCAAGAATTTGGTAGAAGATTACGAAAACGCAGCAGCGTTAAATCAATTTCTAGCGAGAAAATCTGTCAATCTGCATCAGCCTCGCACGAGAGCAAAGAATTTCTGCACGATTCAGGGACTTCTTCCCTCTGCAAGACTAAGGCAGAGGAGAATGTGGTATGATCAATTTCCCCCATTAATGGATCTGTCTTGAACACACATATATTCAGAACTCAGCTGACATGCAGATTTAATCAAAACTCTGAGTTTGCCATTACTCTGCTTGTCGACATCTCTGCTTTCAAGCGGGGATGAATTCAGACCCCGTTTATGTGAGGATCTACAGGAAATTTTTACGCTGGCGTACGCACTCGGAAAGCCCCACGTTAAAAACCAACATTGTGCCACATCCCAACTTATGGGGAGGACTTGGGTAAATACCGAGTTCATCAAAACTCGTCGAAGCCAGGCGGTTTGCTACCCTGGCTCTGGCTGTACAGGTCTCTGATTTCGGGCAGAGAGAGAGAGAGTCGAGGCTGTGTTTACGGACAAAAACTCGGTTGAGAAACACAAACAAGAATTGTACCCGATCCCGGGAACGTGGGGGTTGGAAAAATGTTAACCAATGGCCCTGAGGTTCCCCAACATAAATCTTGACCTTCTGTCACATCTCATCTCAGTTGAGGAACTGGGTAAAAAGCTTGGGGTCAGGCGCTCAGCTGTCTGGCTCTGATTGGCAAACTCTCTCTCGTCAGGGATGTGGAGACTCAGTCGGTGATCTGTATACAGATGGAAACTCGGGTGAGAAGAATTGACAAGAAATGTACTAGTTAACGTTGTTGCTGGGTGTGGGTAAATTTTGACCATTAGCCCGTGTGGACACGCTCGAGTTCCCCACAGTAAACTCGACCATGTGTCACATCTCATCTCTGAGTAAATACCAGTTTATTAAAATTCATCAGAGTAAGACAATCCACTGTCAGGCTCGGGATTATCAAGCTCTCTGATTTCGGGCAGAAGGTGTCTCAGTCGGGGGTCCTTCTACAGGTGGAAACTCGGCTGAAAAAAATAGACCATAAATTCACCCGATTCCGCGGTTGCAGGTGCTAGGTAACTTTTAACCATTGGCCCGAACGTGTCCGCTCGGGTTCTCTACAGTAAACTCAACCATGTATCACATTTCGTCTCAGTGGTTGACTGGGTAAATACCAAGTTCATTAAAACTCGTCGGAATTAGCCAGTCCGCTGTCTGGATCGTGATTATCAAGATCTTTGTCTTCAGTCAGGTGACTCAGTTGGTGCTCTGTCTACGAACGGTGACTCTGCTAAGAAGAATAGACAATGCAAAGTGCCTGATCCTGAGGTTACGAGAGCTGGGTAAATTTTAACCTTTGGCCCGAGTGTACACGCTCGATGTTCCCTCGATCAAATCTCGTCTCAGTGGAAGGACTGGATAAATATCAGCTCATTAAAAGCTTACTGGTAGTTGAATTGCTTTTTTCATTCAGACCAGTTCAAATCTTACCACGTGCTAGACGAGATTTTGTCGCTCTCCAGGTTGGAACTTTGCATTTTTGTTTGAAGAACTGTTAAGTTTACGTTAAGTTTAATCTTTATTTTTTTCTAAAGCTTTCTTTTTGCTGACTGTTCTTTGTGAAAATTTTGAATTTTCTTTTTCAGTTTTCACCCTCCCTGGCTCCTAAGATTTTTTTTTTTTTTACACCTATTTTTCAGTAGACTTTTGATTTAATTTTTCGTGTAAATTATATTAATTTTTAATCCCCGCCCGGCATTAACTTCATTTTATTTTTTTCTTGTATAATTTTTCCTTTTGCTTAATTATTGTGTTTTAATTTTGTACGTCTTCATTGTTTTTTAGTGTCCTAAGTAAATAATTCTTTTAAACATTTTTTGTAGTCTTTCTTTAATCCACGCCCGTCTTTTGTTTTTGTTTCAGTCTCTATTTTAACTTCTCGCTTCCATTTTGTTTATTGCCTGATCTCTATTTTTATTTCCGTGTTACATCGACCATTTTGTTAATTTTTACACGTGTCGCTTTTTACTTTTCTTTTTTGTAGTATTTTGTTTTAATGATTTCTTTCATTTTGCTGTTATAATTTAAAATACTTACGTTGTTTTATTTAATTCTATCGTTTCAATGAATTTATTCTTTTTAGTTTACACATGAAACTTTTTTTTTTTCGTCTATCTTTCTTTTCTTGTTTTAACATTGATAAACTTATTTTCTTCTCTTTGTTTTTGTTTTTTTTTTTTTGTTTTTTTAATTCATGTATATTTTTAAGTTAGCTTAACTTTTCACGTTAAACCTTTTTTGTTGAACTACCTTGAGTAACTCTATCAGTTCTAAGAGCGATGCCCAGGACAGTTACGCCAAAAACATTCAACAACAACGGCTCAAATACGAGCCGAGTTTTGAGAAATTTTGAAAAAAAACTGTAATTGAATCAATCCATAAAAGCAAAAAGATCACAAGAAACATCAGGAAAAAAAATTGTCCATTCTTCCTCGGCACCGTCTTCCCCATCACTCACAAAAGTAGACCATTGCTCCACCCTCTTATGACCAAATACTTGTCCCCCCACCCAAAAAAAATGAGCACACCTGTCTCCAATCCCAATCCACCCCGCCTATGAACCCACCCAATAAAAATGAAAAACGACTACGCAGTCGATTAGCCGAGTCAAATAAATCTGAAAAAAGGAAATCGAAACCAATTCACAACACCGAGGAAGATGTGTGCCGAGTGACACTAGGGCAAGAGAAAAAGGCGATAACACAATCTAGAAAGATTTAAAATTCTTGTTAAATAGAAATGAATGGAAAAGACATGGAAGACCCCCAGAAACTTTTCCCAAAGCGAAAAGGATATTAACAGTCGTAAGAATGGGACAAGGATCACAGAAAGTGCAGGTATACTGCAAGACGCAAATTATGCCTTTTTCACTTTTCCATTTTTTTGGCTTCCTTTGATGACGATAATGCCAAAAAAAACTTAATCAATTCTGCCAGGGAGACTCCCACTTTTTGTTCACTTCTCCTTTTATAGAGGCCTAAAGTTAACATTCCCCTGGGACATTGGTGGTCTGTCTCTTGATGGCAACATCAAAAGTGATATGGGTTATGGGTCAGTGAGACAGGCCGTCGGTGTCCTCACGCCGGCTATGTTTAATGCAGATCCCCACTCTAATCGGACTGATAATGGCACTGGTGAGCTAGTTTGAATGCCCGAGGCCTAAGGTCAGTGTCTCACGGGGCTAGGCTCACACGCGATCTTCAGCGTCTCAGGATGGATGGGTGTTGTGTATAGGAGACCCAGTTTTTCAACTCGCGACTATGAATGCATTCTGTCTAAGAGGTTTTTCCTCTATTCAGCACGTTTTGTTGGACGCTGAAGAAGTGTTTCCTGGCTGGTAGGCAAGTCTTTGAATGTGACGTGTGCTCTTGTCCACGCAGATCTGGCGGGAAGGCTTTGCGTGCTGGATATGTCTATTCGTCACACTGGGGCTTATGCGCCAAATGACCGTGCGAAGCGGTCTGGTTTGTTTCGGGAGGGTCGGCCTGATTTGATTCGGCGATTCAAATCGTTTTTGATGACCTCGTCAGGTAGTTTTAGCAGACGATCAGACTGCCGTAATTGACCCCGACATAGATCGTATAGGGAAAAGATCGTATACTAATAACCCAGATATGACGCTATTTTGAGACTTTATCGGTAAGTTCGATCTTGTCTGTAAGTAATGAGCATCTTCGGGAGGTAGGGTGGACTTAGACTAATAGAGGCAGATCGGCTTTGATGGTGCGTTCTTGTTACCTCGACCGAGTTGTAGGTCTCTTAGGTTGTCCAAATTTCAATTCTATAGTTTACTCGGATCATAGGCACGTCCGTTTTCGTGTAAGCCTAAAGTTAAGATGAATGGCTACTAGAAATTGAACACATCATTATTTGGCGAGTGAGATTTCCAGGATCAGCTGCTACTAATGCTACATCAAGAATTGACGCGGGATGTGATTGGGGGTAAATGGTGTCATATATTAAAAGTCCAAAGTTAGGTCGTTTGCTGCTGATTAGAGTCGCAGACTTAATCTAGCTAGATTAAAAGCGCAAATGTGAATCGAAAGTTGATTGGGCGATTAAATCATGTGATAATAGGAAAATAGCCTTAGCTATGGCGAAGCTAGCTTCCTTGCTTATCAAGAAGGATCAAGCTCTTTTAGTTCGAGCTAGGTTAAAAAGAATGTCTTCCGAGGCAACGAACATGGACGCTGAATTGCGTGCAGGGAAGCCAAAAAATGTATCCAATAGACATATATCGAGCATCACATTGCGAAACTTGTTGGAAATGAATTGGTCGGAGGTGTGAGGAAAGGTCGAGGGCACAGGTTGTTTGGGGTCTCGGAGGAATCTTTCTTTAAAGATGAAGGTGGAAGTATGTGTTTCGTATATCAACCCAATTCTCCTTTACCTACTCCCAGTGCTTTCCACTCCCGTATGCCATACTAATGCAGTTAGTCTTCTTCTTGTGGGGAGGCAAGGCTCCTAACGTATGTTGGAGATCTGTTACCTCCACCCTTCTGAAGGCGATCTGGTTATGCCTAGCGTTGAGATTCATCAATATACCGTTTCGCATCGCATTCCTAGACGGAATGTGGTCGAAGGCGGATTCTGGAAGGAAAACGCAAGAAAGAACTTTCCGTTTCTGAGAAGTGTACACTCGTGTCAGGAGTCCTCCTGTTTACCCCGAGGCGAGTGATTCTTCTATCGTGAATGCTGGTTAGCTCTTTGCTTACGGACAACACATGGCGTTGTCTTCCCTCGGGCATTATATCAGGTGTTAATGAGGGGTTTCGTTCAAGATTGGCAAAATCGGTTTAACGAAGCAGCAGGCTCGCTTCATATATCCTTGAGAGCCTGTATTGAAATGCCTCACAAGACATCACTCATCTGGTTGATGATGCGAAAGTCCTCTGGGTGGGCAAAAATTTTCTTCAGCGGGCTTTTCTCCCAACTGCGTCTGCTGCGGTGAGTCGGTTGAGACCCCAGAGTACGCCTTCTTCCATTACAAGGTCGTAGGCATGTTGTGCATGTTTTTTTTTTTTTTTTTTGTTTTTTTTTTTTTTTTTAAGCCATCATGGTTGGCATTTTCTTTGTCCTTCAGGCCTACGTGTTCTTGTGCTTACTAGGTGTTATACCAATCGTGATACGGACGACGCGACAGAATGAATTCTATGGAGACGAGAAGTTTGTCTCTTTCCAACAGATCTTGTTCTTTAAGCATCAGCATAATGTCAAAATCAGAACGGAAAGGCGATGATCCCCTCCATCAGAATTTGGCAAAAGGCGCGTGAGTCTTGCACGTATTTGTAGAGTGAAAGGAGCTGACTTAGAGTGGCATTTTTATGCCGATTAGTAACCAGTATATTGGGAACCCAGTATTATACATTGGCAACCCCGCCCAAAATAGGGTAGTCTAGGCTTGTTTTATTATTATTATTATTATTTTATGCCAAGTTAACTTAGGTGATGTATGCTCATTGGCCCCTTTTGTTTTTGTCCCTACTTTCTTTAATTTAATTCCCCACCCTCTCCCCCGTTAGCTGACCAAAAATATCAGTTCTCTGGCGTATGTGGGACACTTTTCATTTTTCGAGTGTGTTCTTTCGTAAATGTTGTCGTGACTGAATGAGTGTGTAGTTTGTGTGGTTGGTCGAATAATTGGCTTTTTATTCATCCAAGTCCCGCATTAATTTCGTCCTGAAACCGATATTTCTGCTACAATTAAAGATTGTGGTGTGGGTATTATTACTAACAGCGTTTTGCTTAGTTTCTTGTAGCATAATGTAAATATTCATTAGGGTTTTTAATTTCTAAATACTATTCTTCTATTCCCCACCCCCCACAAACAAATGGTATATATGGGAACTAGTTAGGACTTCATAGAGACCTCTAGGTATTATGGTTGGTGTAGTAAGAATGTGATATTTTTGTGCAAGGAATATTGTATAGTTTGTTTGGGTCAGTGATTGTGGCTACATAAGTTTAAGATAAGACAGATGAAGACTAGCCTTACTCGTCCCCACTTTTGGCCTTGTGCCACATTTTTTTGTATTTTTATAAAAGTAAATTAGTTCATTAAAGCTTACTGTTAAACAAATTCCTATTGTCTCAAACTACTACAGTCCTCCATATATTTCACTAAAATATTTAATTTTTCATGATATTAAATAATAGAAATCAGCCGGGTGTTTAATGCATGATTGTTATAATGTTTAATATCTTTATATAAAAAAAAACCCACTAATTGTGTGTTTCTTTTTGCCAGGTTTTCAGGTAAGACATTTAGCCATCTTGACGCCATTTTTCGTAAGAGTCGCTGAAAAAACCTTTGAGTTATTCAGCTAGAAAAAGAACAGGTTAAAATCATTTTGTGTTAGCCCCACTATGTCTTCCCAACTGAGCAATGGTGAAACTAAAAAGATCATTCAAGCCTTCAGTAATGGCACAAACATTCACGCTCTGGCTTCCATCTTCAAAGTCCATTCAAGAGAACGGGGAATAAGTCTGAAAGTGAGGGTTGCAGCAGAGGGGAAAACTGCATCAGGAGGTCACAACTGCAAGTGGGATCATCATTTCAACTTACAACTAAATACATTCTTATTGTTCAAAGTAGAGCCCAATAATGTTATAAAAACCTCTGATAATTCCAGTAAGATACCCTTAATCATTTCTAAGATACAACAGTTAAAAGCTTAATCTAACAATTGGATAATTTTGCTGTTACATAATTTGGACAATTCTGCTGTTACACCCGGTATATTAATAAACTGTGAAAATAAAAAATAAAAATGTTGTCTTTCATTAATAATCAATATAAGAACAAATACTGTATGCCTGGCAAATACTTTTTTTAAACAATTAACATGTACCTACTTTGTGTTTTATTATCTATTGTAATAAGTATATATGCAATCTTGCTGTTTCAAATGAGAGGATTAAGCTGAGTAAAAAATTGATAACTTGTGTTTGCGGGTAATACAACTCCACCTTTTTGACTTTAAGTTTTGTTCAAATTGTCTCGTATTACACGCAAGAAAGTAACGTAAGTTTTATTGGTTTTTTGTGTACTTTTTATATTAATTTGTTTTGCATAACAGTATGCCCCCACAGGTTAACCGAATCCCACGGTTTCGAATTTCCCGAAGAAAAATTCCCAAGACATAGATAAAAGCCACATTTTTATTTATATATATATATATATATATGGCCCCGGATAAAAATACCAGTTGCGAAAACGCGAATGTAGACTACCATCTACTTTCATTTGAATATCACAAACACAATGTATCGAAAAAAAAAATCTTTTTTTTAATCTCTGCGCTGAACGAGAGAGTCCTTATTTGTAAAATTCTTAACGACAGAAGAGAACAGTAAGAAAAAGCGTTGATTAGAAAATAAGCCCTGGTAGGATGAGATCCCGTATTTTTTTTCCATCTCTTTTCTGCTTTCCTGTACCTGTCTGCCCTAACAAATAGCATTCTCTTTCTTGTCACTCTTAATTTAGTCTCCCATTCATCAACAGCCATGACGAATAGAAGTTTTCAGCATTATCTCATTATCCGAAGTTTTATCTTTGTTTAATTTTTACTCGTCTCTCCTTTATGCGTTTGAAATTCCTAAAGGGATTGATAAAAAGAGAACATTTATTTGTTTGTGTTTATTTTTTTTTTATTCTGTTGCATGTTAACCCCATACATTAGTGATAAAAAAAAAGCTTTCTCAAATCTACAGAACGCTCCTCAATATCTTTCTGCATCCCAGCATTGTTCTAGTTTAAACAGTTCCAAATCTTCCACGAATGGCTAATGTTTCTAATTTAGCACGTCGTAGTATAGTTTTGTATATAACCATTATAATAGAAAATACTTCTTTAGTTCTCAGGGGAGATCCTAATCTAGAACCTCGTAGTATAGTTTCGTATACAGTGTAACCCGGATATAAGAGACTTTTCTCTGGTCCCAAAAGAGCCTGTGTTAATGTATATAAAATTGACCAAACCTGGATATAAGAGACTTCTTCTCCCGTCCCGGCAACTCTCATATATCCGGGTTACACTGTATAACCATAATAGAAAAATACTTCTTTAGATCTCAGGTGAGGTCCTAATATAGCACCTTGCAGTATAGTTTCGGATATAACCATTATAATATAAAATACATCTTTAGCTCTCAGGTGAGGTCCTAATCTAGCAATTAAGAGAGGATCACCCTTCCTACCCAACCATGCCTATTCTTGTACCCTTTCTGGACCAATTTACTTAATCGGCTTTTTATGACTGAATTGTTGCTGTTATTTCTTATTCTTCTTATTCTTCTTCTCATTCTTCTCATTCTTCTTATTCCTCTTCTTCTTCTCATTCTGATTCTTCTTATTCTGATTCTTCTTATTCTTATTCTTATTCTTATTATTATTATTATTATTCTGATTTCTCTTCTGATTCTTCTTCTGATTTCTCTTCTGATTCTTCTTCTGATTTCTCTTCTGATTCTTCTTCTGATTTCTCTTCTGATTCTTCTTCTGATTTCTCTTCTGATTCTGATTTCTCTTCTGATTCTTCTTCTGATTTCTCTTCTGATTCTGATTTCTCTTCTGATTCTGATTTCTCTTCTGATTCTGATTTCTCTTCTGATTCTGATTAATATTATTTTTATTCTTCTTATTATTATTGTTATTCTTATTATTCTCATTCTTCTTATTCGCATTCTTGTCCTTCTTATTGTTCTTCTTATTATTATTATTCATCTTCTCATTCTTCTTATTATTCTCATTCTTCTACTTATTCTTCTTATTCTTATTCTCATTATTCTTCTTATTCTTATTATACTTCTCATTCTTTTTATTCTTCTTCTTCTTATTATTATTCTCATTTCTCTTCTTTTTATTCTTCTTCTTTTTATTATTATTATTCTTATTCTTCTTATTTTAATTTTTCTTCTTGCTCTTCTTATTGTTATTCTTGCTCTTCTTATTGTTATTCTTATTCTTCTTATTCGCATTCTTATTATTCACATTCTTATTCTTATTATTCACATTCTTATTCTTATTATTCACATTCTTATTCTTATTATTCACATTCTTATTCTTATTATTCACATTCTTATTCTTATTATTCACATTCTTATTCTTCTAATTTTTATTTTTCTTCTTATTATTATTCTTTTTATTCTTCTTATTCTTCTCATTATTCTTCTTATTCTTCTCATTATTCTTCTTATTATTCTTCTTCTTATTATTATTATTCTTATTCTTCTTATTCTTATTCTTCTTATTCTTATTCTTCTTATTCTTATTCTTCTTATTCTTATTCTTATTATTCTTATTCTTATTATTCTTATTCTTATTATTCTTATTGTTATTATTATGCTTATTATTATTATTATTATTCTTCTTATTCTTATTCTTCTTATTATTATTGTTATTATTATGCTTATTATTATTATTATTATTCTTATTATTATTATTATTATTATTATAATAAAGAAGCACCAATTTAAACCAAGGCGACAGTCATGAATCGTCCGGAAATGCCGGCTAGAAACTCCATTTCAAATAATTATTCTACGCTAAAAAAAAAAAAGCCGTGACGGAGAATTAAAAGTAAAGTAACGTCAAAGGACGCGAGACGGAAAATATTTTAGATTCACTTTTACCCGGCGAAATAGAATTTGTTTGGATACAAAACTTCAGTCTTTTAGGTCAGACATTCTTCAGCCTTCCTTGAAATATTTATTGTGAGTGAGCCGAACTTTAGCTCTAGCTCACTCACAACTAACTATTATTATTATTATTATTATTATTTCGCCCTCAAGCAAGGCTAGGAAGCACCTAAGACAGAAGAGGACGCGGAGATTGAACGAGTCTGAGAAAAAAAAATCATTATTAAGGAGAGAGGACAATAAAAGAACAGTTTTTGAGGAGACAAAAGATGATAACTGACATTGCATTTACATTTATATGAATGGAAACAAAATATAGATTAACTCTTATAGAAGTTTTAGCTTCATCAGAAACTTTTGAGAATTATCTCAAAAATTTTAAATACGCTAAAATTAAAACGAAACGTGTTAAATGCATAAACGTTACTTATTTGTTCCTTAATTTATCATATATTTATTATCCATCACCGCTAGCATGACTAGAAGTTTCACACACACTATATATATATATATATATATATATATATATAGAGAGAGAGAGAGAGAAGAACACGTCAAGACACACAGAGAGTGATAGAAATAGAGGCAGAAAGATACACACATATATATATATATATATATATATATATATATATATATATATATATATATAAATTGTCTATTTCGGCAGCAATTCCTCTTTTATACAAGTTTCATTAAAAAGATACTGCAGTTGTTTTTGTTATTTAATTTTTCATGTGCTTTTATAATTTTCTTCCTTTCTGGACATAAACTATGTAAAAATTGTCCGAATGTTCTGTATGTCCGAGCGCTTTCAGCTATACTTTCAACCATTAACAAGGATGATTTTTATTTTTGCTTTTAACTGTATGGATTGTTTTATGTATTTATCTAAAATGCTGACCTTCTTTGGAAAATAAAAACGTTCATATGATTCTAGATGCTCTAAATATATAGCAGGAGCACCGGACCATATGTGGCCGCAATATTCAAAGATGCTGTTACAATTATTATCAACCTTAACAGTCATTTCTGATTCGTTTTCTCACGTTTTTTCTTCAGCAGCAAGTTTCTCTTGATGTTCTGTCAAGGTAAAAAGAGGATTTTGCAGTTAATTTATTCAATATACCTTTGAACTTTCTTCAATCGATTTCATATCTGCCGCCTGTTTGTGGTAGTAGTAGTAGCAGTATAAACACTTGTATCCAGCTATGAGCTGTTTGTGCGCTAGCTTCTTTTGCAACGGCCACTGTTTTTCAGTCCCCAATCCCAGCTGTTATAAGCAGCGTTATTTTAATATACAGTGGGCTATAAGTTTTTATCCACCCTAAATTACTAAATGGCTTGTGTAACAACGTATCTTCTTTTTTTTTTTTTTTTTTTTTTTCCAGACAATACTGTGTTAGTATCAAGCTACTCTAATCTATGAATAATAGTTGACTTATATTTTGCAATGAAAGTTCGTGGAAGTAAGGAAAAATCTTGAATTTCAACGAGGGCAAATAATAGGATGGCATCAGTGTGGCAAGTCAAATAGAGAAATTCTCAGGTTTTTCCAGGTTAATCATCAAACAGTTAATAATATTGTCAAGAAATTTAATGAAGAAAGTCATTGCCGTGTGGAACAACGTTCAGGAAGACCGAGAATCGTGTCCGGGTGAACGAAAAGGGCACTGAATAGGGAAGTCATCAGAAGCCGTCGTCAGAGCATCAAAGATATCATCAACAGCATGGAAATGTCGACATATGCAGTGGGAAAGACTCTAAAAGAGCTAGGCTATCAAAGAAGAGTTTCAAGAAAGAAGCCCTTGATTTCAGAAGTTAACAGGAGTATGGACTGGGCGAGAGAATTCGAGAGAATTCGAGAGCAAAGATTATGAATTTTGGCAGTCTGTAATTTGATCAGATGAAAGTAAATTCTGCCAATATTCGAATTCAAGACAGGTTTATGTTTGGAGAAATCAGAATGAGACTTGGAACACTGAATGTCTGCAGGCAACCATGAAACATAGACAGGTTGGAGTAATGGTCTGAAGCGTTGTCTGGTTGGGAGGGAAATCTGAACTGATTCTTGTTGATGATTGGTTTAATGGTCCAAAATCCTGTCAAATATTAGAGAAAGGAATACTCCCACTATTTGAAACCAATTAGATTGACAAGAATGTCTATGTCTATCCTTTTCAAGAAGATGGAGTACCATGTCATATAAGCAAAGTAGCAATGAAAGGCCTGCAAGGAATCAAGTCACTGCCATGGGTAACCCAAAATCCTGACATGAATCCAACAGAGCATGTTTGGGAGCAACTTCACCGAAATCTTCGAGAGCGTGCAACCAAAATCACGCCAATGGCAACTCTTAAAGAAAGATTGCTAAAGAAGTAGCAAAATTTGGATCAGATGATTGTTGATAACTTGATGAAATCCATGAAACATCGAATACAAGCACTGAAACTAGCAAATGGAGGACCTATTCTATACTAGTTCCAAATACTGTTTATTTATGTTGAGTTGGGATTACGTAATTAAATTTTGAAATTGGATGTAGTTTATTTCTCCTCGCTAAAAACTTTTCTGTAAATATCTGTATAGTATTTATAATTGTTTCTTTTAACTTGTTTGATTTACTGTTTTCCGTGATGCTTCGATGTTAAACGAACGTTCTTCGCTGCTGGTATTCATCATCAGACACTTGGAATTTTGAACGACTCATCCACAATTTGATCGCAAACAAACTTACTGCAAATCTGAGGGGCCATTTTTTAAAAGAATTGCTCCAAAAGCCAAACAGATACTTTGGTCACACATAATAACATGTAATTTGTTCAACGGGGAAGAAATCAGTTTCTAGTTATTTATTTTCTCAGGCGTTTGGTATTTTAATTCGAATTTCAGTTATTTTTTTTTTTTTTTTTTTTTTTTTTTTGAATTGATCACTAGTTGAACAAGGCCACTACACTCAAACCCCTCGGTCGGTAACGATGAGTTGTAATTCTTTGCTAAAACGATCATCAACTGTTGCTGAAGCGTCTCGTAAACCTATTTTCATTCACACGTCTTGGGTTAGCTTGTGGTATCGTTTTGCCGTTACTTCCCAAATGTGCCACCTGCTGGGATCGTCTCCACAGGGAAATATTTTCACCTCCGTAACAAATCGAACATGGGGAAAGTCAAACTGTGTAAAAGCCCAGCATATTACCGGCTATATATCATGGGTCCTTACCTATAACTACAGAATGAACTCTTCCTAACACTATGTATACTACGCCTCTCAAGAGAGAGGGTCGAATCAAGTCGAGCCAATAGTAGTTCACTCCTAACCAGGCTGACAGTCATACTAACACCTTCCACATTTTGCATTATTATTTCGCGTAATATACCTTCGTTATTTCTACTCTGGTTTTCGTGTTGTTCTTCCTTGGTCCTAACCTGGACCATAACAGTATAGGTTATAAATCTCTTCTTCATCCAATAATATATTTCTTAGAAAAGAGAGGGAGTATATTCTGGCTTATAGGTTTACATAAAAGAGCTTAGCTTAGAATGAAGCCTGATATACTCTGGGCTGTCACACCGAGTTACAGGGTCGGGGCACTAATTGACTCACCATTCGGTCACGCCCACATTTAAATTTAAAAAAATAGACAAAATAAAGAAATGAACAAAAACAATTTTGAAGATCTTACTAGTGGTACAACATTTTATTAAAGCAATAAAAACGGACATAATTAAAAAATTACTGAAAACCTTATTAGTGTCCCTAAGTTGTATTAATTCAATAAAAACATAATTAAAATGAAACGATTTTGGAGATGTTTACTGATACAACAATTCAGTGATGTAATAAAACGAACATTATTTTTAAAAAAAAAATGATTTTGAAGATCCTATACCACAAGGATCAGATGGAACTGCTCAGCAACCTCTCGATATATTCGGGAAAAATATCAGAATAATCAAGAACCTATACTGGCAGCAAACAGCATGCATGCGCATAGGGAACGAGTTCAGTGAATACACATAAATAGAAAAGGGCGTAAGGCAAGGATGCGTCGTCCCACCCGACCTGTTCAACCTATATAGCGAGAGAATTGGAAACCCTACCAGGATTTAGCATTGGCGGCCACAATCATAAGATACGCAGATGACACAGTACTGATAGCAGACACTGAAAAGAAATGACAAAATCTCCTTCAGAAGGTAGCGACGGAGAGCGAGAAGAAAGGACTAAGCATAAACCACAAGAAGACAGATTGCATGGTCGTCAGTAAGAGGAAGAGCCCGAAATGCGATTTGAAGGCCGTGGACACTAGAATCAAGCAGACGCGGAAGATTAAATATCTGGGAAGCGATTTGACAGGGGCACAGTAAGTGCGACACTGAGATCTGTAGACATATTGGGATGGCCAAAGACACATTCCAAAATCTGGGCAGAGTATTGCGAGACAGCAGGATTTCTTTGGTAACACAGGAAAGAATACTGAACTGTTCCGTGACATCTGTTCTTTACAGCAGCGAATGTTGGACGATTTCCTCAAAGACGAAGAAGACTCGAGGCAACGGAGATGTGGTTCTACAGAAGGATGCTAAGGATTTCATAGACCGAGCGTGTAATCAACAATATGGTCTTGGGTTGCAAACAGGGAGAAGGCTTATACTTAATATCAGCAAGAAGCAGCTGAAGTTTCTGTGACACATAATGAGGAAGGAGGGTCTGGAGAATCTGATACTCACGGGTTGAATAGAGGGAAAGAGAGACAAAGGAAAGCAATGCTTCATATACCTGGCGGACTTAAGCAAGTGGATGACAGAACGTGGTTTTGGGGAGGAAGCAGAGGGAAGGAACTTGTTGAGAGCTGCAAGGGATAGAGGGATGTGGAGAGCCATGATCGCCTACTTCCTGGAAGGACATAGCACATAAAAAGAAAAATTAACGGTTCAATATTTTATGAAAGCAATATTTTATTAATGCAATAAGAACGGACATTGTTTAAAAAGAAAAGATTTTGATGATCTTAGTGGTACATCATTTTATTAAAATGGACATTTAAATAAAAACAAAAAAAAAACACGCATTAACACCTCGTGTATTCTCATACACTTTTCCAAAATTAAAGTCGTGAAAATTAATGTTCGATTTTCGGGATATTGTTTTACAGGTAAAGGGATCGGCTCTTTGTTTATTTGCTTGTTTGTTTGTTATTTTTTTCTTTGTGTGTGTGTTATATTTTGTTTTTCTGAACAACTGCGGGCTGCGTCTCCGACGCCAGGAGTCAAACTAAATGTTTCTCCTTTCATTTTGTTATTCATACTCATCACATCTTTCTACTCTTGTCAAAAAACAAAACAAAATAAAAACATTAATACAATAGCATCCCCACCAACTCTCTCGCCCCTCTCTCTCCTCACTGTCACTTCCATCTCTCCCCTCTCTACTCCTCTTTCCACACTCGCTACCCTCTCTCTCCCCATCCTCGCTATTTGAAATAGTTTCTTCCTCTTGTTTACACGCTTTTATTGGGTTATGCCAAATGATCTTGGAAGAGGGCCTGCAGATGTTGACATAAAACATATCCCTTTTTTGTAAAACTGCCGCTCTTCAAGATGGATACGTCTTACCACCAGCAACTAAGACGGTAACCTAATCAGGAACGTTCAAGAGAACATGTGTTGACGTGTAAATTCCGACCTAACATTATATATATATATATATATATATATATATATATATATATATATATATATATATGTATATAAAACCGTTGTTATTGCTTGGCAGCAGACAATGGGAATGACGGAGTAACAGACAGTTAAGGTGAAGAAAGAGAAATGCTCTTTCCCGAGATCAGAATGTAACTCTATAGCATAAAACAGACTTGTTTTAAAAGAAAACAATGATAGAATAATATGATACGATATGCAACTCTTTTTGGGATAGCCTAAAGTTTTTAGAGCATGAAGACTTGGTTCGTTGCTCAAGGCGGTCCTTTTCGATATTCGCCCAAGAGCGAATGTCTGGCCTATGTGAAAAATTCCAAATACTTAAAGTGGAAATCAAAACAAACGATTCATAACTATTAAATATATACGAAAATCATCTATCATCAATCCCCACTTACCAGCCTCAAGAGAGTTCGAAGTCTTTAAGCGGACTTATTGATGATTAATTGTTTTCTAACTTACAAGCACTTTCCCACTGATGAAACGCTGGTGGCCTCTTGCTGATCTATCTCTATTTTGTCATGGAGGTTGTTCGCGTGAACTACAATGATTCAGTCAACCAGTCCGCATATAGTAAGTCGACTAATTCTCATCTGCTTCATATTCCATTAATATTGAGGAGTTTCTACTCAGCTTCTTCGCAATAATATTTGCATTGTGGAACGGCCTCTCGAAAGGATGCTTCTCCGATCGTTATAATCATAACCACTTCATGTCTAGGGACAACAGATATCTATCCTACATATCTTCATAATATGTACCACCTGGTCTATCTTTGTGCATCCTTACAGCAACCTCATTCAGTAAGACTACCTTAAGTTTCTCTTGGGTCTTCTATTGAATGAACAATAGTACAAACGAAGATTTATTAGATCGTTTGAAGCTATGAAAATGTGTTCCTCGTGAACATATAGAAACACGCATCGATCACAGTTTAAACATGAAAATGCATTTATTCAAAATATCCTAAGCTCATATTATAACCACCATCAAAAGCAGTATTAAAAGTATCCTCCTCCTTAGTAAGACACCATTTCAAATGAACAAAAAGCATTGGAATATATTAATTACATCACAATAGTTAAATTTAGATTTTATAGATGTGTCTTGGTATATAGTCTAAACAATTTTGTTTACTTTCATGCTCTATCTATATTTCTGAGATGAGGTATTATGTACACTATTTAGATTATTCGGACTATTGTTCTCATCTTTGTCGCCATATTTATTACAACGTTCTCGTTCCACGTGCCATATTTAATGGAAGTCAGTTATCTGTTACCTCCTGTTAATTTCCCTCTGTATGTTCTCCACTGCCTTAACCGAGTATTGAACTCATACTCTTTGGGCCCTGTCAATGGATCTAACGAACGCCTTTATCCACTGTGCCATTTGTTGAATTTCTGGTTATTACAAACCTAATGTCTTCAGCCATCATTTTTTACCAGTGTTCATATTGCAATTTTTATGGTGTTATCATATATGTTTTTTACCAGAGCTCATATTGCAAATTTTTTTTTTTCGTTATTACGCTTTTCTCTAGCACTCCTTATTATTCCAATCATCTGAAGAAAGCCGGAGCGTACAATGGCCGAAACGTTGTAATAAATATGGCGACAAAGATGGAAAATATGCGTCCTCCGACAGGAATCAAACATGTATCCTATAAGGAAACGGTCATATAGCCTGACGTGTTTTTATGAAAATTTCTCGGACATTCAGGCCGGTAAATGTTTAATACTGTTTATAAAACAGAGCATTTACTTAAATATTTGTATCTATAAAAAGAACGTATGAACATAAAAAAATATCTTAGAATAATTGTCGGACTTTGTCCATTTCATAATGTGTGATGTTATATATATATATATATATATATATATATATATATATATATATATATATATATATATATATATATGTGTGTGTGTTTGTGAATTTAATAGGCTGGTTAAGGAAATTCAAGAAATAAAATGACAACAAAATGATAACAATATTGTACAAAAAGATTGATATTTATTGTATAATAGTAGGCTTTTTTGACTATACCGAAACCCGAAGAGAAAGTCAGAATTTTCGGACACGTCTGTGTCCTTTTTTTCAATTAGACAAAAAATAAACAATGAAGTTGGACTCACTCTTCCTGAGAATGCTACTGTTAGTTTGTTTTTCCCTTCTGTTCTGTATTACTGCAAGAAACTTGATTTCGGTCTAATAATTGTCAGAATTACGGTTGTGGAGGGTTTCTAGCGGACTCTCAGTTGAAAGTGTATTCTCTGAGTAAATCTAAATCCCTGTTTAATAATTTAATATGTGATTCTATTTTGAAAATGTATTTGAACTCCGATTTACGTCTTTCTTGTTGGCTCTTAAATGAAGACACTAAAAGCATTGCGTTTTAATTATATATATATATATGGAAGCTAAAGTAAATATGTATATACATCATTTTTTAAAATGCAAAAAAAAAAATTCTTAAATTTTTAAAATTCTAATCAGGAGTTTGTATTTGTTTTTTACATATTGATTTTTCTTAATTGATTGTAATATATTAAGAAAATACAACTCGGATTAAACATTTCATATTTATTTTTTTATATATTTTTATATCCAGATTACGAATTTAAAAAGAAATTTACATTTTCAGAAATCAGTATGAACACATTTTTATAACTTTTGTAGAAGGGTAAATTTACAATGAATTTATATAACAAATTGGACCCACACCATTAAATTTTATAAAATCAAATAAAAATCATTTTTATAGATATTCATGATCTGTTTTTTTTTTTTGTTTTTTTTTTTAACATGAATTTGGTCAGTCTTTGTGTTGGTCAAACAGTCTCTTTTAAGTTGTTATTTAAGTTAAGAGCTGGATAAATTCATACTGCTCTGAATTCCCTTGGTCATTTTGACAGTTTTATTGGATGTGTCTGTTAAGTGTGTGTTTTATTTGGTTCTTAGGGAGTGAGTATGATGTGTGTAAGTGTGTATATTCGTGTGGGTGTGTGTATAAGTGAGAGGCCTCAACACCTCCGTAAGCATGTCTGGCTTGTGTGGGTGAGAAATGTGGGTAGGATTTGATTTGTAGGGTTATATATTAATATTATCTACATTGTTAAATTTATGGTTAAGCCCGGCTGGATAGTGCGTTTTTAAACGTTGTATCTATTTATTTTCATGGGATTCTAAAATCTTTCTAATGTTATCTGCTCTAAACTTTTCTATTCTCTCAATTATAGAGAATTTGGCATGGGTTTTTAACATCGTGCTTTTCTAGGCGGAAATGTTGTTCTACAGGTAATAATCACTCATATATTTGTGTGCGTGTCTTGATCTTAATAATAGCTGTCTCTCTTTTTCCGTCAGTTTTTGTCCAGTATTGTAATTAAATATAAAACTTATCGAGCTTGCTATCTATCTTGGTCTTTACATATTTATTTATCCTGTTTACATTATATTGTACTTTTAAGTTAGGTTGGTGCAAAAATAATGACGTAATAATGTCGTTTTTTGACGTTAAAAATAGGTCAAAAAACGACATAATTACGTCATTATTTTTGCACCAACCTAATTGATTTTTTTTTTTTTTTTCGGCTAGACTTTTTAAAAATGTCATGGACTTTAAATAAAGTTTAAAACTAAGAATGTGTGCCCACTGCCGCAAAAGTCAACAAAAAACTTCTGACGCCAACTCTGCCAAAAAGTTTTATTCGACATTTCGCTTCCTGTCGAATTATTTTACTTCGAAAAGTTAACTTCGTGATATTCCAAATTTCAAACCAGGCACATATTCAAACATGTCTCTTTATATTTTTTAATTTTTCTTCTACCGATTTTATGAAGTTTTTATTGCCTGCTTTCATATAAGTCACCAAATATTTACGGAAACCATTTAACTTAGCTTAATACTGGCAATACTCGCACCTACTGAATATATATCCTGGGTAAGGCGATAAACTACATCCGGCAGCAGGAGATTTTGAGGAGGTTGAAACCACCTTGTAATTGCTGGTGTTCCCAGATCCACACAGATACGGGGTGGTAGCACATGTCAGGGTCCCAGCTATGGGCGAATAGTTAACCCCGCCAAAACAGGTCAGCACACTACTAAAGTATAAAAATGGGTTTTAATACCAGCAATATTTTTTGGAAAAATTTTCATTTTTCATTTTGGAAGAAAAAAATGTTTTGACAGCAATAGATTTTTGAAAAAAATATTACTAAGAATATATTTTTTAAAAAAAATATTACGAGCAATAAAAAATCTTGTCGGCATTAAATAACCGATTGAGGTTGATGTACCGTAAAACAAGCCACATCAAACTAAATCTACTGAATATAGAACTGGTACGTCTATGTGCCACATCCCATCAGAACGTGATTAAACATGTCTCTCCACAACTTCCTATTCCTTATAGCTCTTAGTAATGTTTGTCTTTTTGTCATCCATCCCATCCGCCACTCCGCCTCGCCTAGTACATTTTGCCTTCGATATGTCTTGTCTTGTGAGTGACATATTCTCCAGGTCCTCTTTCCTCATTATACATCCATGATATTTTAGCTGTCTTTATCTGATTCTGATTATGCGTCCATTTTGTTTCCATTTTCCTTAAGACACTATCGTTACTTACGTGCTCCGGCCATGGTATTCTCAGTATCCTTCTGTAGAACCACATTTCTCTTGCTTCCTGTTTTTCTCTTCGTGGGGAATTTGTCCAGTGCTCACTGCATATAGGTGGATTGATATTACATAACAGTTCAGCACTCATTTCATTGTTTATAACGAAATCATCCTGTTTCTTAGTACTTTGCTTAGCTTTTGGAAAACATCTTTTGAAGCCTCCCGCCCCAAAATCGCCTTCGGATTTCAATATCACACTTTCCGTCCCCTGTTAAAACACTAAAGATATAACCAACTAACCAGTCTTGATGGTTAACCGGACAATTTCGTTAAGCATTACTCAGCACCGAGTAGGCGTGTTTTAAGCTGGAAACTCTCTGGATAATGCCACCACAACTTCATCACGCTAGATGGTGCTCTTGGGGTCTAAGTAAAATCTAGGTTTTAAGCAGTCGAGTTGCTAGCTCCACGCCCATCGGCTTTTGAATTCATTTTCCTTCACATAGATTGGCTCCCGACAAAGACTAAAGAGTTCAGTTTGCCTTGCCATTTTACACATTGCTGAGATGTGGAGAATAGATGGTTTCATAACTTGCGCATTAGTATTTGTGCGAAAGTAGATGCAAACGTTTCGACTGGAATTTGACCTCAGCTAGCTGATCCTATTCTGCCTCTATAATCGCTACGCTACGCGGAGATTCCCCACAGAATGTCTACTGTCGATTTCTTCTTTAATTTAAACCGAAACAGAGAACGTATATTTGAGTGCAACAAAAAAACGGAAGTTTCAGAGACTCACATTAGCCGCCATCTTGAAGAGACATGGCACGTAAAGACCAAGTCAAAGATAAAGATCTTAACGTTTTCCGTTGATATTAACTGGAAATATTATTAGGTTGGTGCAAAAATAATGACGTAATAATGTCGTTTTTGACGTATTTTTTAACGTCAAAAAACGACATTATTACGTCATTACTTTTGCACCAACCTAATATATTGAGTGAATTCCTTGGTCTGCTTCTAGAAAAGTCTCTTCACTGTTTACATGAGAGACAATTTTTCACGACAGATTCTATCTACCATTCGTCCATGCATTTAATATTGCTGTCATATATACTCTAGTGCTTTTATTATATATTTGTAGATGCTTGATAAAATCCAAAGAAGAATCTGCAATGTTATCATCCTGAACTGGCATCTCGGATTCAGTCATTTTTCCCACCGACGTAACGTATTTTCCCTGTCACTTGTTCTGATGAACTTTACTCCTTGGTACCCTAACTTTACGAATTTAGGCGCAGTACTAGATTGACGGTTAGGTCTCATCATTTCACAGGTGAAATTGTTAGATGTAACCGTAAGTTCTATGTTAATAGTTTCTTCTCTCGCACGTCTCGCTTGTGACCTCTTTCTTTCCAGTCTACTTTGATCTTCAAAAATTTAAATGCAATGTAAATCGTCATCTTCTGTCTTCCTGTTCTTTTATACTTGATATTTTTTTTCGTGTCTTTCCTACTCTTGCGCCTTTGTGGCTTATTCACTTTGCTTGGAGTGAAATAATGAAAAAACATCAAACATCTACCGAATGTGAATGTTTTCCGAATAACTATTATTCTTTGCAAATCAGTTTTCGTTTTTTTTGTTTTGTTTTTTTTTGTTGTTGTCCCCCCCCCCCGTCCTCATTGTTAAGGGTCGGGCGACCATGGACAATTGTTACGCATATGAATTCAAAGTTGCCTTTTCTTAGACTGGTATTTAACCACGACTAAAAATTAGGGTCCGCCCTGTTATTTGAATGGGTGGAGAAGAGTGTATTTGCGCGTAAGTGAACGCAATGAACACGACTAGAATTCGAACTCGGCTCTCCGATTACTCGTTCCACATATCGCTTCACGTTTATTGTTATCAAGTTTATTGTTATACTATTTTTAGATCTGTATAGTTTTATTTTTTCTCTTAAAGATAACCAAATCCAGATCGACAAATTAAAAACATCCTTAATGGCTCAATAATTTATTCATTTTTCTTTTTACAAATGTTCACTCTGTACAAGGCCCAAGAATTACTCAAGGTAGAGGTTTACTGGCAGTTGTTGTATGAGCGGTAAGAGTAAGGGACGCATTTTTATGAGCATATGTGTGAAAGATAACAGTTGACCCTAGACTCGATCAGGCTAAGACTGTAGTGGACGGGAAAGCATAAAATTTCTTTCCACAAAGCAGCAGAAGCTATCTGGGTGGAACTTACTCTTTACTAAAGGGATACGAAGGGAATGAAGGCGGTTCGCCTCATTGTATGTGGCGTGATGGGGAGAGTTAGATTAGTGCGTTTGAACATTTTACAGGACAATAGCGGCGGAGTAGCGAGTTTACAACGTTTCGACTGTGGGCAAGGGATTGTAAGGTAGAAAACAGTTCATCACCCACAAGCCCGTGTAGACACTTTTGAACCCTGACAAGACTGGAAAGTGAAGAACGAGAAGCTCTTGTCTATATATGTTAGCAGTACTCTATTTTTGACTTGTACTCTGTCTTGTAAAAGGTAAAACATATCAGGAGAAATCAAGCACTTACAGAAGCGGTAATGGGAAACGACCTTTTTTTTCCAGCGATGGATCGTATGTATCAGTTCCACTTGATCAGGGAGGAGCTTAAATTCCAGATAAGCGTTCCAGGCAAAAAGGCCTCCTCGAAAGAACACCCGTTCATTACGATATATGGAAATTCAGGGGCTACTTGGCGATGAAGGATCATTACAAGGTTCTAAGGTACTCAATGTGACCAGCCAGTTTTTTCCTTCATTGAGTAGTTAGAGCTGGCTCAGGGGAGAGATCAGCTGCCAGGCCCTGGTCATCTAGATTTTTGGAGATGTACCCATATACCGTTGTATCAATCATCTGCATAGATATTCACAAGAGATCGGACTATGTTCTTAGGCAGATCATTAATACAAAGCAGAAAGTTGGTTGGACTGACACTCGAACCTTGAGAGGCCCCTGCATTAATCTCATGGAACTCGGAAGACTGTCAAGAAGGATGTTATAATTGAGAAAACTCTTCCGGTGATTCCATAGATGGAGAGCTTGCTTGTGTAGCACCCTCACTTTATGCCACACCTTATTAAAATATTTTCATACATACAATCGTCCTCATGATGTGTCTAGTGTCTTGCTGATTCTATGCGCAATGACAGTTAAGATATCAACAGTAGACCAAGCAGATGAAAATCCGTATTGTTTTTGCTCAACAGGTTGTCCTATTTGAGGTACTCGACACTCTGTCCTGTTGAATATAGCGCTTCAAAGAGTTTGCTGATGACATCGAGGAAGCTGATGGGCCGATATTGGGACTAGGATGATCACCCACCCACATTATTGAAAACTAGACTTACTCTTGATATCTTCCATAGACTTGATTATAATTTCTGGAATTTTAAATAAAAAAAAAACAATCATCTCGAGGTTCTTGACAAAATCCAAAGAAGGATCTGCAATGTAATCGATTCTAACCTAGCATCTCGACTTCATTCACTTTCTTACTGACCTGACGTAGATTCCCTCTCTCCTTTCTACGAATATTTTTATGGAAACTGCTATGACGAGCTTTTTATCCCGGTGCCCCGGCTAGATAAATTTAAGCGTACTACTAGATTAGCATTTAGGTCCCACCTTTTTACAGTTGAAATAGGTAAATGCAGCCGCCACTTCTACTCCAACAGTTTCTTTATTCGCACTTCCCGACTGTGGAACTTATTTCCGTTTACTTGTCTTCCCAATAAAGACAATCATCAATCAGTTAAATTCAACGTCAGTCTCCATCTCCTATCTTCTTGAATCGCGTTCATATTTTGTCCTTTCCTCAATCCTCCCTATAGTCAGTCTTTTCTCTCACTCTCACTCTCTGTAAGTCCCTGCGCGTTAGTGGCACTCTCACCTTGCTTGTGGTGAAAGGATTAAAAAGTTAACTACGACTTTTAACGTTGATTACGATCAGGATGTAAAGAATGAGATTACAAGGGTTTGCTAAAACGCCACAGTTTAAATAAATGCATAAAAGTCACTAATTACGAGTAAGTGTTTATTAATCCGTCTTTCCTTTTTTCTGTTTGAATCAATCTGTAGGGAGCTTGGGTTGAAATGGCTGACTGACTAGACGATATTCCGTTGGTGCTTAGTGAATTGTAAATGTGTTAATAAAAAGCAGATGAGGATTATAAGGGATACAGAAATGTTCCCAAAGCTTAAGAAAGAAAGAAAGAAAGAAAGAAAGAAAGAAAGAATAATGGAATCTAAAAGAAAAAGGGAAGCAAGAAAGAGAATGACTTCAGAGAGAAAGAAAAAAGAAGACAAAAAGAATGTAGAATAGAAAAAAAGAAACGAATTGGAAAAGTAACAAAAAGAGACAAATTCGAAAATAAGAAAGAAAGGAAAGAAAGAAAGAAAGAAAAAGTATAATGAAATCTAAAAAAGCAAGGAAGAAAGAGATGACTTCAAAAAGAAAGAAAGAAAACGCAAGACATAAAGAATCTAAAAAAGAGAGAAAAAAGAAACGAATTAAAAAAGTAACACAAAGAGACAAATCGAAAAGAAATAAAAAGAATAATGACATCTAAAAGAAAAAAGACAAACAAGAAAAGAGATGACTTCATAAAAGAAAGAAAAAAAAACAAAAAGAAACTAGAAAAGAGAGAAAGAAACTAATTTTTAAAAAAACAAGAAAGCTGATTTCGAAAAGTAATATTAGAAAAGAACAAAAGAAAAATAGTTCGAGAGAAGAGAGGGAAAAGAAACAAATTAGAAAGAAGGAAAGAATGAAAAGAGGCAAGAAACAAATGAAAGAAAAAGAGGAGTTAGAAAAAGAAACAGTGTAAAAGAATATGAACGAGAAAGAAACAAACGAAAAGAAGAACATAGTTTTTGTTTTTTTTTAAAGTGGAACGAAAAGGCGAAATAATAAAGGCCACAAAGTCAAAAGACAAATAGAACCAACGATATACACACAACTTTGATGAGTAAATATTTGACTGTTGACACTGAAATATTTACTCGACAGACTAACACTTCTGCATTGTAGATCAAAAAAGCCGATTCAATTGACCGCTTCTTTATTCATTATTATGTCTATTCTTTTCATTGGTCTAGGACGGAAACAAAAGAGAACTTTAGAGGGAGGTTATATTATTATTTTTAACACGATTTTTTTTTTTTTTTTTTTTTTTATAGCGACGGTGAGCATTAATTAGGTTGGTGCAAAAATAATGATGTTTTTTGACGTATTTTTTAATGTCAAAAAACGTCATTATTTTTGCAGCAACCTAATAATAATAATTGCTTCCATACGTCGATGACAAATATTTTATCCAAAGCTATATTCTTTATCTCTACCTTTCGATTTAACGCATGAACTTGCATAAAAGAAACGACGTATTTAACTGACGTTTAATTTGCATTTTTTCTAATATCTCTATTTTATATAATTTTCTCTTTGCATACAACCCGTGAAAGCACGTGCGATACCCTGTCCTCGTCAACCGCCAACAAGGGGGGGGGGTAACACAGTTTCAGTGGTTACGGTGCTACTGCCACCCTTGGTGCCACCAGTTTTTGTCATCGGACAGGGTATTGTGTGTATGCGCGCGCGCGGGCGGACATGTCAGTTCGCGATTTTTATGCAACAGCAAGTCAGATTTTCAACAGCAAGTCAGATTTGCTTTTGATCGTTAAACAAAACACAACGCGCTCGTAACAACCTTTATCAATGACGTAGAATAGAAGGTAACAGATTTGTTTCACGTCAGAAGTAGCATTTGTGTCCAAAAAAGAAATCGCTTGTACAAACACAAGAAAAATTAAATAAAAAGCTTAATTGCAATACCTTGTCAGTCGTCTTTAACGAAACACGTATAAAAGACGCATTACTGCCCAATATATATATGTGCATGTTTCATTAAAAACGACAGACAAGGTAATACGGTTAAGCTTTTTTTTTTCTTGTGTTCGAACGAGAGCTTTCTTTTCTGGGCAAAGGGTGTGTAAGAACTGTCCAAATATTTTATATTTCCGAGCGCTTTCGGCTATACCTTTAGCCATTATCAAACATTTGGACAGTTCTTACACACCCTTTTTCCAGAAAAGAAAGCTCTTGTTCGAACACAAGAAAAAAGAGCCTAACCGTAGTACTTTGTCTGTCGTTTTTAATGAAACATTGAAACATGCATAAAAGGATTGCTGCCTATATATAATATATATATATATCGAAGCAATTGCTAGATTTGTTGCTAACAAATTTGATTCGCTGTGTGGTGATAGAAAGTTTTTTCGTCAGAATCAATCTAAAATATTTATAAGTCTATCATTCGTCTTTGCTTTGAATGCAGCTTCCACAATTGGTCTGCTTGCTCTTGCTGTATATTTATAAATTCTTGTTAAAATATAAAGAAGAATCTGAAATGTTATTAGTACTAACCTGGTATCTCACGTCCAGTCACATTCTCACCGCCGTAATCTAGTTTCCCTGTGCCTTTTCCATAAATACTTAATTGTTCTGATGAACTTTCTTTTATGGTACCCAGACGTTATTATTTTAAGCGCAGTACCAAATTGTAGGCAAGGTCTCGTCATTTTCCATGTAACCGTCAGCTGTATGCTAACAGTTTCTTCTCTTGCACTTCTCGCCTGTGAAACTCTCGTCCGGCTTGTTTCCCAGTCAAGTTTGATTTTCAAAAATTTAAATGCAATGTCAATCGTTACTACTGTCTTCTTGATTCAACTTCTTTTGTTGTTTTCTCTCCTTAATATTTTTCTCATCCTCAAATACTCAGTAATCCCTTGCGCCGTAATTCCTTTTCTCACTTGCTTGGGGTGACATGATTAATATATATATATTATAGACATATATATATATATAGATAGATAGATAGATAGATACACCTAGTAAGCCTGACGATCCGTTTAGGTGAAACCTAGGTAGGTTTGTCTGGCTCCCTAGGTATATCTAGGTCTGCTCTACGGCTGTATTGAGCTCTTTTGTTAGTTAGTTGTTTACTCGTATCGGGTTTTTTTCTTTGGGCTTCAGACCTATATCTGTGCGATTTTTTTCGGCAATATTTCATGTTTGTAGCTCTTTCTTTTTTTTTAAACGTTTTTTTCCCTCGAGATTGATTATTGGCAAATCAAAAATCCGAGGGTTTTTCGAAACGAGTATAGTTATATATATATATATATATATATATATATATATATATATATATATATATATATATATATATTATTGAGTGGCATTTATCTCCTGCGGAGGGTTCTTGATTTGGCCTACATAGGGAGGAGTAAATGCGATCGGGAAGAATAAACTAAAAAAAAAACTCAAAATCGATCGCTACATTTAAGTATTGCATCAATAATTAAGCTTACCTTTTAAAGGTTCAATGATAATTCTTCAACCACCACTTAATTTTAAAAAAATTTGATGTACGTAGGTCTTTACTTTCTGTCCAAACTATTATTTTTATTTCATGGGTGACTTTCGCTGGATTTTGCAATTAATTTCAATTATCCCAAATTTGTTCACAAGTTATCAAACTGTTATCGTACAAAAAAAAATTCGTCGCAAACAAATTACGTAAAACAATCGCCAAAAACAATCGCAGTAATGAAAACTTGGGAATCCAAAATTTCAGGTCTGCTGGTCCGGATCCGGTCCCGAATGTTTTTAATTTGCTCACGGAGTCGGCCTGACTCCAAAATGGTATGATATGTTGGGTTACGGCCTCTAGAAGTTGAAAAAGTGTGGTACAGTGACACACTGATATTCGCATTTATTATGAAAGATATATACCAAACAGTGTTTATCAAGTTCCCGTTACTCAAAGATTCATTCGTTGGGCAATCATCAGGCGACACAGATATGCAACCATTAATCAGCTTAATCCACACACACACACACACACACACATATATGGAAGAAATATACACTTGAGTTGTGCTATATTTATGGGATAAAGTGCGCAATATCAGAGATAGAGCGTATGTAAATATAGAAGTGAACATTGAAGTCAACACTTAGAGGCGACCGTCTGTTTCCTGCTAGACGATTGCGTCACTTATATTCATTATATATATATATATATATATATATATATATATATAATGTTCACTTATATATATATATATATATAATATATATATATATATATATAATATTTTATCTCAACAACAAGTAATCAGTAATAAACATTACTTCTGTTAAAAGCATTATGTCTGTTATATCTTCAAGCACGCTTGAAGATATAGCAGAAATAATGCTTTTAATTTAATTATATAATTAAATTTGAAGTTTTAGCTTCGGTTTTTAAAACATGGTAATTCGTGTGTAGCAAAGGAACCATATTTTTTAAATCAGTTAATTTATAATATAATATATATATATATATATATATATATATATATATTTGCAATCGTCTATATAAGTAAAATGTGAGTGACGCCTTTCAAGGGCAAATAATCGATGCAAATTTTTAATTAAAATGTATGCAGTTGTTAAAGTTATAAAAACAGATGGTAACTAACAAGTAAGCGCCAAATATTAAGGTTTTAATAATTTAAATATGACGCGCTATTAATTTATTTTATTTTATTTTCTATTTTTCTTTACTAGTTTTACCGTTACGGATTTTCGAAAAAATAAAACATAAAATAAAAATAAACTCATGTTAAATAATGCAAATGTCTTCTTTGAACTTAAATTCCGGTTCTGTTTGAAAGATAATAACCTAAAGACAACATTAAAAGAAACAAAACTTATTTCCAAAATATAAATAAACGTTTTAGGCATTTTAAAAGTAAATATTGATACGGTTTTGTCACAAAGGATTCATCGAATCGCCATTGAATACGAAAAATAAAACAACAGGTTTAAAATTATCTCTAAATTCCAATATTTGTCCTAGATATGTGTTTTGAAGCCTGTCACTAAATTTAAGAATTAATTAACTGGATTTTCTAAAAGTAATGTTAGCTTTTTACCTAGAGCAGAATGAAAACAACGTTGTATTTACGCGCGGTTGCCTGTGAAGTCAAAGACCAATGTAGACAAAACTAACTCTACTCACGCCCGAAGATACAAAAACTGAACGGGATATATATATATATATATATATATATATATATATATATATATATATATATATATATACTGTAAATTGTTTGCTGGCTTTAAGAGCCATAGTCGTTCTCACGAGAAGCAAAATAATTAATCAAACTTTATTAACATTATTTACATGAAGCCTAAACTATTGTCCTCATCTTCGTTTCTGTGGGATTGTTTTTCTCAGTAAATTCTTTCTATTAAGATTCTTATTATAGTCTCTTTTGCTTTGTAATTATTTTTGTAATTAGCCTCGATGGAAGAGTTTAATAGTTATTTTTATTTTCTTATATTTTTTTTTCTGACACTAGTTTAATTTGTTTATCTATCACTTAATTTGGGAGATTATAGTTGATTAATATTTATTCTGCATTTGTAAATTCGCTATGAAAAAATAAGGAGATATTTTACGTGTTATTAGATTATTTGGTATAGCTATTTCGTATGTCTATATCAGTGTTTTCTCGACCATTTTAAGCAACGGCACACCTAGGAGAAAATGAAAATATCACGACACAGACGATTTTTAAAATTTAAATGTCAGGAAAAAAACAGATTTAAAAAAAAAATGCAAACGCTAATATGAACTTGCTTTATTTTAATATTTCTATTCAAATATTTGTGAAGCTTATTTAGGAAAATGCACACACACACACACATATCCATATATATATATATATATATATATATATATATATATATATATATAATATTACGCGGCACACTAGTATGTCAGGGCATGTCTATCTTTGTGTGTGTATGTTGTGTGTATATATATATATATATATATAAGTATGTGGTGCAGTTCAATTTACATTACATGAATCATTCATACAAAAAACAGATATAGAAGTTAATGATATAAATGGCGAGAATACATCTTCGCAAACAAATTCCAGTTGCATAAGGTCTTTTTTAAAATCTATTTCCATACATGATGATGTCTGTATAAACAGATGAAAGCTTGTAAAAAAAAAAAACTAAAAAAAGACCTTATGCAACTGGAATTTATAAACAGGGATCATAACATTCATCTACAGGTTCGGGGTTAATGTACTTTATTAAATTTGTTTGTGAAGATGTATTCTCGCCATTTATATTATTAACTTCTATATATATATTTTGTATGAATGAGGTTTTGGGAAATCACATTTTCGGTTTTCTTCGTCAACTGGGGTTAATTTCAAATCCAGTAGACATTATTGTCTTCAATGTAATAATCAACAATCCTTTAGTCGTTGCACCTGATAAAGATCTTTATTGCATCTGCTCCTTTATATATATATATATATATATATATATATATATATATAGGATGCGATGGGTCGCATTTTATATTTTTAATGCGATGGGTCGCCATTTTATATTTTTAACTTCGCGCATGCATGTTGTTGTTTTTTTGTTTTGTTTGTTTTTTTTTGTTTTGTTTTTGTTTTTTTTTTTGTTATTTTGTCGCCTGCACATTATAGCCGAGGCAGTTGGGTACAGTCTGTGAGAAGGAGGCCACTATGAAGAAATTCACTCCAACAGAAATTTAGAAAAAATATGCTCTACTGCTTCGCATTCGCGCCGGACGTTCCAATATGTACATTGCAGTGTTTGTGTGTCAATCTGAGAACACTACAGAGGAATCGTAAAAAGTTGGATGCGTCTAATGGTGATTACGTAGGCGTTTGGAGTAATCACTAGTGATGGTGATGCCTCCATTCATCTTCCAACAGTACCTCAGATTCAACACGGAGGCCTACATAGAATGCCTTAAAGTGATAGTGCTGCCCTGGGTCAAGAGGGTGGCTGCTCGAAGACACTATATATAGCAATGGGACTCAAGCACAAACAGAAGAACCCAGTCATAAATGTCAGACAATTTCTGCGATCACATCACCCCTTACATCTGTTCACCTAACTCCCTAAACTGCATCCCCCTTTTTATGTGTGGGGCACAGTTGAGCGAGAGACCCCCCAAAAAAATTCCTTGTAACACCAAAGATCAACTGAAATGACAGCATTCACCAATTAAAACAAGCAGACCATCCAGAAGAGTTGCAGAAGATTCCGAGGCTGGAAGCCAAAGCTGAAGCCAATGGCGATTTAATTGAATAAATTTACTATTTTGTATTTCAAGGTATTTTTGTGGAATTTCGGTAAATATATCTATCAAAATAAGATGTCAGTGTTATTTTTCATTTTTGCGTAATTTTGACGACAGTTTATCTATCGCACCCTGTATATATATATTGTTTGATACTTGATATCTACCAATATAACTTATTTTATGTCTTTTTCACTTGGCCGATTCGTCCAATCAAATTTAATTACTATAATGCGCTTTTCTGAAAGGTTCGACGTCAATATCTTTCTTTATTTTCCTAATGAAAACAAGATGTTCAGCTCAACTGAAACCATTTGAACTACAATTACAAAGCACATTTAATTCGTTTTTGCCAAAATTTTATGACGACACCAGCGTCTGGCAACGCGACCAATATTCTTCCGGATTCTTTTATTGAAAATGGTTGGTGGCATTAAAATGGCGAACGAACCATTTTTCTTGTTTAATTATTGTTAAAAAAAAATGTTCGTTTTCGTTTCAGAAAATACAGGGTAGCTGTGTAAATATTTAGATAAGTGTTTGAAAGGCCTTTTAAGGTAATTTTTAAATAGAAAAAAACGAAGGGGATTTTCAATTTATATTTGTAACAGAAGGCTGCTATATGTGAGTCATTGTATAAATACACTATTGATGACGCACGCCGCTTGCCGTTGAGTGATGGCCAACAAGCTAATCCCGTGCAGTATAGACCCAACTGGATATTCCATTATGGAGGTCATATGCCAACTCAAGGTAATCTTAGTAAAATGGTTGACAACCTTGAACATTTCTGAATGACAAAAACTCAAAAACGTAAATTGGGCGTCTAGCACTGTAGGTAGGTAATGTAATGTATCTAGCAGACCAATTTTTTTCGATTGACGAATTTTATATTCACTGGGTACTCCAAAACGGTGGTCATGTTCCAAACAAAGCTAAGTTTACTAAGCTATGTTCCCACAGCCGTAAAGTAGCTTCCCTCGGCCATTTTTATAAATATTTTTATGGTAAATGTTCTGGTGAGCTTTCCTCTTTGGTACCTTCATTTTATGTATTTCAGCGCAGTACTAGATTGGCGAACAGGTCTCATCATTTTACAGTTGAAATAGCTAGATGTAACCGTAAGTTCTATGCTAGCAGTTTCTTCTATCGCACTTCTAGTTTGTGGAACTCTCTTCTGGCTTCTTGCTTCCCAATCAACGTTGATCTTCAAAAATTAAATACAATGTCAATCGTTATCTTCTGAATTCGTATTCTTTTATTGTTCACACTATTTAATAGTACTTTTTTCCCACATTCTTGCATCCTAGTAGCTTTACTGCCTTGCTTGGAGTGAAATGTTTAAATGGTCAGCTGAATTTTATCTTTAAACCTTAGCAGTTGAATTAATTTTTTTTAAATATTTTGTATATTATTACATAGCATTAATAATCCGAAAGTTTCAAATAATTTTTATGTGTAGAAAATCATTCGTTATAAAATTATTATAAAAAACTCGAAAAACGATTAATGCATAATTACAAGGACATTTAAAAAAAGCACTTCCAGTTAAAATAATTTAAATCAACAAACGCTTAGAATTTTATAAATTATTATTAATAATAACTCACCAGTATTTGCACATAAAAAATTGACATAAGCTATGACTTTGGGTACAAAAATATGTGAATTTGAAAAAAGTCAAATAATCGCACTCAAAAATGAAAATTTGAGTAGTAGAGAAATTTTTTATCAAACCCGGAAGAATATAGAGCCAAGAAAAGAACCGGAAGAAGCAAGAAATTAAATGACAGGGATGTCAGAGCGATCAAAAAAGAAGCAAACAATACCATCACATCGTGTTCCAAGATCCAGGTAACTCTGGAATTGGGTGTTTCATGCTGGTCGGTTTTGAGAGCTTAACAGATCGTCTGAGTTCAGTTATGGCAAGATTATGAACGTTCCATTTTTGATCGAGCACCATATGTCAGAGCGCTTCATTTGCATATGGCTTGAGACAAACAATGGTATTTTCCAATGAAAAAAATTAATTTGGACGGTCCAGATGGGTTATCCTATTATTGGCATGACATTAGAAAGAAGTTGGTCTTTTCCAAGCGAGTACAAGGAGGGAGTGTTATGATTTGGGCGGCATTTGGATTCAAAAGCAAAACTCCAATTGTTTTCATTGACATAAGACTTGATGCTTTGGGTTATCAGAATTTGTTGTCTACTTGTCTCTTGCCTTATGGAAAAATGTCGGTCGAAATTGTTTGGTGTTTCAGCAAGACAACGTTCCTGTTCATAAAGCCAAGTTCACTATGGAATGGTTTCAAGCTAACCGAATCAATATTATGGGTTGGCCCACCAGATCACCCGATCTCAATCCTATCGAGAATCCTTGGCGGATATTGGTTACACGAGTATACAACAATGGGCATCAATTTAATAAAAAGGAAGAGTTTAAAAGTGAAATTTTGAAAGCCTGGGATTCAATTAACCAAAACGACGCTCAGAAGTTAATCTATTCTATGAAAAATTGATTGTTTGAATTAATAGCCAATCACAGAAAACAAACTAAATATGAATTTCTATAAATTTTTAGTGTTTGCTACTTTTGTAATAATTATACACCAATCATTTTTCGAGTTTTTGAATAATTTTACAATAACTGATTTTCTACTCAAAGTAATTATTTGAAACTTTCAGATTATTAATACTATGTAATAATATGCAAAATATTAAAAAGATATTTCAATTGCTAAAGTTAAAAGATAAAATTCAACTGGCCTTATAATTATGCACTGCACTATATATATATATATATATATATATATATATGAAGAAATATAGTCTTAAGATGTGCTATATTTATGGAATAAAGTGCTCAATATCAGAGATAGAACGTGTGTAAATATAGAAGTGAACATTGAAGTCAACACTTAGGCCTGACGATTGCATCTAGCATGAAAGAGACTGTCACCTCTAAGTGTTGACTTCTATGCTCACTTTTATTTATATATATATATATATATATATATATATATATATATAAGTGCTCGGACTAACAGAATCTCCTGCTTCCACTAGTTCTAAACTTCATAGTTATGACACGCCGTTCCACTTACATAGTAGCAAACTCCACACATTCACTCCGTGTTCCATCGGCGAGAAGTAAGTTCCACTCAAACGGCTTCTTTCCGCGAACAACTGCCCTATTTAATAGACTCCCTAGAGAATGTTACCACGATCAGTACAATCTAAACCTGTTCAAGTGTAGAGTCAACCGTTATCTTCCCCTCCTATCCATATAAACTACCACTATCGTAAGACTCTACCTCGAGCGAACCCCGGGCCTTGTACAGGGTGAACCTTACTTATATATATATATATATATATATATATATATATATATATATATATATATAATAGAATTATAATATATACAATAATAATAATAATAAATATAAATTTGTCAGGAATGACAAAGTGTATATTTATTATTAGACAAGCATTGAGCTTTATTATACCTCGAAAGAGTTTATTACCACCAGCATTCGCTGCGGGATATATATATATATATATATATATATATATATATATATATATATATATATATATATACACTAGCCGAATTACACGCACCTTGCTGTGTGTCACATATTTTTGTAAGAAAATGATTGATTTTAAATCATTGTTATAAATTTTAGAGAAAAATTATGCATCTCAATATGACACAATGATCTTGCATTTGTGACCTCCGTCTTCTGTCTTTCTCCTATATTTTGAATAGGAGTCATTCTCTTGTTGAAATTGACATTTAATTTAAATCAAAGAGAAAAAGGTTTCAGTGGGGTTTTTTGCGAAAATGT
>OZ010602.1:27445255-27470255 GCA_963932145.1 Acanthosepion lycidas
GAAGTCTCTAGAAACTACTACTCGGTTCTAGAGGGTCAAAAAAAAAACATATATAAACAGGAGTTCGTATCAACTAGCCAGTTGCATCCTGAACTCACAGCCACGACTTTTGAGGTCAACTCCGGTCCTTTTGATTTAAGAACAAAGCTTCGACTGAACAAATCTAAATTCTTACAGTCCTCGAAAAGATAAGACTATCAGTAAATACTTCACCCCTTTACTTTATATTATTGACCAAACTATTTTAGTATATATATATATATATATATATATATATATATATATATATATATGTATTAAGGAGAAAATAATATAATTCTTGGACTAGCGACGAATTCCCATCCGTCCTCTTAATCTTAACTACTATGGATTTCTTCTCTCACTCCCTTGTATAGTTACACGTTAAACCAACTACTTTCTGGGCTCTTGCACGCATAGTAACTTGTTAGCATTTCCTTACTTATATTGTTTTAAACCTCATCCCTATTGTTCTAAAATATCTTGTATTATATGTAAAATCAAATCCGCATTTCGTTACTAGATCTAATCTCTTTTCAACCTTAATTTCTACGAATCTGGTTCTTCTTTTGTGTTGCACCAGCCGTAACATTTCTACATATCCTTGTCCTCTAATGTTCATACAATAATGTCATCCAATGAAACTCTAACTTGAGTGTTTCTTAGACATTGTATTGGACGAAAAAATACAAAAAAAATAATTAATCGAAATTTCACAACAAATCTTTCAATATTTTGAACCTGTTAAGCTAACAAGAAATGACGTATTGAGAGAAAAGTGTTATGGATAACAAGTATATGAATACACCACATGTAGAACTTCTCATCTCAGTTTCATGATCGTTTATTGTATTGTATTTTTATGTCACTCATAGTGAGCAAGATCCTTACTGTGTGTACAACTATTGTGGCCCCATGACACACTAGGCAACTATATACAATATATTTAAACAAATATATAGTCTTAAGGTGTGCTATATTTATGGGATAAAATGCTCAATATCGGAGATAGTGTAAAGATAAAAGTGAACATTGAAGTCAACACTTAGAGACGACAGTCTGTTTCATGCAATCGTCAGGCCACCTATATATATATATATATATATATATATATATAATACAGGGTTTTCCAAAAGTCTTGGTCACATTTTGACATTGAATATCTCGAAAACTATTGAGGATATAAAAAGCGCGCAACATATTCTGAGAGAATTTAATCTCAAGTTTTACATGAGATGTTCAATGTAAGCACCGTTGGTCACATGGCACACATGAAATCCGTCATCTTCCAACTTCTCTTGCATTGCAATGCAAAAGTCACGACCAGCTGGTTTAATCAATGTCCTGCAACTGTTGGGTTAACTGTATCTTGTAAAGTGTCATATGCAGTTGTCTTTTTAAGACATGCCAAACACTTTTCGTAGGAAGCTGAAGTTCCTTACTGGCTCTTCTGATCGATTTATGGAGGCTCCGCTTGAAGCCAGTTTGAACTTGCTCAGCCATATCATCTGAAGTTGAGGGGCGTCTCGTTCTCTTAGCTGGGCACAAACACCCATCCATCATAATTTTACTATGCCATCTTAATATGGACTTCCTTTCTGGTGCCTCTTTTCGGAATTTTATGCGAAATGCACGTTGAACAAGTGTCGATGATTCAGTTTTTTGCAAATTCAAGGACACAAAACGCCTTTTCTGATTCAGTGAACGCCATTACTGGATCTGAAAAGAATATGAAGAAATCGTTAGCATTACAAAACACTTACTGAATTTAGCTTTGAAATGGTACCAGTCTCATCTTACTACCATTCGTAGTTCAGCAGATATGAGGACGTGAAGTGTTCCCAAGACTTCTGGAACATACATTATATATATATATATATATATATATATATATATATATATATATATATATATATCCAATTGAGAGAAAGAACAGGTGGAGTAAAAATCCACAGTTCGTATCATTTTTTTAAGTGCTCAATACAAAGTACAGCAAAATATTATATTTTTATTATAATAAATTACAATAAAAACATTTTACATCACTGCACAAAAAACTTTCAAGTTTCAATACTAAGATGTTAATTCTTCAGGCGATGGTAGATGATTTGTAATAAAAATGAATTCCTTAATAATTTTTTGATTGGTTAATCAGAGTAAAGTCCACAAACCTTATCACCCACTTTTTCTTTATTCGTAAAACGAGGTTATATTTTGCATTTAAATCTAAGGAAATCGTTCACTCGCCAGTAATTTACAATCCCCTGATGAGATGCATTGATACATATTGAAACACGACAGCAATTGTGTTGCGATTTTGACATATTTTCGGTCTAATATCCTAAAATAAATAATATTGCTGGTCTACTCTGTATTGAACTCTTTTAAATTAAATGATACGAACGTGGAATTCTATTCTATTCGTCCTCATCGTACCTGTGTGTGTATATATATATATATATATATATATATATATATATATAGTTTTAAGGTGTGCTATATTTATGCCATAAAGTTCTCAATATCAGAGATAGAGCGTATATAAATATAAACGTGAACATTGAAGTAAACACTCAGAGGTACAGGCTGTTTCATGCTAGACGCAATCGTCAGGCGACCTGTTTACTTCAATGTTCACTTATATTCGGTTGGCGCAAAAATAATGATGTAATAATGTCGTTTTTTGACGTTAAAAAATACGTCAAAAAACGACATTATTACGTCATTATTTTTGCACCAACCTAATATATACATATATAAAGTGAACAGTGAAGTCAACACTGTCGCCACTGAGTGTTGACTTCAATGTTCACTTTTATATTTACACACGCTCTATCTCTGGTAGTGAGCACTTTATCCCATAAATATAGCATACCTTAAGTGTATATTTTCAGGCTATATGACGGTTCCGTATAGGATACAGGTTCGATTTCTGTCTGAGGACGCATATTTTCTATGAAAATTTCTCGGGGGATTCAGGCCGGTAAATGTCGTTAATACTGTTTATTATAAACAGAGCATTACTTAAATATTTGTATCTATAAAAAAGAATGTATAAACATAAAAATGTCTTATATTGTGTATATATTTATACACAAATATACATGATCGTGTGGTGTTTCTATTTGATCTTCTTTCGCGGCATATCAACTTCTATGGTTTATTTAATGCTGAAGTATATATATATATATATATATATATATATATATATATATATATATATATTGAACACGACTGTATGCCTTCAACTACATATAAAATGTATTGTTGGCCATTTTCCTATAAATATGTATTGCTGATATTTTACTATAAAACGTGTTTTTATACTTTCACAGTGTTTTATTTTTGTTTGGGATTTCATTATTTAAGCATAGTTGGGACTCTAACAGGTGCTATCATCCCGGGTCAGAGTAGACTTGAGAACAACAGCAATTCTACTCTCCTCAAAACCTCCAATTCCTGAACAGTGGTCTTGCTGCCGGAAATAGTGCTGTTTCTGGAAGCGTTCTTTAAATGAAGCAAAAAGAGTGCTATTATTAAGGACCATCTGTTTCTTTAAACCAAACTGTCACCATCGTTCACCAATCCGTGGAACTTCAACTGAGTTGAGTTCTTCAAATAAACTCTGTGGAACATCAAAACCTCACGTCACGAAACCAATCAATTTAACTCTGATTTCTTGGTATTTTGTAAAAAATAAAATTGATTTCCTCCATTAACAGATTTTTGGAGATATTTTAAACTGAGTTTAAAACAAAAAAAATAAATTGACAAAGTTTTTGTGTTACTTTAAACTCGATATAAATTAAAAAGAAAACTTAACATTCCCTATTTTTTTTTTTTTTTTTTTTTTTTCAGTTATTTTGAAATTTTAATTTCTAACTGTTTCTTCCTCATCCGGACACAAATTCCGATTATGGATGTTCAAACACCAGATGAAGGGCTGAATTTAAATCCCAGGATCATCCTGATTCCAAAACGGTATAATATGATATTGAGTGTGGCCTGAGTTAAAGGGGTCTCAGACACACTGACGGACTCACAAAATTTGCTGTTTATTTATTCAGAGGATACATATCAATATATATATATATATATCCTAAAGAACTCAAGAGAATTGTTGTGATCAACAGACAACTTGCCAGATGAATTAATACCTTAGACAAGATCCCGAACAAACAAAAAGCAAATACCTACCTACGCAGTAAATTAAATTCTTGAACGCCTAAACTATCGAGACAGCAAAAATTCTTAACAATGTTCACAGCCAACGAAGAACAGCAATAGTCGTTTAGGTTTTAACTCGTTGAACAACCTTGGATATTGCTGACACTTTAACGTAATTTGCTATTGTCGGTCATGAGACTGACAGCGACTTTGAAACTAGCGTCTGACACACTTTTTCACAGACACAGCAAACAAGATCTTCCGGCTATTTCTTTGTGGCCTTCATCAGGGTCAGGGCCTCAGTGCCCATGTCAGGTGATCTTTGTGAAGGAATGCCACATAGTTGATTTATGTTCCATCAGCGTCAAGGATTGGTTAAGCTAGCGTTTGACAGACAGACTGTAACACGTCTGGCTCGATATTATCACATCTTCTATTTGCTCTCTTTGTTTTAGCCCATGTATTCGCATCGTGTTAAGAAGCCACAGGATCCACTCCATACCATCTTTCTCCATCTACTTCTATCACATGCCATTTCCCATTTGGGATCGACAATTTTGCATAATAGTAGTGACTCTTTGACACGGTGTTTTAACAGTTTCTTCGGTCGATGGTTCCCCATGCTGCAGTTGCTTACAAATGCGGTCGTCCGCATAACGGATGGCGTGACCCACACAAAGAAGTTGATGTTGGTTAATGCTTGCGTCTATGCTGACCGTATTCGTTTTCCATTATTTCTATGTCTGAAGGGTGGGTCATCTAATGGATTCGTAGAACTGATCGTAAGCAGTTGCCTGATGAAAGTGTGCTCGAGTTGCTTCAGATGTCTTCGTTACATCACCCATGTTTAACATGAGTACGTTCTAAACATCGAACTTCGTGCTCTTTTTCACCTTCCACACACGAAAGCGGAGAAAGCGTCCGTGGCTTTTTTTTTTCTCAAGCGTGACGCTATGCCAGCGTCATGTGAGCAGAAGCGGTTCATAGCGCTGCTCAGATAAGGTAAAATTGTCAACGACTTTCGACTACTTACCATCATCATAAATAGGGACACTGTCTCTGGGGAAGGCTGGAACATCGCTACCGTCTTGTCTAAACTGACCATGAGGCTGAACGTCCTTGCATGCATCCGATAGCCTATACATAAAGCAAGGTATATCTGTTTCTGTATGCGCGACTAAGTTGCAATTATCCGCATACATGAGACCACGAGCAAGCAACATTAAAACTTTGGTTTGGGCAGCAAGATGGCGTATATAACAATCACACACACACACACACACACACACACACACATAGTCATTTACGCAATTAATGGATCTTTCAATTCGACAGTAGTCCTTCAACGTTATTTTAGCAGATAAACCTGTTTGGGCAGATTTTACTTTTAAACAGTGATACTAACGTCTATCGCACTAGGTAATCGAGAGTCTAATTAAAGAATATGTATCGTTCAACAGGAATCGAACCTACATTTTATAACCTGTGTCCTTTCAGGACGCAGGCGAATATGCCTCTCCACAACTTCTTATCATTCTTATCTTATTATGTAACTCTTAAAAACTTCTGTCTTTGTACTATCCCTCACACTCCAGTTCTACCATTAATTAAGATCGTTAAGCAAGTTACTCTGTTTCCTTCAGTATGTTCTGTAAGTGTTAAAATCTCCAAGCCATTCTTCCTCATTATGTTTTCCAGAAATTTCAACTGTCTTTCTGATTCTAAGTATAACTCTCCCTTTTATTTCCATTTTCTTTAAAACTTCGTTGTTACTAATATATTCAGTCCATGGTATTCTTAGAATCCTTCTGTAGAACCACATCTCTTCCCTACATGTGTCTTCTTCAACTGTAAGGAAAATAGAAGTTCAGCACCCTCTGCTTTGATTCAAATAATGAAAAAGTCCGTTTATTGATAAATGCATTTCTATTGATTTTATTTTGGGGATTTTCAAGAATTAATACCAATGTCGATGCAGCGTTAATAATTTTACATGATATAAAGGCAGGGTGAAGTAATAGATATCCGTGAGCCGAAGTCCAGTCGAGTTCTTTAGATCCACTTTGATACTAATACCCTTGGGAAAGGTAAGAATCCATCTCTTCTTCCAAATATCCCTCACCACAGCTATGGGTAAATAGCAGGAGAGACTGGCTCCAATAGTCTTAGGTTGCAACCAGATTAAGGGAAGAACAACTCAGAATTCAAATTCTCCAACTATGGATCAAATAACCCCAACTCGCAATTGGATAAGCGTAGTGAATTCGGCTACACCCCTGGAAATATGGTCAATCAGGGAGGGCTTCATCCAACAGGAGCGAGAAAAGATCTGAATTTGGATTCATTGATAGAATGGAGGTTAAAGATTGTGGATGAAATTAAGAATGTTACGGGGCACCTGATGGCAATCCCGAACGAGGAATTTACTGGAATCTTTGAAATGTGGAATGATTACGGAAATAAGCGTTTAATGTCCTAAGTGTGTACTATTATTGTTTTGTTGTTTTTTATTTATTTATTTATTGTTCAGTATTTAATGAGAAGACTTCTTTTTCGGACAGAGCTCGTACGTACCCCCAAAAGGTCAGATCATATAACCAAGTCTGTTAAATGATGGTATCAAAGACTAGTTCAACCTGAGTCAACGCAGAATTAGGAAAACATATGTCATGACATTATGTTTGGTTCACTGTTCTATTTTGAGCTGAAATTGTGGGTTGGGGTGGGTGTTATGGAATTTCCTTTCATTTGTTGGTTGGTATTGTTTGCATCTTTGATTTGTTTATTTATTTCCCAGCAGAAAGCAGACGAAGAATTTTAAGTCAACACCAAGCGGCTGTTATGAGCAAATGTTAAAGACACCCGAATTGAGGTTGAAAATTGAGAAATGTCAAAAAAGGGATCGAATACCAGAAATCAATTCCGTTATAAATAACTTAACGTTTATGTCAATGCATACAGATATATATACACACACACACACACACACACATATATATATATATATATATATATATATAATAAAGAAGAGAACATTGAAGTCAACACTTAGAGGCGACACTATGTTTCATGCTAGACGCAATCGTCAGGCCACGAGTCTGCCTGACGATTGCGTCCTAGCATGAAACAGACTGTCGCCTCTAAGTGTTGACTTCAATGTTCACTTTTATATTTACACACGCTCTATCTCTGATATTGAGCACTTTATCCCATAAATATAGCACACCTTAAGAGTATATATATATATATATATATATATATATATAAGCATTACGCCCCGTGCAAGGCGGGAAGCCACTAGGATGCAGGGGTTGCAGAAGATTAGAGCGAGAGCAGATAGGAGTGATAGAAGAAAGGATGAAGAGAAGGATAGTGGATCGATCAAGGCAACTGGAGATGTCCATTGACATTACATTTGAATAGTTGGAAACTGGAATAGGGAAGGAAGTTCCACAGGCGAGAGGTACGAGATATGAAGCTACTGGAGTAGAAGAGACGGCTTCATTTAAGTTTCTACAGTGAAAGGGTGAGAGCGGGATGCCAGCCTCGTAGGACGCTTGAATTCATGAAGTCTGGGAACCAGTGAAAGCAGCTCATCAGAGCAATTACCATGAAAGTATTTGTAAAAAAGACAGAGAGAGGCGACGGCGCGTCTGTGAGAGAGCAACTGTAGACGAGATGCCAGATCAGGGCCAATTATATTACATATCCGCCTCCGATCTTGTCAAGAACTCCGAGGTAAACAGAAGGTGCACCAGACCATATATGGCAGCAATACTCCATGCAAGGGCGAATGGTTGATTTGTAGATTTGAAGGATCGATTCCGGAGAGGAAAATTTTCTGACGCGGCACAGAGAGCCAACTTTCCACGCGGTGGACGAATGGGTGCGATGGAAGAATTGTCGCAAAAATGAAAATAGCATTGACATCTCACTTTAACAGATATATTCATTAAAGTTACACAGAAAATATCTTAAAATACTAAAAAGTAAATTTATTCAATAAAATCACCATTGGCTTCAGTCACGGCCTCCAGACGACTTTGGAATCTACTGCGGTCTCCTTGTTTAAGTTGGTGAATGCTGCCATAATCCTAGTCTTCAGTTCATCTTTGGTATTACAAGAAGTTTTATTAGTCCCTCGCTCAGCTGCGCCTCACACATAACAATCAAGGCGGTTGCAGTCTGGGGAATTAGGTGGCCAGATGTAAAGGGTGATGTTGTCGCAAAAATTGTCTGACAGCCATGACTGTGTTCTCCTACTTGTGTGGCATGATGCAGAGCTTCCAACAACTTCCCCTTTGAACCAGGGCAGCACTACCTCCTCAAAGCACTTGATGTAGGCCTCCGTGTTGAATATGAGGCCCTATGGGAAGATGAATTGAGGCATAATGTCACCATCACTAGTGATCACTCCAAAGACCTTTGTAATCAACACTAGACTTATCCAACTCGAATCCTCTGCACTGTCCTCAGATTGACATCAAACACTCTGAGATGTTCGTATTGGAGCTTCCGGCACGAATGCCAAGCAATACAGCATGCCGTTTCAAAATTTCTGAACTGAATTGCGTCATGGTGTTCTTTTTCTCACGGACGGCGTCTAACTGATCATACTGTACTGTGCAGTCGGTAAATCAAAACCAACAACGCGCATGCGCGAAATTAAAAATATAAAATGGCTAAAAATTTACCCATTGCACTTTTTATCTATCTCTCTCTCTCTCTATATATATATATATATATGTCAACACGGTATCACATTCCGCATCGTGTTATTGACGACTGAATTGTTCCCCCCACCAGGCTTTGAAAGGGAGGAGTGTAGTTCATCATGGGTCATATTGCACAGGTAAAAATATTTGGTTTAGTGACGTTTCCAGGTACGCGCTAAGCCCACTGGGAGTGTTAGATCACTTAACTTTCATCAAGATATTAACTAGGAAAAGAAAAACTCTGATGGAACACTTGCGGTTTAAAAGAATTCAATGATGTTGAATGATTATTTTTGTTGGTACATACATGTGTTTTGTCCCCATGTAACGTCTTTCTCCACTTTAAAGCTTCATGCACAGGCGTTTATTGATATCGCAAGATATCTTTGCCTGCCGAATGAAACAGCAGTCGTAACCTACGGAAGTTTGCCAGAGGTTTTTCAAAACTTGCCAAGCTCAAAATGTCATGTCCGGACAACTAAGTTTAAAATGATACCTCGTGATCGTTATACTTGGAAATGAGGTGGAAGTCATTATGTATGCATTGTCCGAGGATAGCTATACAGATATAAACATCCATTATGAAATAAAAATACATAGAAAGAAAGAAAGAAAGAAAGAAGGAAATGGACAAAGAAAGAAAGAAAGAAATGGACAAAGAAAGAAAGAAAGAAATGGACATAGAAAGAAAGAAATGAACAAAGGTAGATAGATAGAAATGAACAAAGGTAGATAGACAGAAATGAACAAAGAGAGATAGATAGAAATGAACACTGAGAGATAGATAGAAATTAAAACTGTGATAGGTAGATTTGATAGGAAGAAATGAACAGATAGATAGATAGATAAAATAGATAAATAGAGCGAAATGAACATGGTTGCCTAAAAACCAAAGATATATCTTCTTTTTTTTGTCTTAATTTGCCTGTGTAGGTTTTAGCGAATAATTTTGCTAATTTTCAATGATATTTTTCTCGATATTTTTATGGCTAGGGAATGTATGGTTTCGATTTCCGGTTTTCAGGTCAGGAAGCCCCAAAAGAAAATTTAACCCAGAAAGCGGGGCTTCATCAACCTGATATCATCTCCAAAAAGGGGAAGTGTCTTCGCATACCCAACTAGCGATGCTTTTACCGGGGTGCTAGCGTATTTTACAAAAGGTCCACGTAAACATGAAATATGTTCTCTCACGTTTTACATCAAGCTAGAATTCGTATTATATAACATTTTTTTTCTTTTCTATTTTGGTTCTATCTATCTCTATCTATCTCTCTTATTTTCTTGCCTCTGCCTCTTTTTCTTATTCGCTCGTCTTCTCATTAAATCTTTTTTTTTATTTTATTTTTTAATCTTTTCACCCCAAGCAAGCCAAGAAAGCCACTAAGACGCACTGGTGTGTTACAGAACATGAGAAAAATATACTATTAAGAGGAGAACATAAAGAAACAAGAATTAAGAAGACAGGAGTATTAAAAGATAACGATTGATATTGCATATTAATTACGATGTTCAAAGTTGACTGGGGACAAGAAACCGGAAGAAATTTCCACAAGAAGAAAATGTGATAGAAGCAACGATTAGCATACAACATGGTTACATCTAGCCATTTCAGCTGTAAAATGAGAAGACTTTACCGCCTATTTAGTACTACGCTTAAATTCATAAAGTCTCGGTACCATAGAGGTATGTTCATCAGAACAATTACCATGAAAAAAATAATTATAGGAAAGGCTACATTACGGCGGCGGGAAAGTGAGTGAAGCCGAGATGTAACCGTATACAATACGCTTATAGGTTGAGTTATTTGAATTCCATCCTTCAAAAGAAAAAAAAAAAACAGCCAGCATATAGACCAAAATATCTTGTCTACCATACTGATGATATCCAGTCCTAAAAGGATTCAAAATAGTCGAACATAATATGGAAAAAATCATGAACTTTGGAAATTTATACATCTTATTCGAAAACTACAAAAAATGTTTCAACAGACACTCCCTGACTTTAACAAAAGTTGTCTGAAGATAGATAGATAGATAGATAAATAGATAGATAGATATGAACAGAATGCGATAGATAGATAGATATGAACAGAATGCGATAGATAGATAGATAGATAGATATGAACAGAATGCGATAGATAGATAGATATGAACAGAATGCGATAGATAGATAGATAGATAGATATGAACAGAATGCGATAGATAGATAGATAGATATGAACAGAATGCGATAGATAGATAGATAGATAGATATGAACAGAATGCAATAGATTGTGTTGACCTCATTCTTTACTTCCTCAAACTTACTTCCACTTCACGCGTTTTCCTCCATTTTCCTCCCTCTCCTCTTGTCTTTCTCTGTTCTTACAGAAACAAGACGTGCTAGCACACTTACACATATTTGTGCACACAGACACACATATATAGACATTAACACACACACACACACACACACACACACACACACACATATATATATATATATATATATTACATGTATCTATGTGTACGAGTATAGATTATTACGTATGAAGTAAATTTTCCTCTGAAAATTTCGATAATGTCCGACCTCTGTAATCAATGAAAAAACGTTGCTTTAAGTGCATTAACAAGCAAGTAGATTATGTTGAAAAACAAGTATTCGTTGTGTAAAAAAAAATACTTTTTTTTTCACCATTAGGCTCTGTATTTATTGATTTACACCGCAAGCACGTATGCTTCGACACCCAATCGCTTTACTCCTGCGGGCCCACGTCGTATTGCTTGCTGGAGCAAACTGAATGCCAAATCAGCACTGACCTTCAAATGTTGAAAACGTGGCCACATTTACAGGGAATTGATTTCCAACTCCTCTCTCACCGGGGGCCCTTTTCAAAGGTCCATATCCTTTGAAATGTCGAACCTGTAAATCGTCAAAAACACCCCTAGTCCCGTCCATTACATGATTTATTACCACATATGCTAAGTAGAGTATTAAAGGACAGAAAAACTTCACTAGAAACAAAGAAAAGAATACTGAACTGTTACGCGATATCTGTCCTCCTATACGGCAGTGAATGCTGGGAAATCTCCTCAAAGATGAAGAAGAGACTTGAAGCAACAAAAACGTAGAAAAAGGCCGAGGATACATTGGGCCGAACATTTGAACAACGACGAGGTTTTAGAGAAAATGGAAACAAAAAGTAAACTTATACTTAACATCAGGAAGAGACAGTTGAAATTTCTGGGGCACATAGTGAGGAAGGAAAGCTTGGCAAATCAGATACTCACAGGACAGATTGAGGGCAAGAAGAAGGAAAAACAACGTATAACATAATTGATGAGCTTGAGAAAATGGATCGTGGAACTAACGAAAAGACATAATTTATTTAGAGCTGCAAAGGACAGGAAATTGTGGCTAGCCATGATCACCTACGTCAAACGGGATCCGAGCTACCACCTAGGGATCGGTGAGCAATTCCAGGGATTCCATGATAGCCAAGGGCTCGAATGGACGTCCTTGTGCAAACAACTTAAACAACAATACCAGGCCCACACAGTTTATCAGTGCTTAAATCGGTTTTTGATATTTTCTTCTTGAGATGGTTCAATATATTAACTATTGTGTGTGTTGTTTTGTTTTTTTTTTTGTGTTTTTTTTGTATCCAAGGTATTTTTTATAATACATACATACATATATATATATATATATATATATATATAAATCTTTGGTGAAATAAATTATAAACACACATACACACACACATATATATATATATATATATATATACACAAAATCTCTGGTGAAATAAATTATAACAATGGAACCTTAAAGTGGTCTGTTTTTCTTTAGATTAAATTATTCGCTCTGACTTAACATTGAGCTCTCCGGATTTCATCTTCCTTGGGATTATCCATACGGATTACCAAAATTTTCGTTACTTCAACATACATATATATATGTTTGTGTGTTAGTTTCGCCCAACATCCTCAACCGGCATATCGACTTCGGTCACTTTCTCGCCGACGTCACGTGATTTCCAACTGTGTTTTCTACAAATATTTTATAGCAATTGTAGTGATGAGCTTTAGTACGGAATCTGTATGAATTTAAGCGTGCTACTAGATTGGCAACAAGGTCTGTCCATTTTAATATTGAATGAACTAAATAAGACCGTCTCTTCTATAGTTTCTTTTCTCGTATTTCACAAATGGTCGATAAACCGTAAAAAATAAATCACTCAAACTGTGATTTGTAAAAATGCCTGATATCAATAAAAACATTTTTAAAAGTAGTAATATTATCTTGAATTTTTATTAGTTGAACGATTGTCAACCATTATTAAGTTTTGACTAGTATTCCTTTCATCTTCATTTTGTTGCTTTTTATTACACCAACCCAAACACACAATCTACAGTAAGCTGTAAACAGCACCTTTTTGAAAGAAGTATTACGGTCTTGGAGCAATGCAAACTCTTATCTATTTTAAGTTTAAAAAAGCTACTCGTATTGTTTAATGCAACTCGAGTTAACCTTTGCTTATGGTTGAAACAAACGATATAAACTTAATCGTTCTTTTTTATGCTGTCTATTTACTGCCTGCTAAGCATACTTTACCGCTACTCTAATATATTTTAAAGAAGTGACAAACTCATCAAAAAAAGCCCCCTATATTTTTTGTATGAAGTACATGTTCTTTTCAATAATAGACAATTTTGTGCCTTTTATAGGGCACTCAGGCATGATGAAGTAATGGTGGATAGCGACTCGGATTGAGGAATCGGAGTTCGAATTCCAGTCGAATCCACTATATTCACTTACGTGCTAATACGCTTGAGAAAGGTATGAATCCTCGTCTTTTCGTAAATAGATCGGATAATATAGCCTTCGATGGTAACTGGTCTACCACAGAAAGAAATGGCTATCTACTGCGGGGAAAAATCTGCCTAGTCATTCATGTATCGAAAGATACATGATCACCTAAGTGTGTATCACGCATGGCACATGACTGACTGACATTCAGGGTTTCTTTGTATTTGAGATAATTTACTCCCGGTTTTAACCATCTTCTTTGCATACAATACCTTACTAATTGGATATTAGTAAGGGTTATGAATTTCTGTTCAATAGTATCGGCTGTTTTTTCGGATTGGTGTAATTAATAGTTTATTTGCTTGATTCATTGGGATTATTCAATAAATTTTTGGTGTGAAAGGGAATTCTGAACCTGATCCAAATTTAACTTTTCATACATTTTAGTTAACATTTTAATTGCCAACATCAGTGCGCGTTTTAAATGGGGATCACTGGAGAAGGAAGAGAAATAAAAGGGGAGTCTATAGAGTGGAAATTGATGATTTTTTTTTGTTTGATAGATAATTCTTCAGTGCCGGTTCTGAGTCCAAATTGTTGGCGACAATGGCTCTCCACTACTTCTTGTCCATTATAACTCTCAGCAACGTTTTACTATTTAACTGATAACTGACATCCATTAAACATGGCACGTGTAACTAGAACAGTCTACCCCAGTGAACGAAATAAAGGGTTCAGTTAGACATTCCAACCACCTGAAGAAGGCCGGAGCGTACAACGGCTGAAACGTTGTAATAAACATGGCGACAAAGATGAGGACAATAGTCCGAACAATGTAAATAATGTACATAATACCTCATCTCAGAAATATAGACAGATACTAAAGAAGATATTTGATATTTTCCCCACTTGTCGGCATTGCTTTCAGTAAAGACGGGGTTAAGAGAGTAGTGTCACGGGCCTTTCTTAATCGAGAGATTTTGTTCGGCAACGAGTGTACCAATATTGTTGCTGCATGTGTTTAGATTCTTTTAATGGCATTTTGCCTCCCAAATACTATTCACATGTTGTAATTACGACACATTGATTTGTTTTTAAGGGTTTATTAAGCCATCGTTGGCTATTTAAAGCTGAAAATCTCTTTGGAATGCGAAGAAGAATTATCTTTCCAAGGGTATTGCACGTAAGTGGATGCAACGAACCCGACTGGAATTAGAACTCGGAAATCCGATTTCTCAATCGGAGCCGCTACTAATTAACTGCGACGCATTAACCCCTAATGTTGCTTATTGTCTCGATTTATCTAGAAATGAGCACTTGTTTCGCGGCATCCAAACGATATTTGCTTGGTTGGTTCTTCTGTCTGGGAAAACGGTTAGGTAATCAGTCCGGAGGGCCATTATTACTGATTAATCAGTTTGATACTCGCATACTTATGGCCTTATATCAAAATAAGCTAATCTTAATAGAATGTGTGCATTAGCTTGGAATAATGATTAGCTTGCCAGTCTGGTTAGCTATTACGACTGAGTAGTGAGTTTGATCCTCACCAGCTCCCACATAATACCCATTGGAGCCTTTGCTGAAGTGGACTTCTGAGTGTAAAAATGCCTGGTAGAAATAAAAACATTTTTAAAAGTAGTAATATTATCCTGAATTTTTATGAGATGAAACATTGTCAGACATTATTAAATTTTGACTAGTACTTTTTTCATTTGAATTTTACATGTGTGGCTATCAGTAAACAAGTAGTAATATTCTGTTTCCTGTAAACTGGGGCACATCAAAATTGGTCTCGATTGGTCCACGCACCTCGTTAATCCGGACCTGAACAGCATTCGTCGTCACGACCACATCTCCACTAATACAAGTCTCTTCTTCATCTCCGAGAAGATTGACCAGAATGCACTACTATATAAGAGTGGACGTACCTATCTAGAAAAAAACAAGATCTAAATTCTGAATTTGATTTTGTTTTTTTGTTGTTTTTTTTTTTGTTTTTTTGTGCGTTTGTATTTTTATTTTGTATTTGTTTTTGTCGTTGAATTTTTTTTTTTTTTAATTTGCCTTTTGTGAATTACCTGGACTCGAACATTCAATACTCGAGGCCCACTAAAAAATGTACAGTTAGCACTGTGATAACTGGGAATTACTTAGCGGCCGATATGGCAGAGAAATAGAAATAACAGATTTTAATAACAGAAGTGTAACTTTGTAATGAAATCCCTTGGATTGAAGTAATCTGTGTAGTTTTTAAAGACAAATGTTTTTTTCTACAATTTACGATTGCTTTTGCTGCTTTTATAAAAGGGAATAGTGGCAAAAAGTAAATAAAGTAACTGTTACAAAACACATCAAGCGTGTCATTTAATAACAGACATGGGCAGTTTACAATTTGCCGCCTAAATGCACTCACTAACCATTGTTGTTTTCACTCACATGAAATTCCCTATCATATATATATATATATATATATAATTTTTATATAAAAAATATTTTACATTGCTACATAAAAATTTCCATGTTTCAGAACTTAAAATTGTTCAATCATCAAACAATGTTAAGTAACTTATGATGAAAATGATTTAACTTATATATATTATGAAATGGACAAAGTCCGACAATTATTTTAAGACATTTTCATGTTTATACATTCTTTTTATAGATAAAATATTTAAATAAATGCTCTGTTTATAATAAACAGTATTATAACATTTACCGGCCTGAATGTCCGAGAAATTTTCATAGAAAATATTCGTCCCCGACAGGATTCGAACCTATATCCTATACAGAATCGTCATTTAACTTGACATGCCTTTACCGATCGAGACACGGAGGTTCGTTCGATGAGCAAGGTCGATTTTACTATATTCAGGCCGGTATATGTTTTAGAGAGCATTACCTGGAATATTTGTATCTATAAAAAGAATGTATAAACATAAAAATGTCTTATATTTATATATATATATATATATATATATATATATATATTAGGTTGGTGCAAAAATAATGAAGTAATAATGTCGTTTTTTGACGTTAAAAAATACGTCAAAACGACATTATTACGTCATTATTTTTGCACCAACATATATAATTTCTTGGTAGTTGTCAGTGGCAGTAGAGGAATTTGCACATTTATATATATGTATATATATATATATATATGTGTGTGTGTGTGTTAGTTTCGCCCAACATCCTCAACCGGCATATCGACATCGGTCACTTTCTCGCCGACGTCACGTGATTTCCCACTGTGTTTTCTACAAATATTTTTATGGCAATTGTAGTGATGAGCTTTAGTACGGAATCTGTATGAATTTAAGCGTGCTACTAGATTGGCAACAAGGTCTGTCCATTTTAATATTGAATGAACTAAATAAGACCGTCTCTTCTATAGTTTCTTTTCTCGTATTTCACAAATGGTCGATAAACCGTAAAAAATAAATCACTCATTACTGTGATTTGTAAAAATGCCTGATATCAATAAAAACATTTTTAAAAGTAGTAATATTATCTTGAATTTTTATTAGATGAACGATTGTCAACCATTATTAAGTTTTGACTAGTATTCCTTTCATCTTCATTTTGTTGCTTTTTATTACACCAACCCAAACACACAATCTACAGTAAGCTGTAAACAGCACCTTTTTGAAAGAAGTATTACGGTCTTGGAGCAATGCAAACTCTTATCTATTTTAAGTTTAAAAAAAGCTACTCGTATTGTTTAATGCAACTCGAGTTAACCTTTGCTTATGGTTGAAACAAACGATATAAACTTAATCGTTCTTTTTCCCCCGATACCTTTGATTAAAGTATGAATAGTCATTAAAATGAACCAAATCATTTTGAGCCTTCAATCTCAATCCAGCTAAGAATTCCGCCGTGTCAGTGAGTAGTGTCTTATCTACGTCCCCCCAAAAAATGCAAACTTGAGCGCATTTAGACCAACACCAACCTACGTTTCGATGTCAGACTAATTTCTGTATCTGACCAATTTCAGTTTACTAAATACCGATCCAGATGAACGGATAATATAAGAATTATCGTTGTGGAAAATGGAATCATCAAGACGAGTTCAAATTCCGGGCTAGTCGATTGTGTTCATTTTCGCGCAAATGCTCTTAGAAATGGAATGAATCCGTCTCGCCCCCCCTCACTTCTGGGTTAAATAGGTGGGTAGACTGTACTCTATAACGTTGGTAGCAACTAATTAACGATAAGAAACAAATTGGATTCCAAATTGTGAAGAAAGCAACAAGAAAGCAAGTTATTCATTTACCCAAAATGCATAGCAATTCATTGATTACAGTCCTGATGACCTACGTCTTGAATGAGCATTACATTAAAAAAAAACAAAATACCTTGTCACTTTACTAGTGACAAGGTATCACTAGTAAAATAAGTCCTCGATTTACATCATGATGCATTACCTTCCTCTAAAACCTATTCGCGTTGACCCAACAGCCAAATAATCTTAGCGTAATTGACTACTTGACCCAAATACTCGTTCTTCGCTGCATCCTTCACTAAAGTCAGGGGCACTGCTTACGATCGATCGGAAAATATTTTAATTTAAATTTCGTTATGTATTTGAAACTGTTTTGTGGTCGTGGTCATCTTGACTTGTGTTACTGTTCCAACTGCAAGAAACAAATCTCCTAATCAGCTTCAATATATGGAAAAATTTGGGCGTGGATAAAAAATGATAGCGTTTGAACGAAAATTGTTCAACTAAAATTCATTTTCAAAAAAATATCAAGGTAATTAAAACATGTTTTCTTCCATTTTGTTAAATAATTTAGCCCGAGAGATCCCGGAGGTTAGCATGGCTGATACTCCAGGAGAGTGACTCGTTACGCCTTCTCGGGCTAACATTCTCGACGGACATCTAGCGGAAAGACTATATTGAATCCATTGCTAGGTCAGCTGCTAAGAAAATTGGTTCATTCTCGAGCTAGACAATTTTTCTCCTTAGAATCTATTTTGCGTATCTATAACTCTACTATTCGTCCGTGCTTAGAATATTGCTGCCACATTAGGTCCTGTGCTCATATATATATATATATATATATATATATATATATATATATATATATATATATATATATATCCATGATAAAATCCAAAGAATCAGCAATATTATTGGTCCTGGCCTGGCCTCTCGTCTGCAGTCACTTTCCCACTGCCATAAAGTTGCCTCCCCGTGTCTTTTCTATAAATACCTTCATGGCAACTGTTCGGGTGAGGTCTTCGTCAGGGTACCTAGACTTAATGAATATTAGGGCAGTACTAAACTGGCGACGATGTCTCACAAATTTACATTTGAGATGGCTAGATGCAACCGTAAGATCTATGCTAACAGATTTTCTCACCTTTTTCACTTGTGCAACTCTCTTCCGGCTCCAGGTTTTTCAGTCAACTATAATCTTAATGTTCAAAAATTTAAATGCTATGTCAATCGCTATCTACTGTCCTCCTGATTACTCTTCTTTTGTTCTCGCTCCTTAGTAACATTTCTGTTTTGTAATTCTTCCACAACCAGTAACTCATTGTATCTTAGTGGCTATACTTCCTTAGATGGGGTGATCACGATTTTAAAAAAATTACCGCTGAATTTATCGTGGTTAGTTAATTTTTGCATGCTAAGTCTGGTTGGGTTATTAAATGTCAAAATCATTCTTTTGTTTATCATTATATTTGAGTATATAACCATTTACATGGTTCTGGGGTAGGTCAATATTGGTCGTTTATAGTTTAGTCTATAAGCATTTACTAGGGTCAAGTATTTATTTGGTAGGTGGCTCGTTTTTTTAGGGAGTCTGTCTTCACTGCAGGAGATGCAGTCAGTGTTTTCCAGGCTTCGATGATAGAGCCCTTAAATTATTAGATTAAATCCACTTGCTTGCATTTAGTGACATGCTACATTCGTATATGGAGTAAGGGGAGCTCCTATAGAACAGTCAAGTTTTTTGCTTGTAAACTATTGCTACCTATAATTTATTTAAAGGACAATGACCTTTTTTTTTGCCATCCCATGTTTTGAAAGGACGGTAGATATATGTTTCAAGTCATTTATTTGTCTATATAGTCGTATTTGTGTGTCGTCGTCGGGTAATGGTTAGCTAGATTGTCCTCACTTCGTACCCCATACATATTTCCTTGTGCCAAAATGAATTATTAAACCAGGCTATAAAGTAGCTATTTATTAGTGCGCCCATTCGAATGGGTCAAAGGGTGAAGTTTAAAGTGGGATGTACTTTCGACTATTATGCTGAAGCCCTCTTGGCACTCTTCTTTTTGGAGGCCCCCGATATCAATGATTGATTCTGCCTCCCGCCAAATGGGATAGCTGAGGGGCTGCCTGGGTGGAGGATGTGTTCTTATACTCAAACCAGCCATGCCATATACACAGAACTGAATCATTCTCATTTATTTCGTATTCCATTGATAAGAAGTTCAATTCGAGTAGTTTCTTCCCAACCTGTTTTGGGTTTTTTTTATACATTTCACCCTAAGCAAGGCAGGAGTGCCACTAGTACGCAAAGCCGTACAGAGAGTGGGAGCAGGAGTAAAAAGGTATGATAGCGTAAAGGATGAAGAGAAGGATAGGGAATTAGATCAAGGCATCTGGAGATGTCGATTGACATTGCATATGAATATTTGGAGATTATAGCTATCAGGGAAGCAAGTAAGAGGAAGGGAGTTCCACAGACGGGAAGTGCGAGACATGAAGCTATTGGAGTAGAAGAGACGGCTACATTTAACCGTTTCGACAGTGAAAGGGTGGGACCGAGATACCAACCAAGCAAATTAAAAATTTGAATTCATGCATTCTGGGAACCAGCGAAAGTAGCTCGTCGGAGCAGTTACCATGAAAGTATTTGTAGACAAGACAGTCAAGCGACGGCACGTCTGTGTGAAAGCGACTGTAAACGAGATGCCAGATCAGGGCCAGTCACACTGCATATCCGTCTCTAGATTTTGTCGAGGACCTTAAGACGAACATCGGAGGCTCCAGGCCATATATGGCAGTGTTTTATGGAACAGATTCCCGAAAGGAGGATTCTCCAAACACTACAATTTTAACATCTTCAAATCCAGTTCCAACTTTTATCTTTCTTACATATTATTATGGTGTGTATTTACTTTATTCTAGCACGTCTAATCATCAATCTAATTCAATAACACTCTTCCTTGAGTGACACTGGAGCCTTGTATTGGATGAAATTTTAACTTTTGGAAATCCATATATGGATCAGATCTTACAAATAAAATATGCTGCTTTTAATTAGTATAAGATCAAGTTGTTAATTTTGCTACATTACTTAGTTCCACCAATTCATGCCTTTATAGCTAGAACGTAACCCTCTACCTTCGGTGGCTCTTGGGCCTTGTATTGGGTGAACAATAGTAAAAGCAAACACCTTGGCTGTGAATGACTTATGTTCTGGTGGGGTCAAGTAAACGTAACAGCTTTTTCCTACAACTTGATGGTCAGGTTATGGGAGAGTGGTTTTCCCAAGTGCTAATACACTTGTTTTCTTTCTTTAGTATGAGTACTAATAGTTTTAATTCTTTTTTTTTTCTAGTACCCTTTCTGCAATCCTGATGAGAAATCTTCGTCTACATTTCGTTTTGTCTCTTCTATCCAACATATATTTCTTTCTTCGCATTTTGACATTGTTTTCCAAAGATCTATCCATCTTCTTCATTATTGCAGCCGGATTCGTTTCATTCACTTACGCGCAAATACCGTTGGGAAAGGTATGAATCCATCCTCTCCCCCAGCTATGGATTAAATAGGAGGACTTGTATCTGAAAAAAATCATTGCTATTCACAAAAAAAGTATTAATGCAATATTTATTCGCAAATAAAACGAATTATTTTTACAATCCAAAATATTTTTCGACTTTAAATAAAAAAGTTGATAATCCGTAAAAAAACACCAACCAATCAGTTCTTAACTATTATTATTATTATTATTATTAATTATTACATTATTGTTGTTATTATTATTATTATTATAGCTTTTACAGAAGAAATATTAAGTTGGTCTCGCTTGCGATCAAGTGAGAACAAGTGAAAAGGTAGCAAGGATTTTCCACCAAAACAAGTGAGTTGCCATGTTTTTGTGTGGGGGGAAAACGTTTAACATTTATGCATGAGTTTTATAATTAAGCATCCCCCATACGTGCTCTCTCTCTCTCTCTCTCTCTCTCTATATATATATATATATATATATATATATATATATATATATATATATATATATATATATAAATACTGCGCCTCAATAATAATAAATACTCATAAATAATAAATACTATAAAATTTCTAACGGAACTTTTCAGCCATAATACTTCACTATTCCATAAAAGATGGAAATGCATTAACCTTACAAAAAAGGATAGCGAAGATTACGTAACTTTCGCATCCATTGTTAATAAATATTGTGACGACTTCAAATTATCGGAACTTAGTGCTGACAACTTCAAATGCTTAATTTACGTCCAAGGTCTGGTTTCAACCAAAGACGCAGAAATGAGACGTAGAATACTTACTAAATTGGAAAATGAACAAGATCTGACACTTCAAAAACTAGCCGAAGACTGCCAGAGATGCGTCAGCGTAATAAAAAAGACTCTAAAGACATAGAACAAGCTGGCATAGCATACATGCGCAAAGTATGAAGACAAACAAATTTTCCCTCCTCACAAACAAACGGAACTGATTTTCCCGCCTCAAGAACAGGTAAAACAAAATTTTCTAATTATAATCAACATAAAAAGAAACTACCACCAAGTCCATGCTATCGTTGTGGGTCTTGGCATTGGGTTAAAGACTGTAAATATCGTGCTAAAACTTCTCTATCATTGGTCACAAAAGTTCTCACTGTTGGTATAGAAAAGAAAGCAGAATAAGAATTACGAGGACCGACCAAACAGATGAGACTAATATAAGAAAATATGTACAAGTTGAAATGCAAAACAGAAAAGTTAGGTTACAGCTGGATTCTGGCTCAGACTTAACTATCATAAATCTAAAAACATGGAGAAAACTGAACAAATCTGTCATGTTAAAAACGGATAAAATTGCGAGATCAGTTACGGGGAAAAAGATAAAATTCGAGGATGAAATAATCACAAACGTAACATTTAACGGAATGACGAAAAAGCTAAAAATGTACGTCTTAAGAAATACCGAAAACCTATTCGGCACAGACTGGATGCAAAAATTCTAATTGTGAGATCTACCTTTTAGCACCTACTGCCAGAATGTAAAAAAGCTTATCAACCGAGGGAGACAAATTAAAAGGAAAACTAAAAACGAGTTTCCCCGAAGTATTTTCGGCAGGTCTCGGATGATGCAAGAAAATGGCAGCTAATATCAAAATAAAGGATAATGTTTAACCTATTTTCAAGAAAAAAAGGAGTGTACCGTTTGCGTCAATAGAAAAGATTGACCAAGAATTATCTAGACTCGAAAATACGGGCATATTGAAAAAAGTAGAGTACAGCAAATGAGCCGCACCGACGGTCTACGTTAAGAAATCAGGAGAAATTCGAGTTTGTGCTGATTTTTCTACAGGTTTGAACGCAACAATAAAGGACTACCACTATCCGCTACCTAGTCCTGAAGAAGTATTCACTAAATTAAATGTCGGAAAAAATTTTCAAAAATTGATCTAAGTGAGGCGTACCTGCAAATTCCAGTCGATGAAGAAAGTTCACAACTACTATGCATAAACACAAACAAGGGATTGTACAGATACCAAAGACTACCATTTGGAATTAAAGTAGCGCCGGATATTTTCCAGAAGACAATGGATACGATGCTGGCAGGACTAGAATACACAATAGCATATCTGGATGACATATTGATTAATAGCGAAAGCGTTGAACAACACTGGCAACATGTACAAGAAGTGTTTAAGAGAATTCAAAGTTACGGATTCAAAGTGAAAGAAAATAAGTGTGATTTTTTTCATGAAGGAAATAAATATCTTGGCCATATAATAGACCAAGAAAGTAGACGTCCAGACCCTGAAAGGTCTACAGCAATAAAAAAGATGCCAGTTCCTAAGAACATAACAGAACTACAAAGTTTTCTTGGATTAGTGAATTACTACCAGGAATTCATACCTCAAATACATAAACTTCGCGCACCATTGAACGAACTGCTAAAGAAAGAAAAAGTTTGGCAATGGACAGAGCAATGCCAGGAAACATTTGAACAAATAATCAAGACATTAACATCGGATTTATTTTTGGCACACTATGATCCTAAACTAGAGATTGTTGTAGCAAGTGATGCGAGCGCCTACGGTGTCGGAGCGTGTATATTACAGATGGGACAATAAAACCTATCGCACATTCTACTCGAACCCTACTACCAGCGGAGAAAAACTTCACAAATTGAGAAGGAAGCTCTAGCAATTATCTTCGCAGTAACAAGATTCCATAGATACGTCTACGATAGACACTTTACTCACTTTACTTGTAGTTCTGTTATGTTCTTAGGAACTGGCAGACGGATCACAAACCGTTAATAAAAAATTTTGGTTCAAAAAAAGGTCTACCGGTGTATACGGCAAATAGGCTACTTCGATGGGGAACGATTCTTCTGAACTATAATTTCAGATTGGAATATTTACCAACGAAAAGAATCGAGTACGCGGATGGTCTGTCGAGACTTATACCAACAAAGACAGAGCCATTGGAAGATACGGTAATCGCAGCCCTTAGAAATGAAGAAGACATAAGAACAGTACTATGTTGTACAGTCAGAAACCTCCCAGTCACATTGCAAGACATAAAAAATGAAGCTAAAAATGACGAATTTATTAATGAAACAAAAACAAAAATAGCAGCAAAAAAAAAAAATGAGAAAATTTCGGACAGCTTTTCTCTATGCGATAATGTGCTACTATACAACGAAAGGGTTGTAATCCCCAAAACTTTACAAAAACGGATACTAAAGGATTTCCACAGAGGACACCCGGGTAAAAATAGAATGAAGTCGCTAATGCGAAGCTATGTATATTGAAAGAATATGGACCAGGATATTTCTCAAATGGTGGAAATGTGCAAGGATTGTAATTTAGCAGCTAAAGCACCGCCAATCATACATAAGCCTTGGCCTGAAACTGATCGTCGATGGTCAAGAATACACGCAGACTATGCAGGACCAATTGACGGGTTCTACTATTTAATCATAGTTGATAGCTACAGTAAATGGCCGGAGGTGTTTCGGTGCAAAAATTCTACTACAGAAACGACCATAAAGTTCCTCCACGAGCTATTCACTC
>OZ010602.1:27487714-27557714 GCA_963932145.1 Acanthosepion lycidas
TTAACCGACACGATGTTTTGCTTTTGTTTCTAGATTGTGTTAAACTCATCAACAAAGGCGTGGTTGGCATCATGCCCGACATAAATGTATTATCGAAGGATTTATTTAGATTCGAAAACAGACTTGTCCCGACGCAATCTCCCACGTTACACCACGCACGTATTTACAAAAGTTACATTCCTAAAATTTTGTGTCTATCGTCTGATTTTGGTTGTTGGCGTGTCGTCGTTGTTGGGTTTGTTGTTGACTTTGGTGGTTGATTGTTTGACTACAATGGCTGTTTTTTTTTTTTTTTTTGTTGGAAATCGCAATTCGTTGCTTTGTTTTTTGCATTGGTGTTTGGTTAGTTATATTGGCTCATTGGTTGTTTTCTTTGATGATTGCTTGCTTAGAATTGGTTGTTTCATCGGTGAAAACGCTGGTTGCATGACTGAAAGTGGTTGATGATGGCATTCTTTTTGGAGGTGGAAGTCGCTTAGAGGTTCGGTTGGCTTTTGGCGGTGATAGTTGATTGTTGATTTGTTGTGGAAGGTAATTGATTGGATCGCTACTTGTTATTGGCGGTTACTTGGCTCTTATTGATCACTGATTGGTTGGTTGGTTGGTTGGTTGTCTGCTATTGGTAGTTGGTTTATTATGGTTAACTGATCTCTTCATTGTTTCTTTGGTTGATTGCTTTTTTGTTCTTTTTTTGTTTTTTTTTGTTTTTTTTGTTTTTTTTTTTGCTAGTAACTTGGTTGACTGGGGCTTATTGATAGTTCGTTTGCAATTAGTTGCTATTGATAGTTGGTTGGTTGCTAGATTGGTTGATTTATTTCTATTCGTAGTATGTTCTTTAGTTGTACTTGGTAGCTGGTTTCTTGATTGATTTTTGGCTGATTTGTCATTCGTATTTCGTTGTTTGGTAGCGTGTTGATTGCTTAATTGGTTAGTTAGTTATCTGATTAGTAGCTGGCTGGTTGGTTAGTAGCTGGCTGGTTGGTAGAGATGACTGATTGTAACTGTCTTTCTTGGTTGGTTTATTATGGATTTCAGTCTAGATGTAGTTTATATTATGGTTGTTATTGGTAGTTTATCATTTTGGGATGGAGTGAGGTTGTTGATGTTGTTGATTTGTTGGTGAAATAGAGAGGAGGGGAAATGAGAGTGGAAAATGTGAAGAATTGAGAGAGATGCGAGTGAGAACATAGAAAAGAAGGAATAAACGTGTTAAAAAGGAGAGATGAAATAGAGAGGAGAGAAAGAGGAATAGAGAAAGAGAGGGAGAGATGAGGGAGAAAAACGGATAAGTGAAGAAAACGAGTAAAAATGACAGCTGAAATAGAGAGGAGGGAAAGAAAACGTAAAAGAGAGAGAGAGAGGTTCGGGGGAGAAAAAGATAAATGAAAGAAAACGTAAGAAACAGAGACAATAAAGAGAGTAAGAAAAAGAAAATAAATGAAGAGGAGTAGAAAAAAAGAAAGAAAGAAAGAATAAAGAATAGTGAAGGTAATAAAAAACTCATGTGAAATAAAAGACAAAGAAGGGAAAGAGAGAAGAAGAAAATATGAAAAATAAAGAAACAATGGTGAAGATGATAAAAAACTAGATAGATAGATTGAGATAGATAGATAGATAGAAATGAACGGATTTAGATAGATAGATAGAAATGAACGGATTTAGATAGATAGATAGAAATGAACGGATTTAGATAGATAGATAGAAATGAACGGATTTAGATAGATAGATAGAAATGAACGGATTTAGATAGAAATGAACGGATTTAGATAGATAGATAGAAATGAACGGATTTAGATAGATAGAAATTAACGGATTTAGATAGATAGATAGAAATGAACGGATTGAGATAGATAGATAGAAATGAACGGATTTAGATAGATAGAAATGAACGGATTGAGATAGATAGAAATGAACGGATTGAGATAGATAGAAATGAACGGATTTAGATAGATAGATAGAAATGAACGGATTTAGATAGATAGATAGAAATGAACGGATTGAGATAGATAGATAGATAGAAATGAAAGGATTGAGAAAGAATGAAAGGATTGAGAAAGAAAGAAAGAAACAATTTGCCTGAAAGCAAACAGAAAGCAATGCCAAAAGAAATAAAAGAAAGAAAAGAAACGAAGATAAGAGAATGTAAGAAAGAGAAAGACGGGAAAGAAAGAATCTAAGAAAATAGTAGAAAGAATGTAATAGATAACGTAGAGATGGAAAGACTTGAAATAGAAAAGAGGAAATTTGAGTATTTAAGAAATAGGAAAAAAAAGAAAGAAGTTAGCTTAGGGATAAATGAATAAGTCAGACTGAAGGAAGAAACAAACAAAACGAAATTGATAAAGGGAGACAATTCAAGGACTAAACGAAGGACGTAACGCAAACGTAAGAAATTTGTGTAAATGTGGGAGAGGATTAACAAAAAAAGAAAAAAAAATAAGATGGCCGCTGGGAGTAAATAAAGAAAACCAAAAGAAGTAAAGTGAGAGTAACTGGAAAAAAAAAGCAGAAATAAATTGACAAAAAAGAAAAAAAAAGGCAATGAAATAAAATTCAATAAAGGGAAGAAGTACATCTGGGCCACCTGTTTTCAATTCAAACCGTGCTGTGGACGTCGTTTGTTAAGACCTATCCCGCATTTTAAAGTTTCTTCTCTTTCATTCAATGACCTTGACACCAATCTCTCCTCTTTCGATCTTTCTCTTTCACTTCGTGGTGTTCTATCTTGTTTCTTTTCTTCCTCCCACTTTCGTTCCTCCTTAAAAAAAAAAAAAAAAACATCATTCTACCATCCTTTCTTTCAATGAGCATTTAATGGTTCACTTTCTTTACTGTTCTATTCGTTTTTACACTCGCCAGGATATTTGTCAGGCTGTTCACATCTCTCTCTCTCTCTCACACACACACACATATATATACACATACATACATACATACACACACACAGTCTGTTTTCATCTATCTGTCCTTATATATATATATATATATATATATATATATATATATATATATATATATATATATATATATATATATATATATATATATATATATATATATATAAGAAAACGTTAAAATTTCTCTTTTCTTGATGCCGTGCGACGAGGTAGGATTGACTGATAACACGTCGGTCAGGTTTCGATCCCAGCTTGACGCAATCGGGCGTCTAGCCACACTGTGATGCCGGGAAACAGTCTGTGTATGACAATGTATGTAACAGAGATAAGAACAGAATGATTGATATATATATATATATGATATCCTGTTCATATCTTTACTTAACTATCTATTCCAGTCTGTTTATCTATCTCAATCCGTTCGTAATTATCTATCCCACTGTTCATATTTATCATCTGTCTATCTATTTCTTCATATATATAGATCTCGCCGTCCATATCTATCTTAGTCTGTTCATATATATATTTATCTATCTCAATCCATTCGTAATTATCTATCAATATATATATATATATATATATATATATATATATATATATATATATATATATATACACACACATGTCGCAATCTGTTTATATTTGACTTTCTATCTCAGTCTATTCATGTTCTCTTCATTTTATATCTATCTCCACACCCCTGTTTGATCATGACTAGAGCTTAGTATTTTCATATCTATCTATGTATTTTGGTCTATTCATATGTATCTCACTCTATTCATATATATCTCGCTCTTCATATATCTATGTATCTAACTATATAGCTATCCCTCTGTTTATCTATCTGTTTGCGTGTTTGTCAGTCCATATCTAAAGATCGCTTTGTCTATTTATATCTATGTCCACCTTTCTATACACTTAAATTTGTTAAATTATTTCTATTTATTGTCGTCTTTTCTTCTAATCGTTCGTTTTTTTTTTTTTTGGGGGGGGGGTTGCGTCCCTTGGTCTCCTATTAAGATCTTAATATGTTCTTCACAAAAACCTCTCTGTTACCGTCATCTATTCATATTACACGCACCTTTCATCCAGTTATTTTGTATGAACATCGCTGGGTATCACTTGACAAGCAAGTCACCTTCACCGTACTCACTATTCTCGGTAATTGGTAAATACCACGCTAATTCACTCCCTCAAAACTGCTACATTCTTTCCACAAGTCTCCTTCAGGTCTAGTTAATAGTGCTCCGGTAATTACCGGCTCGGCCGTCATCATAAGTTCTGTAGCTAATTAGCTGATAGTCATGTTTTTCTCACCCGTTAGGTCTTAGTCATCGAGAACAGCTACGTTCTGTCTTTCAGGGATGTTTCTTTCTTTATTTGCAAACAAAGAATTTTTAATCAGAATTAAACGGGAAATAGAACAAGAACAGAGCGTCTTCGTTAAAAACACTGGAACAAGGAATGCAATTTTCATGCTCAGAATGCTACCAGAAATAGCAGTCCAAATTTAAAAGATATATACCTATGTTTTATAGATTGTGCAAATGCGTTTGACAAGGTCCGCCAAAGAGAACTGTCATAACTTCTAGGTAAGCTTCAAATTATATGGGAAGGATATTAGAATAATTCAGAACTTCTCCAAGGAGCAAACCGCCTGCATACGGATAGAAAATGAATTCACTAAATGCAAAAACATAGAAAGGGGTTTAAGACAAAGGATGTCTCTTGTCACTGGACTTATTCAACCTTTACAGTGAAGCATTCCTGAGAGAATTAGAAGTCCTATCAGGATTCATTATTGACGGCCATATTCTTAACGACATTAGACATGCAGATGACAGACTGTGGATATCAAATGCAGAAAATAAACTGCAGAAACCCCTATGGAAGGTAGTAAATGGCAATATTAAACCGTTTCTTTACAAGAAAACATTTAGTATTCATTGACCAAGCAGCCATTTGAAATATTTTTTTAAGAAAATAGGCTTTTCAAGTCCATTAGCTGTTATCGCTCTTTCCAGTATTGATGGAGGTTTCCATCCTAACCTTTCATTTGAACTAGTTCGGAATTTTTATATCATTATGCTATTACTTTTTTTCTTCGGGTTACATGTGTTCTAACCTAGGAATGGTTATTGAATGAGGAATAACCAAAACGGAAGTTGGAAATGAAATGGTAATCTTTATAACATCAACAAAATACAATACTCGCCAGCGGCGTGAAGTAGGTAAACCACTGCTAGTGGTGGACTACTTAAACAGCATAATACTCCTGCTTACAACAGTGTCCAACGTATTTATGAGGATTGGGACATACCCGTTAGAGTTTATAGGTACGGTATATAACAATGTGCTATCCATTTTAGTTGTTGCTGCGTTTGGTAGTCCTCAAATGATGTGGGTTTTGTTATTTGGTACAGTTCTTTGTGACCCTGTAGAGCCATTCTACAATGTTAAAAGAAGACATTCTGGCTTCACTCGCTCAAAGCAATTTTAACCATTAATCTTAGAAAGTTGTATAGATTCTGAACGGTTCTGGCAACATGCATGGCATCCATATGAAATTCTCGATCTGACGAGGTTATTTATGATCCTAATTTGGCTTTAAAGGTTAAGGTTTTGGCTTTGTAGCGGTTTGCGGTGTTGAATAAAACTACTTCTGGCGCAGTTTAATTTCCTTTTCTCCGATACTAAATTTCATTTAACTAACAAATCTAATAATTCCACATCGTGAATTTTTATGATGGATTCAGGGTAGGCGCCATCATTACTTTCATTCCAATCCCAGATCATAGATTCAGTTTTCGAAAGGTCTATCTTGAGTCCTATTTCTTGGAACATTTCGTATAGGCTGTTGTTTTTCTGATCAACATCATTCTTATCCAAACTATGATTACCTATCAGCATAGCCGCTCTTATCATCAGTACATTAGCCTCGTGAGGGAAAGCAGGATCGTTGTCTTCTATTGGTAGATTTGTTTGGGATGTGGTAATGATTGCTTAAATGGTCAATGCTCATCTCGTAATATCTGTACGGTGTAACCCGGATATAAGAGACTCGGATATAAGGTAAACCCGGATATAAGAGATTTTCTCTGGCCCCAAATTAGAGCCTGTGTTAATGTATATAAATTGGACCAAACCCGGATATAAGAGAAACCCGGATATAAGAGACTTCGTCTCCGGTCCCGACAACTCTCTTATATCCGGATTACACTGTATTTGTAAATGCCCAGGGCATAGTCAAGGAAGAGATCAAATAAACTGGGGCTCTCTTTTCCTTCTTGTTGTACTCCTGATGAGGACTGTAACATGTCCGTATTGGGGTCCTCACCAAGTATGAAAGTTTCTGTAGATCATTACAGTTTCTCTATTTGATACATTAATTGGATTCGATGTTTGAAAGGTGGTTTCTAATAGATGAGAAGTCTCTATTGATATGGTCATATGCTGCTGTGAGGTTGACAAAGGTTATACAATTTTCTATTAGAGACGTAAGCAAAGTCTTGGAATTGTTTGGTATATATGCCATCATTGCATCATTTACCAGAACGAAAAACAAATTGTGGCGTGAGTTGACTTTCATAAAATAATAAGGGCCTAGTTAACATAATGTTCATTAATACTTTCACCATGACGGATCTGATTGAAATACCTCTGTATATGTGATGTTCTTGAGGGCTACCTTTCTGTTTCCATAGTGCATTAATGCGTGACAAACCCCACTTTTTAGTGATGTATTTCAGGTTCCAGATTTCTTTCATAATATGAATTCGAAGAGAAAGAAAGCTATTTAGAAAAATCCAGCCTCAATATCGAATGATGTTTTACTATTATTTAGTATTTAAATAGCTTTCTTAATTCCCTCCTATGTAGGTTCGTTATTGTTTATGTTTGGAGACTGACTTTGTAATGATTAGAATTAATATTGGTATATGTTCTATTTTCTACGGGTATCTTAAGTTTAGCACCCTATCGGCTCGGGCTGTAGAATACGCTGACTGCACCTCTGCAGAGGGTAAGACCCCTCCCCCCAATGGGGCGTCCTGGCTATAACGATAAACTACATCCACGTCCTGGGTAAGACAATAAACTACGTCCAACTATAAGGCCTCTAATAAGGAGGTTTTGAGGAGCGTGGAACCATCTCTTAACTGCTGGTGTTCCCAGGTCCACCCTGACCCGGGGATTAGGGTCCCAGTTATGGGCAAATAGTTAACCCTGAAACTGAGGTAAAAAGCATTATAAAAGTGTAAAACAGGTTTTAATACCATAGTTTGGAAAAAATTATTATCAGAAATTATTTTTTGAAAAAAAAAAAAAAAAAACTATTACCAGCAAATACGTTTTTGAAAAAAATTACTAGCAATACATGTGATTGTACTAAAAAATATGAGTAATTGAAAAATGGTTCAAATATATATGTATACATACACACCTTTTTTTTTTTACCAAACTATCACTATGTATCTATTTCAAAAATTTTGATGGCATTAAATGACCCACTGAGATTGATATGCCATAAAGCAAAACAACCAACCAACTTTAAGTTTAGTGTGATCAGGGTTGAAATGAGATTCAATCTGTCTTTCGAGATCAGGACATTTCTTCTGTGGAGGTTTTGACTGTGAATGGATGTTATCCCTTGGAGTTTTCCTTGGTTTATGTGGGCGGTGGAAGCGAGTTATTTTCTTGGCTGGTGTTGTCAGTTCAGTTACAAATAGTCTTTGATTTTATTCAAAGTAGTAGTTGTATACTCCAACATCTGTCACAAACTGTCTAATCCAAGAGTCTGAGACGCTGAAGTCAGTAATCTTTTTGTTACATTATCTGGGCTATGCCATGTGATTCAGTGTTTTCTGGGATGATCAAACCATGTTTTAAGGACAGAGTATCTTTTTGAGTAAGAATGTTTTAGCAAGAGTCTCTACATTGCTGTCTAAGACTTCCATTTCAATCGGCAATGTCTTCTTACCATCAAAGGAAAAATGGAGTTTAATAATGCTTGGGGTAGCATTGAACCCCCTACTAATGCACAGTTTTCTGGGAGTTTTTTGGGGTTTTTTTTTTCTAATACAAATTTTACTCAATCCGTCTCTTTTTTCCGAGACAATGCTTTTTTCAGTTGGGGTATAAGCTGATATCATTCGGATCTTACAGCCATGAGCAAAAATGTCGGCAGCCATCTGTTCTTCTGACTTGTGTATGATTTGGTTTTACTACAGTGCGTAGCTGAGTACAAGAAATTTTCATTAATTTGGGGGAGAAGTTAAAAGTTTTATTACTTAACATACAAAATATTGCAACTATCTTAAAAAAACAATTTAATGATTAAAATAACAAATACTTATTTAATAAAAATGCAATATTGTTTTCGGCATATCTTTTCTTTAAGTTTTTGTATACAAGAATCCAGTTTCCAGTTCACTCTGTGTTTGCGAGAACTATGAACAAATCACAAGGCCAAACATTTCAAAAAGTTGGAATTTGGCTCCAGAAAGAAATCTTTACGTATGGTCAGTTGCATGTTGCATGCTCAAATGTAAGAAATTCTAAGAATTTATTCTTCGTTGTTAAAAAGAAATAAAAAGAAATTTTCTTAAAAAAAATATTGTTTAGCATGAAATCCTATAAAATTAAAGAAATTATTGAACGGCGTAGCAGGGTTTTTGTCAAAATATTTTTTCCAAACAAATCAGCTTTATTCAAATTTCATCGATTGATTTGCGAAATTGAACGAAACGTAGTTTGTAAATCTCGACAAAAAATGTTAGCGATAACTTCAACAAAATTAAATACTGTGAGGATTTAGTCTAGTTATCTAAAAAAAAAATAAAACAAAAAAACAATTCTTACAATCTAAAAATATTTTATGGCAGGTTATTTAAACCTGCCAACGGTTGATAAGCCGTAAAAAATAAGGCGTTGAACGAACATTTATCTTTGCTGTTATGTATTTTATTGATAAAGGAAAATATTCGTTCATATGCGTTTTTTTTTTGTTTTTTTTCTCTTTCTTATATAGTCAACAATTATATGGTAAATTGAAACACCTGCGAAATAAAAATGAATTGTGAATGCACTAATTACGATCCTGCGTTTCCAGGTGTGAAAATTTATATTGGTGATGGAGAAACGCCCTTATTTTTTTATTTTTTTAGTCTCTATTTTCATGAAGTACCATCGTATTTCTGAACAAAAACAAAAATTCTTCCACTCAGGGTGGTGTTGCATATTGTAAAGACGGTATGAACCGCGGAATTATGATTGCTTTACCATGAAAAATTAATCAGGAAATTATGGAGACGTTACCTTCGGATAATCCGAGGGTGCTATTTTCTGTATGATTTGTCGCCGTTAAATTCACGAAATGACAAATAAAAATAATTTTTTTCTGTATGCACGTATTACATACTTAAATGTTAGATCTAAATTGAAGTAATTTTGAGGAGAAAAATTGGAAAAATTACCCCTTTTAGTCAGTCTTTTACGGAAATATGATTTGAAGATATTTTTCATATTAATGAGTTAATAAGACCTTCAATAAAAAAAAAGATCCAATGTGTTTATATATTAATGTGTTCAAAATACTCTCAATAAACACTAATTTCTAATATGTTGATATTTTAATGTCACACAATATAAGAAATGGACAAAATCCGACAACTATTTTAAGACATTTTTATGTTTATACATTCTTTTTATAGATACAAATATTTAAGTAAATGCTCTGTTTATAATAAACAGTATTAACATTTACGGACCTGAATGTCCGAAAAATTGTCATAGAAAATATGCGTCCTCCGACAGGAATCGAACCTGTATCCTATACGGAACCGTCAACAATTTTCCATGATTTTCTCCCGTACATTCATATCTCCTCGATGCGTATCCAAATGTAAACAAATGATGTCACACATTATGAAATGGACAGAGTCCTACAATTATTTTTAGACATTTTTTTATTTATAAACATAAAAATGTCTTAAAATATTTTAATGTTTTTATGAGACCATCAATAAGAACTACTCTGTAACTGAACTGACAACACCAGTCAAGAAAATAGCTCGCTTCCACCGCCCACATAAACTAAGAATAACATCGAGCTATAAAATCCAATCACAATCAAAACCTCCACAGAAGAAATGTACTGGTCTCAAAAAACGCTTTGAATCTCATTTCAACCCTGATCACACTAAACTTAAGTTACCCGTAGAAAATAGAACATATACCAATATTAATTCTAATCATTACAAAGTCAGTCTCCAAACATAAACAATAACGAACCTACATAGGCGGGAATTAAGAAAGCTATTTAAATACTAAATAATAGTAAAACATCATTCGATAATGAGGCTGGATTTTTCTAAATAGCTTTCTTTCTCTTCGAATTCATATTATGAAAGAAATCTGGAACCTGAAGCACAATGTGTTTTTAAACCAAGTAAATATTTAGCGAGGGAATATGTTTCATCTGTATTAGGATGCAACGAACAAGATGGATTATTTATTGAAATTAACAACTGGCGGCGAACGATGTCTTTCAAAAGCTAAACAAATTATTAAGAAATAAGAAAAATTCATTAGAAATAAAGAAAAGAGTGCTCGGGTGCTACGTAATATCACTCCTCCTATAGTGAATGTCGCAAATTTTCTCACAGATGAACAGGAGACTTGAGGCAACAGAGATGTGGTTCTGCAGAAGGCAGCTGAGAATACAATAGACGGAACATGTGAGCAAATGGGAAGTTTTAATGAAAATGGATACAAAAAGGACGCTTACACTTAGAACCAGAAAAAGAGTTGAAATTTCTGGCTCACATAATGAGAAAAGAAGGTTGTAGAATTTGACACTCACATGACAGGAGTGACAAAAGTAAACCGATCTAACTAGATTGGATACCAGAAGAGGGAGTGGGCGTAATAAAAAGACTAAGGGAGAGGAAGTTGTGGATAGCCATGATCACCCACGTTCTGAAGAATACATAAAAAAGAGCCAATGAAAAAAAAATATTGGTGCTATATCTAGTGGACTGGATAATCTTCCCTGTCTAGCCTTGATAGATATTTCAAGCCTGTCGCTGCTCTATTGCATTTCCATGACAAATGTTCAGGTTAGATTCATTCTTTAGCTTCGCCTTTACATTTGTGGAAGCACGGTTGAATAACGAGTACAGAAACAGGAGATCCGAGTTCGAATTCCACTCGAGTTCATTACATTCACTTACTTGCTAATACCCTTGGGAAAGGTATGAGTCCATCTCTTCTCCCCACGTATGAGTAAGATAGCAGGACAGACTGGGTTCTATAACTATTACACTATTCTGCTTTGAATGCAACCCTGAACCTCAATTATAAGATGGAGGGGAGTGGTGACTACAGCGGCGGCGCAAAATACGCTAACTGAATAAATGAGTGATGAACATTCAGTCATATGACATAAGTAGCAACGGACATGTCATGATTGTCGTCACTTCCACGGAAATGTTCGATATGAAGGCAAGTTTAAAAGTTCGCGTCGGGGGACTAAAAATTAGAACAGGTTAATCGATTAATGCCAACCGAAAAATCAGAAGCACGTTTGAATAATGAGTTCATGAATAAGAGATCCGAGTTCGAATTCCACTCAAGTTCATTACATTCACTTACTTGCTAATACCCTTGGGAAAGGTATGAGTCCATCTCTTGTTCCCACGTATGAGTAAAATAGCAGGACAGACTGGGTTCTATAACTATTGCAATATTCTGCCTTGAATGCAACCCTGAACCTCAATTGTAAGATAGAAGGGGAGTGGTAACCACAGCGGCGCAAAACGAGCGAAATGAATGAATGAATGAATGAATGAATGAATGAATGAATGAATGAATGAAATGTTATTCATAACAACAAATATATTGATTATAGTATTTCACTTTTATCTGTAATTTGTGTTTTTCTTTTTAAAATTTATTTTTGAATTCTAGTTTAGTTTACCATCAAGAAAGCATAAAATAGAAGTAAATTATATATTTTTGCACTACAAATTAATGAAAAACTAATTTATTAAAATGTTGTTTAACTTTTCTAACAAAATTTCTGGAATTCGAACATTTTGAAAGAGGCCTCAAATTCCGACTCTTAGTTGTACCATGAGTAAACCTGCAGGTTCCGAATGAAAAACAGACACAGTTACTTTCCCACAAATCGAAATATACCAAAATATTTTTGAAATTCGAAAGTTTAAACAAGAGCCCAACGCAGCGTCTGATTTCTCTCCGAAAATCAAACGATGCACGCCCAAGCCGCTTAAATTTCTTGTAAATAAGATATACAATAAAAACGAATCTTCTGTCACATAACTATTATTACAGTAGTGATTTTCCAAGCATAGCTCAGATGTGGCACAAGGCCAAAGTATGAGGTATCCAGTGAGGATCACCACTCAGCCGTAATTGTTCTAGCAAGACACACTTGCTAAACATTACACCGCCTCGGGGTGCCCTAATATAGTGATTTTCCAAGCGTAGCTTAGATGTGGCACAAGGCCGAAATTAGGGGGCACCCAGTGACGAGATTATTATTACAGTAGATTGTTATCTTTTGACTTATTGTTGCTGATTATTTATTGTAGCTAAAAAGATCTACAGTATTCGTCTTATTACTTACAGTAAGAAGAATTATTCTACCCATCACATAACTTTTATTATGCTATATTTCTATAGTATTTATAATAGTTCCATCTCATTAATTTTTATTCTCTTACTGTGTCTAATCTATGAATTAGATTTTATCATAGCGGAGTAAAAAAAAATACTATATACTTGACGAAACCTTTTTGAGACGACAATGAAGAGAAGATAGTTTTTGAGAATCAAAGCTGGCTAAGTAGTTTTCAGTATCACCTCGTGAAATCTTTGGCACCATCCACATTTTTAGGCATTGGGTTGGGGTTTTTGGAACAGAATAGGTGTTGGTGTGAAGGTTGATTTACTTGACTCCCCACTGAGTCAGGTTTTGATACAAGATCGGATTTTAACGTTGGGACCCGAGTGTCTTCACTCGGGTCGCTGGTCATAGCTGTGACACTAGCGTAGGAACGGATCCCTGTGCCCGGCAAGTATCAGAATGCGTATACTCCTCGAGAGAGATGAGGGTGGTGGTTTCGCACTTCAACCACCTGGGGTGAAGGTTAGCCCGCGGGTGTTGGTGTGAGGGTACTGTAACTTTTTAGGCGCTAATCTTATAAATGGATTCTCCTAAATCAACACCAAAAACCAGTCAGTGATTGGTTTTAAGGATTCGAATTAGGATACCTGGTACCTTATAAAATACAAGGAATAAGTCACGTGGTAGAAATAGTTTTATGCCATTTGGAGCTATAAAACCATTCGATTTGCTGGTAAGTATTTTTGATATCTACTTTTTGTTTAAACGTTTGTTCTTGGAAAGAATTGAACATTGCTACGATGGACGGCAGGTAATTATGTCTCAATAGTGGAATTGTACACCCAGAAGAAAATTATTATTTCTATATTACGCCAGATGACGAATATATATATATATATATATATATAATAAGTTTTTATTTAAATTTTATGAAAGTTAATACATAGTGCAATTTGCTATGTAGACATATCCGTCTGTAGAAGATCCCCCCCCCCAAAAAAAAATATTTGTACCACGTGGTTACTTAAATATTTTTTAAAATGCTTTTATTTTTTCATATTACATTTTTAGTATTCCCAATTACGAGTTTAAAAAAAAATGACTTGATCTTGAATAAATCACGTGGTATGAGAATTTTGTTTTTGCTTTCCGTTGAGGATTAAAAAAAAAAAGAAAAATAATTATTTCATATGGCCATGATCTGGACTTTTTCATCTATATTAGGTTGGTGCAAAATTAATGACGTAACAATGTCGTTTTTTGACGTATTCTTAAACCTCAAAAAACGACATTATTACGTCATTTTTGCACCAACCTAATAATATAAAAAGAAAATTCGGTGGAGGGGGGGGGTATTTATGGCCGCTATGCTCATTTTAAAAAGGCATTCAAATAAATAATTCAATGATTACCGGATAAATTGGGGGAGGAATTTCGATCTTAAATATTATGAAACAAAACTTACTCAATATTCTAGAATTGAGGGATTGAGAAAATCTGGACTCGCAAGGAGAGGAATGTGATTTGGATTTCTGAGAAACATTCTTAATCCCCATCTCTCCACAATAAACTCGCTTCTTCTGGAAGAACCAGTACACTAGGGGTTTTATATTTTCCCCCACTTTTTAAATTGCTATTTACAGCAGAAATGGTTTAAATTTATTTTTCTTTAGGTAAACTATGAATAATTTTGCACTTAATGTCAGATATTGCTGTCTGACAGGAGTTAGCAAATATGACTGTCCTAATTTTGTGGCATATCCTTTTTGAGTGGGCGTTAAATATTGGCACAAATGAAAAAATAAAATGGCACCAGTGTTAAAAGAAAAAAAAAAGCAAGCTCTCTAAATAGCTTAAAATTAAATATCAGTAGCTGTTTAATTTTAAGCTCTTTTTAATCAGAGGACACTTATTGTATGTTTATTTAATTCTGGTTCAATTGTCTGGGAACCGTCAAGTATACACCATTGATATCATTGGCTCTTCTACCACAACCCCATCATGGAAGTGCTATTAAGTAATAAAGGAAAAGATTTTTTTCCAAAGGATACATGTATACAGAACCGATAAGATCAATTACTATCAGATAGAATTTTTTTCCTATTTTTCCACTTGTGCCATTTTTATCGCTGTCATTACCACCTAGATTCCTCTTCTAGACGTGGACGAACATGTCTTTTTCATAACTTCTATTTTGTGGCTCTAAATAACTCTTCGGCTCCTACTAGACCACTTACCGTCCTGAGTATAACGATATACTACATCTGGCAGCAGGGAATCTGATCGACAGGTTTTGAGGAGCGTGGAGCCACTTAATTCCTGTTCTCAGGTTCACCCTGACCCGATATGGTATCACCTGTTAGGTTCCCAGCTATGGGCAAATAGTTAACCCCCAAACGGGGGTCAAAATACAAGATTTTTATAGTAAAAATACCAACAATAATTTTAAAAAAATACTAGCAACTCATTTGACTCTTGACAAAAATCCTCTTTCCAAAAATACATCAATGAAACCTGATTTACATGCTAATTTCTTACAAAGAATAAATATTCTATTCATACGAACCTATCCTAAAGAAACTTGTTGGCATTAAATAAGCCATTGAGGTTGATATGCCGTTAAACAAAATAAACCAAACCACTTTCTTTTTTTTTTTTTTTTTTTTTTTCTCGTTTTTGCCATCTATTCACTCAGATCCGGTTACATTTGATTGTTTCTCTCTGTGTTTCAGTATTTCCTGTCAGTGTATTCGGGGTGTGTGTGTGTGTGTTTTTTTTTTTTTTTGTTTTTTTTCTTTTAGAAAAAAAAAAAAAAAATATTAATATTAGCTTAGCCAGAATTGTGAAAGGGAAATTATAATGAATTGTTCTTTGAGGGGAATTGAATCCAATTTAGTATAAAGTGTACACACTTACTATAATAAAAGCTAAAAATCGCTAAGCAAATATTTTTAAATTTGCCAAAAATTAGGGAATATTTCAAGTTGCTTAAAATTCTCAGTGATTTATTCATTAAGGAATGCATTTTATATTGGATAAGTCATTATTTGAAAGTTTTGTGGAAATATTTTGGTCAGTTTCTAACAGACCCCACCCACCAACCAACCCTCGATAAGCCGTAAAAACGATATCGACCAAAATATTGCCAGAAGTCAGATTAGCCATTTGGATGAATTCATAGGCCATGTAGTTTGTTTCATGCCATGTTCTTTCAGCAGATAAGCTTCCTTTTTGTTTAGTATATTAATTTCTATTTCTTGAATTATGGTTGAGTTACCAACCAACGTTGGTTAAAAAAAAAAAAATCTTAATATACATTTCATTTCCAATCAATTGAATTCCAGCTTAAATTTTATTGGAACTAATTGTTTGAAATATTTTGGTGTCAGATTTTATTATGCAACTTGAAATTGTTCCTAATTTTGTAACTAGATATGATTGTAATTGATAGTATTTGTATGTTTCCTTTATTAATATCAAATATATAAATTGTTAAGGACTCTTTAAATAGTGGGTATAAAATAAAGAGAAGATATTGTAAATTTATTGTGTGATGGGAGAGAAAACGAGTTGGAGACTGCGAAAAGATTGAGCAGAAAAAAGAAAACCTTAAAAAATATGAATAGAACTGGATTTAAGAATTTTTTAAAGATAATGAAAAAGTTAATATAAAAAAAAAAAATGGATTGATAAACTTTTTAATATAAACTGAGAATTTTTACAGTGTATTGTACAAATATTTGCACATGGAATGAACACGTCGATCTTGTTAGTGGTGTCGTATCGGAAGGTTTGATCGTGGTGAGGAGTCCAAATAGTTTAGTAGACCATTACTGCTGTGTACAGAGTTCAATCCTTAGTGACGATACAATATTTTGAGGTTTTCGTTTTCACCGAAGTGGCGTAACATCAGGCCTGGTCAGTACCTAGATGGGTGACCACTTGGGAATACCACGTGCAGTAAGCTTCGATGTGCGGGTGGTGTAACGGATAATGGCTCGTTATTGTTAGTCGGACAGTCTAGTTTCAATTTCAGTTGGGTTCGTTATATTCACTTACTAGCGAATACCCTTTGGAAAGTTACGACCCCGCCACTTCTCTCCCCCTAGCTATGGGTTAATTAGTAAGACATGTATCGCTAAATCCTCTCCAAAACAAAACTACTTACAATCTACAAATTTTCTGGTTTTAAATAACCTAAGAATTTATAAACTGTAGAAAACCAATCGACATTTTCGCAGGCGGTGGGGTGAATGCCAAACTAAGGTGAACTGAATAAATATTCCGATACTTAATAGGAAGCTAAGAACACTAAGTTCGTCTTGCTGACCAATCAGTTCAGTTGTAATTGAATGCTTTATAGTTTAATTTGGTACAAGATACGGATAAGTAACATTTGATGTGAAGAAAATAATGCCTAACTTACTAATGTACTTACACATGTTTTCTATAGAAATATAAATCTTAGCAAAAACAAAGACAGAAAATCAAAGATAAATACCCCCCACACACACACACACACACACACACAAACCAAAAAGACAAAAATGATGAAAAGAAAAACAAAAGTTAAATGTAAAGCACGAAAAATGGATTGACGAGCAAGAAAGTATTTAAAGAATGTTTATGGCTTTTTGGTGTTTTTTTTTTTGTTTTTTTTGTTTTTTTTTTGTTTTTTTTTGTTTTTTTCTTGAAACTTGAATACGGATTTCTGTATATTAAATTTTAGTAATGAATGCAGAATTACCTGATGACTTATAAAACAATCAAGACTAATTAGAAAAACTAGTAAGGGGGTAATATTTTCGGCTTATATTGTAGGCAGAAGAATTATAGCTCTTGATTTTAAGATAAATGAAGAAAATTAGAAGTTCTTAGGTGTTCTTGTCTATTTATTTATTGGTACAAATCGTTTTAAGCTACATCATAAGGATCAGATAAGAATTAACATTTATATTCGCTAATTAGCCTGTTGTCCTAATCAACGGTTTCCTATTGAAAGAAATAAAAGAAAACGTGTCCTGCCATTTGCTTGAAAGAAAGTACACCTGCTGCGTCTATTGTTTGGTCCATGTTTGCTATTTAAATGTATCATCATTGTCTGCACGACCCCCATCATTTGTAACTCCATAAGAACAAGTGATAATTCTCCCATTCCAAAGTTGATCACGGCTTGATTATCTTGTCTACTAGTCAGGATTAATTGACCACATTTTTTTTTTTCTTCAAGAGTGGCTAGCTGAAAAGTGATGAGGGTGCGGTATGGAGACTTGCAACGTGCAAGTTTTGTGGTGGGGGAAAAAACGATCAGACTGTACGTACAGTGTAACCCAGATATAAGAGATTTTCTCTGGTCCCAAATTAGAGCCTGTGTTAATGTATATACAATAGACTAAACCCGGATATAAGAGACTTAGTATCCGGTCCCGACAACTCTCTTATATCCGGGTTACACTGTATATGCCTTTCCTGTCTCTGAAAGGCTACTATTAGGTTGGTGCAAAAGTAATGACGTTTTTTGACGTTTTTTTTGACGTCAAAAAACGTCATTATTTTTTTGCACTTGTAGGAGTTCGTCACTGAAAAAAGTAAAGAGCCACCGAGCTAATAGTATATTCTACATATTCTGAAAACTTACTTCCCACATTGCGAATTTTTTTTTTGTTTTGTTTTTGTCTTAATGAAATGCACGTCCTCGCCACTCCAGATATTAATCCAATAGAAAACCTGTGGTCCATCATTGAGACGTGTTTGAGAATGCAAAACAATTTTCAAGCAAAGATCTCTTGAGGGTGGGAGTGGAATAAATCCTGCTATCAAACCAGTAGAAATGTTAAAACAAAATCATTGACTGGAATTTATAGAACGTAAGAGTTCTATAATGTGATGTAAAATAATTTTTTTTTTTTTTTTTTTTTTTTTTTTTTTTGCCTAAATCTTTTGAACTGATTTCTGAATGTTTTTCTTTTTGCATTTTTTTTTATTTTCATAACTTGACAGACAGAAGCAATTATTAAGAGTTTTAATAAGGAGACATATCATCTTTCGAAACTCATGATTGATTGCTCATAGAAATATAGACATTTCTTGAAAATGCTATCCACATCGGTTGCTTAATATTAATTTTATTGTTAAAACATTGACTTACATAATAAAATTTCTTGATGTAAAGATACTGAGGAAGCACAGTGGAGTAATGGATAGCGGTTCAGAGAGCAGAGTTCAAATTCCAGTTGTATCCATTACATTCACTTAACATGTATAATCAAAGGTTTCCTATTGAAAGAAATAAAAGAAAACCTGCCCTGCCAGTGCTTGAAAGAAAGCACACCCAGCTGCGTCTACTGACTTGTTGTTGGGTCCATGCAAATACCCTTGGGAAAGATATGAATCCTCTTCTTCCAAACCAACTATGGGTAAATAGGACAGTTTACCGCAGAAAGAAATGGCAACCTATTGCGGGAAAAAATTCTGCCTCTGTCAGTTATGTATCGAAAGATATATGATCGCCTAAGCGTGTAAGCATGGCACATAACTGACTGGTATAAAGAGCTTTTCAATGTTTTGATATGAACATTTTCCTTTTTATTATAACTAAATAAAAATGTATACCTTTTTTTTTTTTTTTTTTTTTTTTTTAAGCCTTTGTTTTTTGGCTGTTATTTTGGTGAGGAGTCTTATTTTTTATTTTTATTTTTTCTTTGGTTTGTGGATTTCTATCAAAAATACAAGTATATACCTAAACGTTATCCATTCATTTCTTCATATCACATTTTATTTCCCCATTGTCTTGTACCAAACTAAGCTCACACGAACGGCTTGGTCTACGAGACGAACCTACTATTCATAGCTTCATATTAAGTGCCCAGTTCTGGATATTTACTAATTCATATTTGTTACTAACTCCTACTTGTGAAATGTTGGGTAGTCACTAAGGCTTGAACTATGTATGCACTAGTAACAATCTACTAAACTACTTTGACCCCCACCCTCACCCGTTTCAATAGTACATTTTTAACAAGGTTGATGTGTACATTCCATGATCAAGTATATTTACAACACGCTTTTGTCGTAAATATTTTTACGCACCAACGATATACAGACGTCTCAGAGGTTATCGCTATGAATAAGGGTCAGCAAATATAAATTAAAATACGTTCAAAAATCCAAGAATCCAGTCGGAAATTCCAGAACAACAATAATAATAATAAAAAAAAAAAAATGCTGGTATACATAACCCAATCTTTTACCGCCTCAAGTCATAGAGGCGGCAACATCGAATTTTATTTGCATATTTTTTATTAGCATAAAAAATAAAATATTTAAAAAAGATTTATACGACTGGTACTGACACTATTTATTGAAAGAAATGCAAAGAAATTACATTTGAATATAGCTTTGTAATATGATTCAGTCTGACTAGCGAAATTGTATAAGTATTGATTCCTTTTTTTTTTTTTTTTTTTTTTTTTTTTTTTTTTTTCCCCCCTATGGAAAATTGCATATTTAAGATATTTTATAGATAAGAGAACAATGACGAGTTATTCGATAAACAAGAGATTTTTATACCGAATTCCGTGTCTGCGCGCGAATCCTAAATATTTCAAGTCGATGGATCGACTTTTCACATTGTCGCTGGTTTGAAATGATAACTGTAAAGTGATAGGAATAAGTTCTATTCTCGCGTCTAATTTGAAATGTTTTGAATTTGGCTCTAACGACGTTGATAACTGCATACATAACTGATATCGAGGCATTATGACTGCTTGGGGAGAGAACAAAAATTAATTTTACAAAATGGACATCTGAAATAACTATTTGGGAGTGTTGTCTTTTAAGCTTACATAACTTTAGCCTGAAGACAAAACACTTGAATTTGCGAACGTGTCCCACAAAAGTTCAACTACAATAACAAATAAAGCTAATTTGTTTTAAAGAGAAAAGGAAAACCGGATTAAAGCAATATTTTGGGCTGTGATAACGTCAGTAATATGGCAAGAGTGCTTCAGTTTTGGCTAGATTAAAGACATTGGCTGATCTCTGCAATTTTGACTTGAATACAAGATATTTTTTAGTCATGGCGAACGAGTATTGTCTCGGGTACAATCAGAAACTTTGACTTGTTCATCTTCACAAAGATTTTAGATGAATTTTATGTTAATAGGAATCATTTTTGTTTGCTACTGATTTTCTCTTATCGATCTGTCTCTCTTCTGTCTCTTACACACACAGGTGTGTGTGTGTGTGTGTGTGTGTGTGTGTATATATATATATATGACATTTTTGTTTATACATTCTTTTTATTGATACAAATATTTAAGTAAATGCTCTGTTTATAATAAACAGTATTAACATTTACTGGCCTGAATGTCAGAAATTTTCATAGAAAATAGCGTCCTCCGACAGGAATCGAAGCTGTATCCTATACGGAACCATCATATAGACTGACGTGCCTTTACCGATTGTGCGACAGAGGATCGTTCGGTTAGGAAGGTCGATTTTACTGTTTTTAAACTACAATCTTCCATAATAAAAAGAATGTATAAACATAATGTCTCAAAATAATGTGAATGTGAACATGAGTGTTCTGTTAAATGTTCTGAGACTGAACTAGAATCGTTCAAGGGAAACGTAAGTCTCTCGCCATCGTTGTTGTAAAACAAACATATATATTAATATTTTTATCAGAAATGCACTCTACCAAAGAACATTTAAATTGATAGAAAATGCTAAAGAGCTACGTAATAGTTAAAAAAAAAAAAAAAAAATGGATAAAAGCAATATTTTTGTCATACTAAATAAATCTGATTATTATAAAAACGTGACGGGAGGATATGAAAGACAAAAGTGAAGAAAGACGTAAAAAAAAAAAAAAAAAAAAAAAAAATCGCCGGAGTACGGAAGCCCAAAAATGGCGGCGTGTAGGTACGGAAGCCCAAAACATAAGAAAGATAGGAAAGTGTTACAGAAGATGAAACCAAAAAAACGAATAGAGGTGGGGGTACGAATCTAGAAAGAAAAAGTTGGTGGTGGTACTAAACCTCACTTATTAACAAACGGACAAAAAACATCATTAACAAACACCAACACCGTATGTAAGCGATAGACCAAGGCTGCCTTCATTTACTTTGCTAATGACTTCCAGGCAGATTTTTTTTAACAAGAAAAATATTTAAAGCACACATACCTATATCAATATTTCAGTAAGAGGGGACAATGAAAAGGAAAAAAATAAACAAAAAAGAACATTACTTATAACCTTTTTTTATATCATTAGCTTTTAATTTTAAAAATCCATTTTGTAGTTTCTTTTCCATACTGTCCTTTCTTTAATATTTTACCGTTACGGCTTCATTTAACATTCGTTAGATTTTTTTTTTTTTTTTTTTTTTCATTCTCCACACCTTATTTAAAAAAAAAAAAAAAAAAAAATATTCCATAGTCTTCTTTATCTCCTGCTAAATCCCCCGCCTTAATATCGCGCCATTTTAAGATGTTCACGAATAAATACAATTTCCACATTGTTACCTTTTATGGAAAGTAAACTGTCAAAACTCAGCCAATCGTTCTTAAAGTGCTAAAAAAGTACAATTTACAACACCCAGATTTTATTACCAGTGACGTTTTTGTCAATACTACATTGCAAAACCAGATTTTAAAAATAAACTTTTATCATTTCTTTTTTAAAATAAAAGTCAAACCACCATTTTTCTTTGTCCTGGGGAAACGCATGATTTTCAGCTTAAAACGCCGCCGCCTTCAAAACAGTCGATTATGATTAAATCGATTTTGATTAAAGTTTTACAAATTTTTAATCAAAATGATCATTAAATAAATTAATAAAATTAAACAAAAAAAAATAAAATAAAATAAAATAAAAAATGCTTTCAATTCTCACAAAAACTCCAGCGGATTAGTGAAGATTTTGACTAGAAGCCTTTTGGGAATTGTTACCAAAGTGCTCCACTGATTGCGTACAACGCGCTTTACTTTTTTTTTTTTTTTAATGAGTCTTCAGTTTCAGCCAAACAGAGGGTTACGACATAAAAAAAAAAATGAATACGTTCCCGTAAACATCCTGATCTCGCTCGACAGACTTGTGCATATACCATGATTCTCTCGCGTACATTCATATCTGCTCAATGCGTATCCAAATGTAAACAAATGACGTCACACATTATCGAATGGACAAAGTCCGACAATTATTTTTAGACATTTTTATGTTTATACATTCTTTTTATTATGGAAGATTGTAGTTTAAATACAGTAAAATCGACCTTCCTAACCGAACGATCCTCTGTCGCCCAATCGGTTAAGGCACGTCAGGCTATATGACTATTCCGTATAGGATACAGGTTCGATTCTTGTCGGAGGACGCATATTTTCTATGAAAATTTCTCGGACATTCAGGCCGGTAAATGTTAATACTGTTTATTATAAACAGAGCATTTACTTAAATATTTGTATCTATAAAAAGAATGTATAAACATAAAAATGTCATATATATATATATATATATATATATATATATATATATATATATATATACACACACACACCTGTGTGTGTGAGACAGATCGATAAGAGAAAATCAGTAGCACACAAAAATGATTCCTATTAACATAAAATTCATCTAAAATCTTTGAAGATGAACAAGTCAAAGTTTCTGATTGTACCCGAGACACAATACTCGTTCGCCAACTACGTCAGCTGTTTGGGCAATTCACTCGCAAAGAAGCAGACAACTATGACGAAAACAATCTACAAGTAATTCAGGTTAATGAGTGTGAAAGACTTGAAATTTTTATATAAAATGAATTTTATTTTTCTTCTCTATTAACGTCAAGTAGGCCAATATCTCCAAGTTTAATTACTTTAATAATATCTCCACAAGTTTAATTACTTTAATAATATCTCCACAAGTTTAATTACTTTAATAATATCTCCACAAGTTTAATTACTTTAATAATATCTCCACAAGTTTAATTACTTTAATAATATCTCCACAAGTTTAATTACTTTAATAATATCTCCACAAGTTTAATTACTTTAATAATATCTCCACAAGTTTAATTACTTTAATAATATCTCCACAAGTTTAATTACTTTAATAATATCTCCACAAGTTTAATTACTTTAATAATATCTCCACAAGTTTAATTACTTTAATAATATCTCCACAAGTTTAATTACTTTAATAATATCTCCACAAGTTTAATTACTTTAATAATATCTCCACAAGTTTAATTACTTTAATAATATCTCCACAAGTTTAATTACTTTAATAATATCTCCACAAGTTTAATTACTTTAATAATATCTCCACAAGTTTAATTACTTTAATAATATCTCCACAAGTTTAATTACTTTAATAATAATATAAACGTAGTTGGCGATATTGCAGTCGAAGATGTGCAGGTGGGCGAATACTTTTCTGCTTGTCATTCTTTAATCGTCAGTCATCATTTCTGACGATTCTTCTCTCAAAAATTCGAACTCTCGTTTTTTTTTCCCGGGAATCCAGCCTGATCAATGCAGCTGCCTTACTGATTAGGCTACAAAGGACAAATTGTTAAAGAAATATAATCATAGCGTTTATTTGCTTTCCTCCGTACGCCGCAATATTTGTTTACCTACATCATACCTGGTCTGTATGTATTGACTTCTTTTGCAGAAGTACTTTTATTGTAATAAAATGGACATATTAAAAGATTCGATTTAACTGTTTTAATCATTATATTTCGGTATTATCAGTTATATGTATGTATGCTAGGGATGTTCTTTTAATGCCAATTTTTATTACATTAGTAGTAGTAGTATTGGTAATATTATTTGAATTTCTTAACTAAAGCACATTCTAGACGTTTCGAGATTCTTCAGGAGAGACGCTAATTTTAAAGTACAAAATTAATTTTCTTCAAACTCTTATCCTCTGTCTTTAGGGCGTCTGTTATAGCGTTCCAGCCACTTCGTGAAGGTGTCCAGGCCTTTTGTCACAATGTCTTCAAAACATCTGCCTTTCAGTTTAGAGAACGACCAAAAGTCACAGAGGGCAAGGTTTGGACTGTAGGGAGTTTGAAATCTTTATTGCCTAGCTAGCTTTCAAATTGTCTTCACGTCCCGAATGCATTCTGTAAACTAGTCATCTGTGACAAGTAGTGTTTAGTAGGGTGTTTTCAAAGAGTTGTTACAGCCGTCCCTTTTGATCTAGAACAAAAGTTGACAGGTCAACTTATTAGACGAATCGCAATGATATACGAAAATTAGGGCAGTCCTAACTACCTCTCCTAAAAAAAAAAAAGTTCTTTTGGTGGTGGTGGTGGTGGTTGTCGTCTTGTGGTGGTTGCTTTTTGGTTGTAGCAGTCCCCTTTATCAGACGAAATTTTAAATTAGATGCAATAAGAGATTAATGGAAGCTAATAAGAAAACGATACTATCCGTCCTGGGTAAGACGATAAACCACATCCAAGAGCAAGGACTATGATCAGGAGGTTTCCAGGAGCATGGAACCAATTATTAATTGCTGGTGTTCCCAGGTTCACACTGATCTAGGGTGGTAGCACTAGTTACAGTCCCAGCTATGGGCAAATTTGGAAAGAAACATTACTAGTAATAAAAACCTTATCGGCATTAAATAACCCATTGACGTTGATATACCGTAAAACAAGCCAAACCATAATACTATACCAGATCTGGCCAAACCGTGGCTATTTGATCTTTAATATGCGGCTTATGGAAATATGTTGGCTGAGCTCTTTTTCTCATCAGATAATATGAAAGGTAAATAAGATTTCAAGTTATATAATTATTTACTGCGTAACGAATTGAAACCCCATTGGATTAAAACATAAGTTTAACGATAATGTAGATGTACCAAAGACATATGTGCAAATCTTGTTCACGGCTTGCAGCTCTCAAAAATCTTAACTTTATTGGATACGATTCTTACGTTAAGCAAGTTTGGCCCCCACTGTGTACTGCTCAAGTGAATATAACAATATTAGTTCCAACCGTACATCTTAGCAGCCGTAGCAAACGATTTGTTTTCTTATGTTGAGAGCTTTCATCTCTTTACTTTTCGTTTTTTTTAAGGAAGAATTTTATGCTTTCTTTTTTACCTCTTCGAATTACGAGCATCAAAACTTTTTCATTTTGAAATCATTCTTGAAATTTATTACTTTTCTATAACTGGGATTTCCGGCGCGTAACTAAAAACCAGGAAAACCAGTGCACCGCAGAAACTGACACGGTCTTATTTTGTAGGGAAAAGATGTTAAGTTCTGTTATAATCCAACCTTCACTATAGTATATGTTAGCCATCACTAGTCTGACAATCACTAATCCGGTTTAATCAGTAATACCGTAAGACCTGTAAAGCATAAATACTACAAGAAAAAGAACACGATGAAAGTATTTGTAGATACTTAAACGGCCAACAAAATGTCCTACCTTAAAGAAATAGGTTTATACCAAGATATAACACCCACAACAACATGTGCAAACTACATATCTATAAAACATACGTTTGCCCTGAATTATAAAATTATGTAAAATATATTTAGTTGAAGGCATACAATTGCGTTAAAAATATTTAGTTGCACTCGAGAACCAATTCTCTGTGAGACACTCCCAAGTGCCTGCTTCCCCGATCACTACAAGTCTAAAGTTAACCGTTATCTTCCCCCACCCTTCATATCCGTATAAAATCTCCCTCAACGTAACTCTCTACACTGAATGCCTCCTGGGTCTTGTACAGGTTGAACCTTACTGCAAAAAAAAAAAAAATTGTTAAAAAAAAAAACACACACAGTGAGAAGGGATGCGTAAGCACAAAGCAAATGGTTCTATTTGATGAATGTCCATTTTAAAATGGACATTTTAATTACAAATTGATTCCTCTTTATCAAGGTGGTAAAATTGAACCTCTATAAAAGAGGCTCACCATTCTATACCTTATCGCGATTGTCAAAAAAATTTCATGTTTATTTAATTGCTGTTAGACAAGGGAAGAAAAATAAATTTCCCGAAGTTTAGGGAGAATTTATCTTTTAATTCGTTCGCCCCTAAATAAATTTTGCTTAAGGTGTTTTTTGTGTGTCACTTTTGTGTCTTGTCTTTGAGTATTTTTTATATACGAGTTTGTTTTTTTTTTTTTTTTTTTTTTTATTTATTTCATTCCAAGCAATGCGATAATTCCGCTAAGACTCCAGGAAGTTATACGGAGTGAAAGAGAATGAGATGTCTATTTTTTTTTTTTTTTTTTTTTTTTTTTTTTTTGTTGTTGAGGAAAAAGACAAAAGAACAGGTTTTATGGAGACAGAAGGTGGCGATTGAAGTGGCATTTAAATTTTTGAAGATTGTATTTAGGGAAGCAAGAAGTCGGAAAGGAGTTTCAGGTAAGAAGTGCGAGAAAAAAACTATTAGAATAGAACGACGGTTGGATATGTAAGTGCCTTGTCAATGTAGATCTTGTTTGCATTTTTCTAGTTATCTTTTTTTTATCCTCTCCATTAAAAGGTCGGAAAAGCTTCCCCGCCTACTACTATAAATTAGTCTAAAAGCGATATGTAGATTTGTGACGCCATCTTGCCGGTCCCCTGCCGCTGAATTCGTAAGGAAGGTGTCACTCAGTGTTTCAATACTATTGCGTCGGTGATTCTCATATAAATGACTTCAAGTTACAAAGAAAGACCATTTTTTTTTTTTTTTTTTTTTTTTTTTTATCATTACACCCCAAGCAAGGGTCTAGGACCCAATGGATTAGTGAGTGTTATATACGGAAAAAATATATTAAGGACAGAGGACAATAAAAGAACACTGATTAAGACAGCAGATAACGATTGACATTGCAGTTAAGTTTTTGGAGATCAGGGTTACCTAGGAAGCAAGAAGCCGCAAGAGTTCCACAAGCGAGAAATGTGATAGAAGAAATTGTTACCATAAAACTTACGGTGACATCTAGCCATGTCCACTGTAAAATGATGAGACTTGTCGCCAATCCAATAACACGCTTCAATTCATACGGTCGAAGTACCATAGGGGGAGACCTCAGAACAGCCTGAAAATAGTTATAGAAACGACACAGGGAAGCTACGTCACAGCGATGGGAAAGCGACTGAAACCGAGATGCCGGGTCAGGAACAATAACATTCCATATTTTTATTTACATTTTATCAAGAAACTCTAAATATATAGCAGGTGCTCCAGATCAAAGACGAATGGTAGATTTCCAAATATATTTGAGTCTTTAAAGACAATACATTTGCGAGTATGTAAAATCTCCCTTGCAAAGCATTTGGGCTTCACTTGTCTGAATTTTGGAACGACTAACTGAAGGTGTCTTTTCTTTCGAAAGACATTGTCTGATCGCTTACTGATTATGTTAATAAACAAGGCTAATGTCGGCGAGAAGATTTCACAAGGAAATCTATGAAATAAGATCGTGTTGACCGCGTTTCCTGTCTGTACTCCATCCGCCAAACGTTGAAGTCAGACGGAGGCACGAATCATAAACAACGTTGACAGATATTATCAGATATTTTGCCACTCTGGTCTGCGAAGCATTTTCAATCTTCTCAAAATGATGTTTTTGCTTTTTAACCTCTTAACGATCGCCGTAAAACCCGATATTATAAGAATTAAAATTCCGTTATATTTTCTAAATAAATAAAAACCTTAAAATTTTATAAGTCGACTACAGCCGAGATTATGATCACTGTGAGCAGGACAATCTTGTCGCCTGTGCTACATACGGTTTTGAATTCAATGTTATCCTTCTCCTGGACTTGCTACCCAAGGCTGAAGAGCCCAGTCCGTCCGATTTCCGTCTATTACGTGATACGCGCATAGGTGATCATGTATCTTTCGATACATGACTGACGAGGCAGGTTTTCCTGTAGTAGATTGCCATTTATTTCTGCGCTAAACCAGTTGCCCTTCAAGGCTATAGAACCCTGTCTGTCCTGATATTTTCCCATAGCTGGGTGTGGGGAGAAAAGGATCCCTGTTAGCACGTAATCGAATATAATGGATTCGACTGGAATTCGAACTCTGCTCTCCGATACCGTGCCTCCTGCATGGTCAAGAGTGTATAAATTGTTCGTAGTGCCTATTGTCCCAATCACTTTCGGCCACTTCAGGCATTTTCAAGGGTTTGTTGTTAACTTCTTTTCACAATTGTCGTAAAAGATATATTATATCTAAAAAGTTTTTGGTTGTAATGTGGGTGTTGTTTTTTTTTTTTTTGTTTTTTTTTGTTTTGTTTTGTTTGTTTTGTTGGTTTTTTTTGTTTTTGTTTTTTGTTGTAAATATGCTTTATTTTCCATAATTTTGCTACATTCGTTTCCGGTCTCGCGACCTTCATCAGGCAAAGAATGGCAATTTCTACATATTATTAAAGGGATTCATTTTTGTTTTCCATGTTTAATATTCTCGATATTAGATATTCTCTTTGTGTGTTAGTGACTCAAATGTCTTCCTTGAACTGGCAGTGAAAAAGTTCTGCGTGAAGGGTAATAAAACAGTTAAGACTTGTCCAAGTATGGATCTTTTCTCAATGATATCACTTCAGTATCTTCAGGAGGCTGGTATCTTCTCCATCACCGCTGAAATCCGTTAAACCTGTCACTGGCTGAAGGCCCTCAAACTGGGAACCTTAGCCGGAAGCTTTTATTTATTTTATTTTTCAAAACAAATTTCACTTGTCATGATTGTCTTAAATATTCAGGTCAAAATACATCTGACATTCTAAGCAATTCTGAAAACATTCAAAAACTTTTAAAACAGCTCCCCACCCGACATAAAGAAACTTTCAACTCTCTTAAACATAAGTCTGGCACGCTTCAAATAAAAAAAAAAATTTACTTTTTTGTCACCAGTCTGAGAAATGTATTTGATGTAAACAATGACACTTAAAAATGAACTGTGAGTATTAAGTTCAAATTTCTTATCTGAGGACCTGTGAGAATTGTTTATGTTTAAGGACGTGCCGAGCATGCGAATTTGAAATTAGAAACATCGAAATCAAGCAAGAAGAAAATGAACAGAGGACGGAAAATACGACACCGAAATCCGAAATCGTATTGGGATAGCGAAAAATACGTTTCAAAATCTAAGCAAAGTATTAAGAAACAAGAAAATTGGAAATAAATAAGAGTACTGAAATGTTATGCAATATCGATCCTCCTATATAGCAGTTAATGCTGAACAAGAAACTTGAGCAAACAAAAATGTTATACAGAAAGATGCCGAGAATACCATGGGCGGGGTAGATAAGCAACAATGAGATTTCATGAGAAATGCAAACAAAAAGAACACTCATTCTTGAAATCAGAAGACGGTTGAAATTTCCAGGACACATAATGAGGAAAGGATTTGGCGAATTTAATATTTGTAGGACATATTGAAGACTAGTGAAAGTGCGAAGCAGCAAGTAACATACCTAATGGAATTTGTCTAAATGGTTCGCAGGACAGGGATTAGGAGATATAACAAAGACGAGCTCTTATTTAGAGCTACGAAGGACAGGAAGTTCTGGGAAGCTATGATTACCTACTTCGAAAAGGGACATGACACATAGACATTCGAAAATCAGGAAGGGTTGTCAATGGCTAAGAATTAAAGCAATCATTACTGACAGAATAGCATAGTACTGATAAAATTATATATTTACTAATAGCATTTTTGTCTAGGAACAGTGCATTGTGGAAAGTGTCTGTTAAACATTTAACAATTTTCGTTCAGAACAAAGAAGACTACTGAACTCATATAATATCGGCTCTTCTATATGGCAGTGAGTGCTGGACAATCTCATACGAAGAAATTTCGGGCAAGAGAAATGTGGTTCTACAAAAAGATGTTGGCCGTCCTGGATAAGACGATAAACTACGTCCAACAGCAAGGCCTCTGATCAGGAGGTTTTGAGGAGCGTGGAACCACCTCTTAATTGCTGGTGTTCCCAGGTCCACCCTGACCCGGGTGGTGGCACCTATTAGGGTCCCAGCTATGAGTAAATAGTTAACCGCCAAACTGGGGTCAAAACACTATGAAAGTGTAAAAATAGGTTTTAATACCACAAATACTTTGTTAAAAAAAGAAAATTACCAGAAATAGATTTTTGAAGGAATATTACCAGCAATAAAAATTGTCGGCATTAAATAACCTATTGAGGTTGATATGCTGTAAAAGAAAACAAAACAAACCAAAGATTTTGGGAATACCATGGACTGGACATGGAAGCAACGAAGTTTTGAGGGACAATGAAAAGAAAAAGTATAATTTATACTTAACATCAGAAGGAGACTGTTCGAATTTCTAGGTCACATAATGAGGAAAGAGGGCTTGGAAAACTTGATACTTACAGAACATGTAGGAGAACAGGAAAGCCGTCCATAATCTACCAAACGAACTTATATAAATGGTTGGCTGATCAGGAATAAGGAGAGATAGAAAAAAGATGAAGCTTACTAAGATCTACAGGAAATTGTGAAGAACCATAATCGCTTACGTTCTGAAAAAAACAAGGCATATAGAACTAGTTTGTGTGAATGGTTGGCAGAATAGCGATTAGGAGATATATCGAAAAGACAAACTTTACTAATGGTTACAAAGAGAAGGAAGTTGTAGAGAGCATTGTCCGAACTGCTCGTATTATATGAGATGAACATATGAAGAACAGAAATCTATTCCTAGTTTTGGGAAATCTTTCAAAATATTTGTAAATCATGCGTCTTAAATTCCAACAGATACAGTTTGTCATGTTACAATCACATGAAAAGTAAAGTTAATTTCCAGACTCGATTGACGTCACAGTTGTGGGAATTTCTAACATAATACATCGACTTTATTAATTTTTGACCTTCATTTTTTTTTTTTTTTTTTTTTTTTTTTTTGTGGGAGCTATATGCCAAAAAATTCGAATAATATCAACTGGTATACTGTCTTTGTTTTTGTCTTGTCTCTCTCTCTCTCTCTCTCTCTCTCTCTCTCTGTCTTTTGTCTTCTCTCTCTCTCTCTCTCTCTCTCTCTCTCTGTCTTTTGTCTTCTCTCTCTCTCTGTCTTTTGTCTTCTCTCTCTCTCTGTCTTTTGTCTTCTCTCTCTCTCTCTCTCTCTGTGTGTCTTCTTTTGTCTTCTCTCTCTCCTCTCTGTCTTCTCTCTCTGTCTTTTGTCTTCTCTCTCTCTCTCTCTCTCTGTGTGTCTTCTTTTGTCTTCTCTCTCTCCTCTCTGTCTTCTCTCTCTCTCTGTCTTCTCTCTCTCTCTCTCTCTGTGTGTCTTCTTTTGTCTTCTCTCTCTCCTCTCTGTCTTCTCTCTCTCTCTGTCTTCTCTCTCTCTCTCTCTCTGTGTGTCTTCTTTTGTCTTCTCTCTCTCTCTCTCTCTGTGTGTCTTCTTTTGTCTTCTCTCTCTCCTCTCTGTCTTCTCTCTCTCTCTGTCTTCTCTCTCTCTCTCTCTCTCTGTCTTTTGTCTTCTCTCTCTCTCTCTCTCTCTCTCTCTCTCTCTCTCTCTCTCTCTCTCTCTCTCTCTCTCTCTCTGAACCATGTTGCTAGACACTGGTTTCAAAATCCATCGTTGATAATTTAACCTGATGATGAAACTTGATAAAAAAAAACAAAAAAAAAACACATACACAAATTTTCTTAGCATTATCTCCCTGAACTGTTCTAAACTTTTGTTGTTTTCTCAGCCGCATGCTGAACCCATGGATCTTCATTGACCCAACCGACTCTTGTCATAACTAACAATAACCGTGTACCAAAATATCTCTGCGGATAATAGATTTGAAAATAAAATGAAATTTGTTTTCCTTAACGCTATTAAACTAAGCTGGACTTTCTCTCACTCTGAGATTTAACAATGTTCCGAGAAAAGAGAATCTATTTTATTTGTATATCATCATGGCTTGGCTTCACAAAACTAATATCATTAGGGGGTCTATACACATCGTTGCAGACACGTTTGTGACTGATAAGACCAATGCGGAACAGGTATACATGGTCACAGCAGTTTCAGCAAATAGTCCGGTCTGAGCTCGATGGCATAACGTTACTTGTACATAAGCTTGCTAATATTCATTTTAAAAAACTTTGGACAGATGCTACACACTGACCAATCCTTGACTGGAAGCAGTTGCGCTTTCTGGCCGAGAAACTCACAAAATTTTAAACTGAAAAGATTTTGGTAAACTGGGAGGTAAGAAAGTGAAAAAAAAAATAGGTGAAGCGATAATTTTTTTATTTCCTCTCAAGCAAGGCAGAAAAGCCACAAGTGGGCAGTGGGTGCAGGAAGTGAAAATGAGAGTAAAGAACAGATGGCAATTGAAGTTGGATTTAAACTCTTGAAAATTGTAGTTATCAGGGAAGCAAGTAAACGGAAGAGTTCCACAGGTGGGAAGAAGCTGTTTGAGTAGAAGTAGCAATTGCATTTGGCTATTTACACGCTTAAATTCATGGGATGAAGCTCATCAGGGCCAGTTGCTATGAAAATATTTGTAGAAAAGAGTGGGAAGCCAAGTCAGTGAGAAAGTGACTGAAGTTGAAAACCTCAGGCCACGATCGATTACATTACACGGACGAATGGTAGATTTTTAAATGGGCAAAATGAATTCTGACATATATATATATATATATATATATATATATATATATATAATATTGTTCCTCACCTTTTGACCCAACTCTGAGGAGATTGAAAATTGACCATTTTTGTAAAATTTAAATATTAATATTTATAACCTACTTTTGAAAAATGATTATCAGAGCGCATGGGAAATTGTATAAAAAAAAAATAAAACTAAATAAAAGCACTTTGTCTGTCATATATAATATATATATAATATAATATAATATATATATAATATAATATAATATATATATAATATAATATATATATATATAATATAATATATATAATATAATATAATATATATAATATATATATTATATAATATATATCGCACACATACACATTTTATTGAATACGACAGACAAGGTGCTTTTAGTTTGTTTTTTTTGTTTTTTTATACAACTTCACATGCGATCTAATAACTTTTTCTTTTCAGATAAGTTATCCGAACGCTTTCGGTTATACATTTAGCCATTTTCAAGGATTAAATATTTTAACTGTTAAATAAGAAATAGTTTGTTGCATGTATGTTTTATAAAATGTTTTCATTTTTCAAAACACGATCAACATAGTGTGCTCATGTTCAGAGTTAATATTATTATTTTGAGTTTTTCTAATATATATATATATATATATATATAATAAGGTTGGTGCCAAAATAATGACGTAATAATGTCGTTTTTTGAGGTTAAAAAATGTCAAAAAACGACATTGTTACGTCATTATTTTTGCACCAACCTAATATATATCGTAGCTGTTCTCCTAAGGCTAGAATCCTAGTCTACCCTGCTATTTAATCCATAACAGGAATGAGTTAAAACCTCACTGAGTGCCTCATACGTGACTTTGTGCCAAAGCTACATTTACTAAATAGTGAAAGTCTTTGTCGTATTATTAGGCTACTATTACACATGTTTTCCAGAATTATCCCTTCTAATCATAAACATCTATTTAAAAAAAAAATTGTTTTTAGGCCATCGGTAGCGAACCATTAGGGCGGCGCAATCACAGAAAATACGGTGCAGTGAGACTAAATTGAGCCGAGTCAAAGTATATTTCTCACATCAAGCTACACTTGAGGCAAAGTGGATTACACTCTTGACGGTTCTCGACATAAACACGGGGGCGAAAAAACCTATTTAACCGGACAGCCCGCCTTAACACTATCAGTAGACACATTTACATATGCATTCCCCACGTGTCTATGCTCCAATACACATATCTATATCTGCACACATTACTGTACACTCGTTTACACACATCGGGGCGTGTCTGCGTTATCGTTAAACCTTGACATTTAAGAAATAACTGTGCGCTCTAAACGCAAGGAATTTGGAATAAACTCCTTTCAGAGAATATGTAGACGGATTTTGCAGTAAATCAACCCTCTCGAGCTGTTGTTACTCTCTCACTGCAACCCACCGTCACCAGCTGTATTGCCATTCAATCTCTGCTCTATCAAAAATCCTTAACCTTCGAACCGTCGGCAACATTCTTCTGATATCTTCACAACCCACTCACCAATTCGACAGTAAAAATCATATCTTCCAAGAGATTTCTATAATGTCCTGACGACGATTAGGAAGAGGAAAAAGATTGGGGGGGTTCTCGAAGGCTTTTTAACTGTCAAATTTAATGCCTACCGAATTGGTAGAATTCGTTAACAAGCTGCACAGATACCCGCTGTCCGGTTGGATCTTGAGGGGTGAAGGCTAAATGCTTGACTCTGATTTAGGTGCAAAATGAAATACATCACAAGGTCGTGGTCGTCATCACCATTAGTCCTATGACCGATTTTCGTCGTAGGATCGCTGCTCACCTGACAAGTTCTCGCTTGCGCGCGCTCTCTCTCTCACTCAAACACACACACACACACATATATATATATATATATATATATATAGGAGTGATGTATACGGAATAAATTCCAATAATCAAAAAATACTATTCTTAAAAGTGCTCAATATAGAGTAGAGCAAATATAATTTATTCGAAAATTGTAACAAATGTTATAAAATCACTACAAAAATAGCCATTTTGTTTCAACACTTCTCATGTTTAATAAAATGGTGTTGAATCACCACCATCACTTGATAAGACACCAGAATGTTGAAAATAATGGCTATTTTTGTAGTGATTTTATAACATTTGTTACAATTTTCAAAAAAATCATTATATATATGTTTATGTCCGAGTCATTTAAATGATCTTGGTTGATTTTGTTTAGAGGCATAGCACTTCTATGCGTTATGTAATGCCAAATTCTAAATATTTTGAACGCAATTGTATACCTCCAATGTAAAATGTATTGTTGGTACCTTTTTACAACAAATAGGTGTTGGTAATTTTTTGTATAAAAAAAAATATCTTTTATACTTTCATAGTGCTGTTTTTGTTTGGGAGTTTACTATTTACCCATACCGAAGGCTAGTAAATAACCTCCCAAACCACTCAATGTCGTTATTAGTACATTTTTCCTCTACCTGCTGCTGCTTCTTAAAATGGTACCTTTTCGGACTGCAGTGGGAAGATTGACTCTTATGTGTCCATACCATTTTCAACTTTCTCTTATTGACGATGGTGATGAGATCTTCCAAAGAGCCTGTTCACGCGATGGGGTCTTACACTGCTTCATTTGTGATGTGGTTTACCTAGGAGATGCCTACGATGGTTCTGTAACCTCTCATTTCTAATGCATGATTTTTTTCGCTGTAGTTCAGCTGTTAATGCCCATGATTTGCAGGCGTACAAAAATATTGAGAGGACCAAGGAACACAACAGCAAACACGACTCCTCATCTACAATTCCAACCTTCCTCTTCAGTCTAGGGTATGACGATAAACTACATTCGGCAGTCCTCTGATCGGATATTGGAGGTTTTCAGGAGCATGAAACCACCTCTTAATTGCTGTTGTTCCCAAGTCTATCCTAAACCGGGGTGGTAGCACTTGATAGGATTCCAGCTATGGGCAAATAATGGCCACCCCACACGCAATAACAAAACTCTATAAAAGTATAAAAATACATTTTTATATAAAAAAATAAAATAAAATTACCAACAATGCCTAATTTTATATTTAGTTGAATCTATAAAATCGTGTTCAAATTATTTAGATTTCAGCCTTAAAAACCCATAGATTTTGGTATACCGCTAAACAAAATCGAACAGGCAACATGAAAACTCTTTCATGACATTAAGCCGTATGATATCCTAGAATTTCTTTAAGAAACCAAACTGTATTCCAAAATATAACTTCAACAAAAACACAGCATAAAACACACATATCACCGCGTCTAGTAATTATGTCCGCACAAACATATATACACAAAAGCTGAGTATCATCTACCATGTATTCAACTGTAAAAGCAGAATAGCATCATATTTTTTATTACTTCAAAGCCACCAAGAAAATTTAATTTCGGTATTAAATGTTACATAAGGAGTTTATATGCCGTTAAACATTCGTCTTACGCTCATAAAACGTTTGTCCGTAAGCTTATACATTGAATGGTTCTTTGGCCTGGTATAGGGTAAACAGTAGCGTAAAAAGAACTATGTACACTGATAAACCCTGGTTTAATCCATTCGCAAATCTCGCTTTGTAACTTCCAGCACGGAAAACTGCATGAGTAATATTTTTAATGAAAGTTTCAGCTCCTTGCTTTGTATTAAAAGTTAAACCACAAAAAAATTAAATTTTCAAAACATTGATTGTATTCAATCATCATAATTTTTCTTTTCGTAATTCATGTTGAATATAAGTTCCTTGTAGAATTTTTCTTCTATTTCTTGAGAACTTGAATGATTATGGTCCTCCGCATTTTCCTGTCTTTTGCTGCTTTAAGTAATACCTGACCTTTCCGACAACACTTTAATCCCTGTGGTAAAAGTTTCTCCATCTCTTTGCTAAAAAAAAAAAAAGATCATGTAAGTTACTTACTGCTTTGCACTGCTTCTCTTGCTTCCGATGCACCTTGTGAGTGTTAAATTCTCCAAGCCTTTCTTCGTTGTGTTTTCATTATCCTTAAATGTTATATTTACTTGTTGATGATATTCTAAACAAGCGTCGGTAAAGCTCCATCGTGTGTGTGAAATTGAGAGTCAAGTTTCTAAAAAGTATATTTTGCCATTTTATTGTTACGTTTGGATATTTTGTGACTCTTTCCGTCGTCTATTACTATGCTAACTAAATCGTTGAATTTCTGCGCCTGATTTATTTTGACCTCTCTGATTTGTAAATTACATTTTTGAGCTGCCTCTTTTGCTCCCAACAACATTCCGTATTTTAAAAAATGATGCTTAATCTTCTTGATTACTCTTTCTAATGGTTGCCTGTTTTCTTTTGTCATTAATTTTCTTAAGGCCTGTAAACAAACTACTGCAGTTGAATGATTTATTAAACGTTGTCTTACCCTGCTATCATTTCCCAAGAATGGCTAAAGTTATGGCCACCATTTCTGTTACTGAGTTTTTTTTTTTTTTTTGTTTTTTGTTTTTTTTTTTTTTTTTTTTTTTTTTAGTATTTTTAAAATTACAAAAGGTTTTAGGAACGAGTTTGGTTTACGATGTACATATGATGCTTAAATGAGTCTTGACTTTGTGTCCGTCATTTTAGCTAAACGGAATTGTAACCTTGTTTTCTATGACCATACCATTTTTCCTACCCCTAAAAAAAGGAAAATAGCTGCATGTACATTTGTAATACAAGAAATAGCCACCATGGCGCTATAGGCGATAAATGTTAACTTCTCGATACTGTTTATTATGAGTGTGCAAAAATATAATGTGCAAAAATTTGATTATTCAGTATGATTTACATCCTCTGGTCGAAGTTATACTGAAAGACTAGACCATTAATTTATGTTACGCTATTTATAAGAAAAAAATCTGATCACAGTAAATTAACGGTTAGATTTACCAAATTCAAAAGTTTTATTGGTCAATAAATATATTTCTCAATTTTTAATTTCGATTTTTAAGAGGGAAAAGATTGTCAATCATTTTTTGACTGTGATCCTTCACTTTTTTTCTTGCTAATGACAAGAATTTCGTCTGCTTTTTGAAAGCTTGAATGACGTTTGAGACGACGTCGCTGATTGGTTAATAAACCTAAATATGGGAATTTGAAGTTCGCATGAGCCTATTTCTGCATAAAATTGAGGTGATGTCCCTGTGATCCTATTTTTTCATAAAAATGAGATTTTATTGATACTACTTAAATCTACTAATTTTTTTGTACAATTTTTTAATGTGATTCTACACTGATGCCGGTCCAGAAAGACCTTAACTCTCCCTGTCATTCTTTATCTTTGCAAGGGTCGGGTCAAGATTAAAATGGTATATTTCTGCTATCTTTGGGCTAAAGCTGTCCACTTCTTCACTTTCCAGACTTGATAGTTGAAAAGCACTAATGCTGCCTTGTGGATAATTAATTATTTTTCATCCGTACAGAAAAAAAAAAACGTCACAAGACTATCGCCACTATATCGCTGTTTTCGTTGTAAATGTTCATACTAACTACAGAGTGTTCCAAAAATCTCATTACCATTGATAACCTTGTACATATATTATTATATTTATTTACCAAATGGATTTTTTTCCGTATGTGACAATATATTAAGAAATTTTATTGGTCGAATTATAGAAGATGATGTTATACAAATTTTACCTGGTTGCTATTTCAAAAATGTACGTTTTCTGTCAATTGTCGTGTGACTTTTGGAACGCATGTACATTCCTTACTTCCACCAGTTCAGACCTGACAGCTAAGACCTACTATGAAAAGTCCATAGGGTCTTATCGTCCTTATTATCTTCGTATTCCATTGGTAAGGATGAAGTTCCATTCAAACTTTACATTTAAAGTTCCTCGCAAAAACAGTTCATGCGAAAACTGCTTTTTTATTTATTTTTTTTCTGTTAGTATAATTTTTTCTTTTACAGCATATTAAACTCAATGGATTGAATAACCCATGACATGATTTTTTTTTTTTCTTTATTGCGGGCAATTTTTTCAAAAATGTATTGGTGATAATTTTTTTTAACATTCTTTGTAATAATTTTTCCTAAAAAATATATTGCTTGTATTAAAACCTATTTTTACACTTTCATAATGTTTCGACCCAAGTTTGGAGGTTAGCTATTTGTCCATAGCTGGGACCTTGACAAGTGTTACCCCCCACCCGCTTCAGGTTGGACCTGAAAACACCAGCAATTAAGAGGTAGTTCCATGCTCCATAAAACCTCCTGATCAGAGGCCTTGCTGCCGGATACAGTTCAGTTTATTGTCTTTACCGAGGACGCTGTTAGTATAGGGTGAAAAGTATTTACACTTCTTTTTTTTTTTTTTTTTTTTTTTTTTTTGTCATCGCCTTGTCATTCACGACGCTTCGGTCGTTATATGCTCCGGCCCTCTTCAGATGATATACGTTGGAATTTCGAACCGAATCCTTTTAGTCCACGTGCCATGCCTTTTCTGGATATCTCGGTTTCAGATATTTCCCCTTTTAGTAACTTTCCAAGTTTTTGTTCACATCTACTGTGGCCGGGCATTGAACTCACAACTTTACTTTCAACGAAAGCTTTTATTCACTGTGCCATGTGTCCCCAATCACTACAATGTTAAGCTATCTTAACCCTAGACTTGACGAAGTTATCTGCACTTCATTCACTTACATCTATGCAACAGTCATTCAATAACCCTCATTTACCCAGACAATTCTAGACAATACACTGACGTGGATCCCAAGCACCGTCGACTGAAATAAAAGGCGCTGTTGAAATCCATAATTGCTTGACTTGGATAATCCTAATTCTGCTACCTCTTCAACTATGATGCAACAAAGGCTTGAGACAAGAGATGTAGTTCTATAGAAGGATGTTGAGAATATAAACAGAGCGTTTAAGCAACGGGAATTTTTTTTTAAGAAAAATAGAATCAAGGCAATTACATATAAAAATCAGATACAGTTGAAATTCTAGGGTACATAATGAAGAAAAGAGGGCTTGGGATGGCAATGATATTTAAAAGAAGCATTGCTACGAGCGATAGGAAGTTGAGGAGGGCCATAACCGTCTGAAAAGAAAAAACCGCATAGCAGAAGACTTGTAAAAATAAGCTGCGCAAACTTGGGCTAAAATAATGAGAACAGTCAATTCGAAATTTATTAGTGCTCGGCTTTTAGATGTAGCAAAATGTGGAATCCCTGTGTCCGAAGAAATTTGGTAATGTTAATTAATGACTCGTCTGAAAGTTACATGCATTCCTAACTATATTTACTTATGAAATGTCAGCATTATTTACTTCTAAAATTCTGTCTCACGGCCTCCAGCAAAACTAAGAAGGCAGTCCGCCTCTCAGTTTGGTCATGTGTTATCTTTGTCTGCCTTTTCTGAGAAAATTCGCGATTAAAATATTAATAGCATTTTTTTTTGTGCAGAGATTGTGAAGATCAACAGGCATTTCCACCACACGAACACTACTTTATCTTGGGTAAGCAAAGGATTAAGTAGTCGTCTGTTCAAACGTAAAGTACCCCTTAACTGTCAACTCTCTTGATCTGCCTTAACTCTTTAGAAATATTTGTGGGTAGGTTTCTTAATACAATTATTAGACATTCTTCTTCTTCTTCTTTGAATTAGAAGACGTGACCTACATAAGAGTCCCTAACGAAATGCGATAGTTAACAAGCTCGTTTTGTACATGGACTACGGTTAGGTTTCAAATTATTTGAAACACAGCCGTTACCACCCACTAAATAACTATTAGAATGATACAATGGGCCTACCCATAAAGCACCATTGACCATCATATATAAATAATCGGGCCAAAACACAACGCGCATCGCGTGAAAATTGCATTTAAGCATGAAACACTGTTGCCACTGGGTGTTAACCTCAATGTCTCTCTCTCAATGTGTGTCAGCACTTTCATGCTAGACGCAATCGTCAGGCCGGCCTAACGATTGCGTCTAGCATGAGACAGCCTATCGCCTCCTGAATGTTGACTTCAGTATTCACTTTTATATTTATATTTACATACGTTCAATCATTGATTATTGAGCACTTTATCCGATAAATATAGCACACCTTAAAACTATATTTCTTCACGCATATAGTCATTCAGGGACACTGTTTCGCTATATCATATCGCTAGACGTCCGAATGCTTCAAGCCGGGATCGAAACCAGACCGATATGGCATCAGTCAGATTCTACCCGTAACACTGCAGTGCAGAAGGGAAATTTTAACGTTTTTTACTATGCGAAAAACGTTAGTAGCTAGGGAAGCTCAATTCGAGATATATTTTATCTGATTTTGGGCACCTCGAGGTGGTGTAATGGTTAGCAAGCTTGTCTTGCTAGCACAATTATGACTGAACTCATAATAATGCTGTCTTTCTCATCTTTTGTAAGATTTAGTAACCTCCTTGCGTCATATTGGCATTATTGCCTTGCTTGAGGTGAAATCAACAGCGGTTGAAGAGATGAGGCAATCTGGGTCTACAGAAGGATACTGAGGATACCATGGACGGAATACGTGAGCCAAGCGAGGTTTAGAGAAAATGGAAGCAAAAAGGACACTTACACTTAATATCGAAAAATGTTGAAATTTCTAGGACACTTAATGAGGAAGGATGGCTTGGAAAACTTGACACGAACAAGGTATATTGAAAGCAAGAGGAACAAATAAAAACATCGCGTAGCCGAGCTTGTGTAATTAATTGGGGGGGGGGAGATAATAAAAAGAGAGGAAATGGGGAAGAGCCGAGAACATCTATGCCCTGAACGGATAGAGCACATAAAGGTTAAAAAAAAAAAAAAAAAAACAACATTCAAAAAGACTATTTTTTTTTCTCCCATTGACACCGCTATTATTTTAACAGTTAAATGAGAAACAATGGATTCTTGACCCGGTAAAAGTCAGATGTCGTCGTCGTTGTTCAAAATTTATATTTACAGCTACTTGTTATTAGCTGTTTATGTTAATTTTTTGTTTCATAGATATTTTTTATAAGTTTATCAATAAAAAATATTTTCATCTATTCGTTATAAATTGATAATTGCATTGTATTAATTGCTTCGCATTTAAAAAATGTTGTAAACATAAAATTATTTTTGTAATTAGCGATGTAATAAATATTGCTTACTATATTTTCGTAAATTCTCAAAAAAATATATAATTTTCATTTGTTAGGGTTTTATCAAAATTATAATAATCGCTTTTTAAAACACTCTACCGAGTGAGTAAAGGTAAATAAAATTGGTAACTATTCAAAACTTTTTGATTGTAGATGGTTTTATTTTGATAATTTTGTATTTTCCTAATTTTTGAATAAAATTATTTTTCACATGTACTTCTTTATAAAATGGTAAATAATAAATGTTTATGAAAAGTAAATCATTTTTGTAATCTTCTGAATAAACAATGCCGTTGGAGTGAAGTTACTTAAAATAATGGCGGTGTCGTTGGAAAAACCGTCTTTTTATTTGTCTTTTTGTCTAATTTTTCCCTTAAATTGTGTACATAAATAAAATCTGGAAGTACAACTAGAAATTTTTGACGCCTGAAAAAAAAAACCCTAACAAAATTACTTATTGACTTCTATGCCAGATAAAAGGTATTTTCTCTTTCAATGAAGCATATGGATAAACCAGTTGCTCACTGTAGTCTGAAAAATAACAATTTGCTGAAGTTCCAGAAATATTTAATAAAGAATTTATCTTTGAATCCCACAAAAAGTTGTCTTGTACTTACTTTGCTCCATAGCAAAAAAAAAATAGTATTGGTCGAAATATTGTGATCTTTATGAAAGACGTACTCTATATTTATGAAATTTGAGTTCAATACCAGTATTTTATTTTGCTATCGACCTAATGTTGTGATTTTAAAAAAAAAAAAAAAAAACTTAACTCAGTTTACAACATCTCAACGGAAATTTAATCTAAAGTTTACCCACTATCTTCCGTTTTTAAATTTTCAGAAAAGAATTCATTTTCGTCATGTCAATGGATTTTCCTAACTTGTGGCCTTGTTTTTTTGTTTTTTTTGTTTTTTTTTTTCTAAATAAAAACTCTGTTTCACGGACTTCAGATTCAACGAACCCCATCGTAGACCGGAAATTGAGATCCGTCCAATGAACAAAACTGTCAAAAAGGTACGTTAATATTTACATATTCTTAATGTAATTTTGTACACTAACCAAATGCTCGTTCTAAGGAAGAAAAAAAAATACACGTTCTCTCTAATATTTTTTGATATTTACGGATGAATTTTGATGAGGCAAACAAATTGTTACTATACAAACACATAGAATTAAAAAAAAAAAAATTCACAGAAACAAAGACTGATATATGGCAATTTCAAAAGTTTGAATTAAAAATTATTAGCAAAATGAAATATTTGTTAATATATGCTTTAAAAAAATGTTGTATATAAAATAGTAACGTGTTAATGATTTGGGCTAATTTTGCTCCATTAAATGTAAGATGGGGACACACGGATAAAATTTAGCATTTCACATATTTATAAAAGATGGCTGCATATTGCATGAAAGCTGTTTCTACATATAAAGGCCTACATTCGGATTTTAAATGACTTAACAGAAATTACTTCTCTCTTATTAGACCATGAGATTAAGGATTTACTTTCTGGGATTAGTCAAAGCAATCAATAGGATGTGGATTTTTTAAATATACCCCCAGACCTGTATTTTATTCACAGACACATTTATATGCATTTATATATATATATATATATATATATATATATATATATATATATATATATATATGCATGTTTCATTAAATAATATAGACAAGTTTTGTCTATTTATTTTAAGTTCCTTTCACATTGTCTGATAAGCTTAATCACATTATCGTTGAAAGACTAAAGGAAAGCACCATATTGATACATGTACAAATCCAATATAAGCTTACACAAGCCATTATCAAAGATGTCAATAAATCAAGCAACGAACCAAACAACAATGATAGTCCGCCCTTGCTGTATGAAAATTTCAAGTAACGACAAACTCGTATATACGAGACGCGGAAGCGAAAATTGCGTCGCAGCTCGTGACGCCACACATGACCACGCGAGAGTGAAAAACGAGAAGTATTAAGTATGGGAAGCTGTTGGTATAAACCAATGGCTTCTGTTTTATGTATAAAACTTGAATTTTTGTTTATTGTTTTCATGTTTAAGTATAGTTGTCAACAAGGATTTTTCGGAATTGAGTACGCGGGCAGGCATGTTGTTTTAAATGTCTAAAAATGTTAGTTATTTAAATGTAGAGTCAAGCGCCGTGAAAGCGAGTTTGTGGTGTAACCAACATAAATATTATTTAATCTGTTGGAGATACAATCTTCCAAAGGGCAATTGAATTTGTAAATTATGTTGGTTTTTCTGCAAATTATATATATATATATATATATATATATATATATATAAAGCATATTTCATTAGATAATACAATGCCTATTTTTATAATAATTCTGAGGATGATCACGGAGATCGAAAGCAAAAAATACGGCGCCTTCCTTGATGAAGTTTAACTTAACATCAAGAAGCTAATTAGAGAACCAGAAAGGATTATAAAAATAAATGAATATTTAATGAAACGTGCTTAAATGAAGATACACTGCGTAAAACACACACACACACACATATATATATATATATATATATATATATATATATATATATATATATAAAGGACTCTTTGTGTTTGATAAGTTGAAAACTTATCCTTAGTGTATGTTTCCTTGATAGTTGTTAAATTTCTTTAAGAAGTTATGTTTATGCATTTAATCTCTTATTTCGTGAGCAACTGTTCAGTTGCTTTATGATGTCAGAATATTGATCATCGGTTGTCAAAATGTAGGAAATTTCTCCTGGGGGTTGTTAATGTGTTACTTCATAGGACTTTGTTCGGATAAAAGGCACGCAAGTCTGCGAGAAAGAGTGGTGATGATTGTGCGTGTATACACGAAAACACACACACAAAAAGCTTTGATCAAAAAATATTGGTAACTGTGGTGCTGCTTTTCTTTTCTTTCTTTTCTTTTTTTTTCTTTTCTTTCTTTTCTTTTCTTTTTTTTTCTTTTCTTTCTTTTCTTTTCTTTTTTTTCTTTTCTCTTTTTTTTCTTTTCTCTTTTTTTTTCTTTTTTCTTTGTTTTCTTTTTTCTTTGTTTTCTTTTTTCTTTGTTTTCTTTTTTCTTTGTTTTCTTTTTTCTTTGTTTTCTTTTTTCTTTGTTTTCTTTTTTCTTTGTTTTCTTTTTTCTTTGTTTTCTTTTTTCTTTGTTTTCTTTTTTCTTTGTTTTCTTTTTTCTTTGTTTTCTTTTTTCTTTGTTTTCTTTTTTCTTTGTTTTCTTTTTTCTTTGTTTTCTTTTTTCTTTGTTTTCTTTTTTCTTTGTTTTCTTTTTTCTTTGTTTTCTTTTTTCTTTGTTTTCTTTTTTCTTTGTTTTCTTTTTTCTTTGTTTTCTTTTTTCTTTGTTTTCTTTTTTCTTTGTTTTCTTTTTTCTTTTTTTCTTTTTTCTTTTCTTTTTTTTCTTTTTTCTTTTTTTCTTTTTTCTTTTCTTTTTTTTCTTTTTTCTTTTTTTCTTTTTTCTTTTTTTCTTTCTTTTTTTCTTTTTTACTTTTTTCTTTTTTCTTTTTTTTCTTTTCTTTTCTTTTTTCTTTTTTCTTTTTTTCTTTTCTTTTTTTCTTTTCTTTTTTTCTTTTTTTTTCTTTTCTTTTTTTTTTTTTTTTTTTTTTTTCTTTTTTTCTTTTCTTTTTTTTCTTTTCTTTTTTTTCTTTTCTTTTTTTCTTTTCTTTTTTTTCTTTTCTTTTTTTTCTTTTCTTTTTTTTCTTTTCTTTTTTTTCTTTTCTTTTTTTTCTTTTCTTTTTTTTCTTTTCTTTTTTTTCTTTTCTTTTTTTTCTTTTCTCTTTTCTTTCTTTTCTCTTTTCTTTCTTTTCTCTTTTCTTTCTTTTCTCTTTTCTTTCTTTTCTCTTTTCTTTCTTTTCTCTTTTCTTTCTTTTCTCTTTTCTTTCTTTTCTCTTTTCTTTCTTTTCTCTTTTCTTACATATATATATATATATAAGCAAATCACCCCAAGCAAGGCGACTAGCACGCAAAGGGTTACTGAAAGTAAGAATAAACAGAACTGCTTGGGGAAAGGATGAAGACGAGCACACTGATCAAGATCAAAGAATCAGAAGATGTCAATTGACATTACATTAGTAAATTATAGCTATCAGGGAAGCAAGTGATAGGGAATTTCACTGACCGGAGGTGCGAGATAAGTTGTTGGAGTAGAAGAGATGGCTACATTTAGCCGTTTCGACAATGAAAGGGTGGGATCGAGATGCCAACCTAGTAGCACGCTTAAATTCATGAAGTTTGGGAACCAGTGAAAGTAGCTCGTCAGAGTAGTTACCATGAAAATACCTCTAGAAAAGATAGAGGGAAGCAACAGTACGTCTGTGAGAGAGTGCGTAGACGAGATGCCAGATCAGGACCTATCACATTGCATACCCGTCTCTGGATTTTGTCGAATGTTGTAACTTTGTCTACAAAGTTCAAAGTCAATCTGTGATGAACGTTTTCTCTCTGCATATTAGGGTGGTGCAAAAATAATGACGTAATAATGTCGTTTCTTGACGTATTTTTAACGTCAAAAAACGACATTATTACGTCATTATTTTTGCACCAACCTAATACATTAGCTCCGTTACCATCAGTTCCGATACTTTTTGATCAGTTCTTGTGTGTGTCACATGGATTGGGTAACTCCAGATTTGTCATACTTAAGGTTTAAAATGAATTTTTAAAAATGAAAATCTTTCTTGAATCTTATTTTAGTTTTAATTACAAACTAATAGATTAAATTTAATATTTTCAATAGGCAAATTACTTTCTTGTATTTCCAAACTAACTTAAATTGATTAGGAGTTTCGTTTTGAAATTGTCAATTTTAACGCCATTTTTAGCCACCTATCACAGAATGTAATTCTTTATTCAAATTATAAAAATCTTCCAAAAATAAAATACATTTTTCTGAATCTTTAATTGATGAATATCATTTTAAATTTAAAATATCGCAGAAATGCATTTTTAATACGGCCGTAGTAGTTGAATGTTAACGGCTTGATGACAGATGGACGTTTATCTAATGTTTTTCTACGAGGGCTTTATCCATAAAAAAATAATTGAATATAATCTGAGCTATAACAAATGCGAATGTCAGTGTGTCACGGTGTCAGACTTTTCCGAATTTAGAGGCCGTAACCCAAGCTATCATGCCATTTTGGAATGAAACCGACTCTGTGAGCAAATTAAAAACCGCTATCTTGAAATTTTGGATTTTTTTTTTTTTTTTTTTTTTTTTTTTTTGCGGCGAATTTTTTGTACGATAACAATTTTTAAGTTTGGGAATAATCGAAATTTCGAAATCCAGCGAATGTCACTCATGAAATAAAAATAATTTTTTGTCCGGAAAGTAAGGACCTACGTACATCAAATTGTCTTTAAATTAAGTGGCGGCAGAAGAAATATAGTTTCTTTTAAAAGGTAAGCTTAATTATTAATGCAAGGCTTAAATGAAGCGATCAATTTTGAGTTCTTCTGTACTTGATTGTTGACTATCACATCTACTACTCCCGACATACTGTGATGAAGAGCCCTCCGCGGGAGCTAGCTGACATGATAGGGCGGCTTTTAACTTGGTCTACTTACAATTTTTAGGTACTCAGTAATCATTATATTTAAGAAACTATTCTCCGTAATCTAATGTTTCATTGAATTTTAGATAGTTTGACTTTAAATTTACTATAGCTATTGCTTTTATTTAGTGATAATGTTGTCTATGAACAACCGTATCTACAAAAATCGGCACGTTTATACACAAACAAAACATCAATTCTTTTTAAAATATTGGTGTTTGAATTTACTAAGCTTTTCTATTTGGGATTAGTATATATAGTTTTTACTTAATATCAAAAAGGGAGAAATTTAATACAGAATTTTAAGATTTAAAACTTAAATTTTATATATATATATATATATATATATATGGAGTACGTCAGCCCTCCTCCGGAGTGGGACGCAAATGTGACGAATGTGGCCTTGTGTGATTCACGCAGACAGGCCACCTCGGTCACAAACACAGAAATACTCTCATCTATTAATGATACCCAGCAAAACTTTTCATGTAGCATTAATGAGAAAGTGCGTCGTTCAGTCGGTGGACTTCCACCGCATCACAAAACAAAACTTCCAGATAATCAAACTGCTCGCCTCGACTCGATGTGGAATGGCTTTCAAGTTACTTGCAGCTCTCACGAGCCACTTACATGAAAATCATCCCTAAAATGTTGGTTAGGGAGTTATGAATCTTAGAGGTGGTCTTATCTATTACGGTCCGACTTATATTTATTTATATATATGTTTATGTATCACAGAAAGACACACTGAAAAGTTAAAGGCCCTTCTAAGAAAGGATTAAAATCTTTTCAGTTATTTGGGAAATTGATGGGATAAAACCTTTTTTAGTACTCTCTTATCCTATATGGTTTTAACCATCCGTTAGGGAGTTTTGGAATATATATCCCGTTGAGAAAGTGGGAGGAGAACGGTGTTGGTATACATTACAGACCACAAAATATTTGATAAATCTTTATATCATACGGATTATGATACGACCCAACTAATAAAAAGCGACAGAAGAAAGAAAATAAACGACAGACATGACTGCTTTTTGACACATTTTCATTTTTAATTTTGCTGACAAATGAATTGGGTGGAGAGTGGTTTGGTGCAGGTTGACAGCAAAGGCATCTAACAGGTTCCACACGGTTGAATAACGGGTACATCCGCCGTAGACCGTGATTCATACGTGCCTACTCGAGGCCACCCCCTGTTGTTTGGGGTGGTATCATCTCGCTTTCTGTCGACATTGAGAACAGTTGACAAGTGTTGTATTGTAACTGGGACAATTATGTGACCGATAACAGTCAGAACCGACCTTTTTGGAAAGATCGAGAAAATCAAATGAATGGAGGAAGAAGGGGGGGCAACGTGGTTGTGTGTTAAAAGCGCGTGGGGGGTAGTCAACAAGTATGTAGCCTAATGATGGCCAAATAGTTTATTTTGCACAGTAAAAAAATTGAGATATATATTTATTTATTTATTTATTTTATAAAATTTCCTTCCTCTCCAATGCACTAAACGCCTTCCTACAAATCGATTTGTCGAACCAATCGAAAATAGGTCCCCTCACGTTCATTGATATGTAGTACTGATGGCAGTTCCTAAACCTAATGGTTAGTGTGAACAGTTAACAACTTGATTATATGATTAGCTTCCCTTCTAGTTACAGGTTCTATTCATTTTAATTGTTGCTGCTGTTGGAAGTCCTCAAGTGATAAGACTTTTGTTATCTGGTAAAGTCTTGTGATTATGTGGCGCCAGTCTATAGGGCCTGATAAAGGATGGTCTTCTTTAAGACCTAACGGATTTATTAACTTGATATCAGCTGAAGAAAGCCGGAGCGTAAAACGGCCGAAACATCGTGAATATGGCAATACATGTGGGGACATGTCCTAAAAATTATATATTACTCTAAACATTTCTCAACAAGTTTGGCATACATGACAAGGTTTTTTTTTTTTTTTGTTTTTTTAATCGATTTCACTCCAAGCAAGACAGTAAGTTCACTGAGACACAAGGGTCGGTTGCTAATTTTTCTACACCCAGTAGCGAATGTGGAAGTATTATCAACAGAAACCTTACTATAGAGCGGAAAGAGAAAAGAGTAATCAGGAAGTCAGTATATAGCGATTGACATCACATTTAAAATTTTTTGAGTTTAAAGTTGACTGGATAAATCATGTAGCCGGAAAGGAGTTTCACAAACGAGAAGTGCGAGAAAAGAAACTGTTAGCATAGAACTTACGGTTAGATCTAGCCAATTCAAGTGTAAATTGGTGAGACCTCGTTGAAAGTCTAGTACTGCGCTTAAATTTTAAAATGTTTAGATGCCATATTGAAGAGTTCATCCGAACAGTTACCATTAAAGTTTGAAAAAGACACAGGGAGGCAACCTCACTGCAGTGGGGAAAGTAACTGAAGCTGAGCTGCCAGATCAGGACCAATAATATTGCTGATTCTTCTTTGGATGTTACGAAGGAGCTCACAATAAATACCAAGGGCACCGGTCCATATGTAGCAGTAATATTCTAAGCATGGTCGACTTGTATGATAGATTCTGGGTGGGGGAAGAAAATTGCCTCGCACAACGCAGTGACCTAACTTTCTTAGCAGTTGACCTATTTATAGATTCTATATAGTCTTTCCACTTGGTGTCGGCTGAGGACGTTAGCCCGAGAAGGCGCAGCGAGTCGGTTTCCTGGAGGTTAGCATCAGCCATGCTGATGGAAGTCAGAGCGCGTTCTATCAGATGATTCATGGAGAGAAGTTTAGCTTTGAAGTCGTTGAAATTAACAAGCCATCTTTTGCCACAGTTAACAACGGACGTGGGGCTGTTTTGGACATCGGTTGCCATTTTAAACCTTATCGAACTGATCGGTCATTTCTCTCGAGATAGGAGTAAATGGTTGTCTCAACAGCGGAGATATCAAGATGAGAGCTGATGCCATCGGGGAAGGTCATTAATGAAAATTAAAACAAAGTAGGAGCAAGGATAAAGCCCTAGTGGACACCCGTATTAGTTCGAAATGATTTCCAAAATATGTCTGGAGTGTTCAGATGGGAAGATTCAATGGCTTGCCTCTGTTTCAGACAAGCTTTCATGACGTTTAATTACTCTCTCCTATTTAATTACTCGCTCTCTCACAAGGCAAAAATCCATGGGTTGTGTGCAGGAAGGCTTACCATCTCCTGCAATCCCATTCATCCATATCCGACTAAGATTGTCTGTCAACATAATTGCAGGCATTATTTTCAGGTAGGTTTTCTTCGAATTTTGTTTAGTCTTCAGCAAAAACCAAAAAGTTCCATCAAAACTATCAGTCACCATTCCACAAATAGCCGTCATCAGTTCAAAGATTCCTAATTTTTATCGTCCCAATTATGTATGACGTGTGGGGTGGGACTGAAAAGTTTTCTACTTAACCTCGAAAACTTTTCTTTTTTTCTCTTTTTTTTTTTTTTTTTTTTTTTTTTTTTAAATTCTGATGTTTGGGAAGGAATTCGAACCGAAAACTTTTCAACACCGCCTTTTATATTTATTTTCAAATAAATGTACTTGAATTTTGCAGACAGGTTTTACTTGACTTTAAATACAAAGGCTCCAGTTGTCTTTGAATTGAAGCTCATATAGGAATGACATGTATTTTTTGTTTTTTTTTCATTTGGTAACTTACTCCTATCAGAACAGTTTACATATTTTTGTGATAGTCTTTTAAAAAAATCTGCAATGTCATTGGTTCTTGCCTGGCATCTCGGCTTCACTTTCCAACCACCATAACATAACTTCCTGTGCCTTTTCTATAAATACTTTCATGGAAATTGTTTTGAATTTCCCTCTATAGTACAGATGGGAACTAGTTAGGATTCTATAGAGATTGTGTAATATTATGGCGGTTATATTAAGAATGGATTAACTAAGAATATATAGTTTTGATATAAGTTATGGCAGGCTTCCCCCCTTTGGCCTTGTGCCATATTTTTGTATTACACAAAATAAATATTACTTTCCTCTGTGGTACCTAGATTTTATAAATTTAATCGTAGCACTAGATTAACGACACTGTCTTATTTCATTAAGGCACAAGTGTTATTTTTTGTTTTTGTTTTTTTGTTAAGGGAGATTTTTACATGCTTGCAAATATGATTGAGTCTTTAAAGTCTCAAAGACTTCCAAAAATCTATCATTAGTCTTTGCTTTGAATATTTCTGCCACATCTGGTCTGGTCCTCCTGCTATACATTTAGAGATTCTTGATAAAATGCAAAGAATCTGCAATGTTATTGGTCCTGACTTGGCATCTCAGTTACATTCCAACCGTCATAACAAGGTTTTTCTGTACATTGTCTTTATTTTCATGACAATTATTCTGATGAGTTTTCCCCTTTGATTCCTCGACTTCAAGAGTTTAAGCGCAGTACTAGATTGGCAGTTAGGTCTCACAATTTCACTGTTGAATGTAACAGTAAGTACTATGCTAATAGTTCCTTCATTCACACTTCTCCCTTGTTAAACTCTTCCGGTTTCTTGTTTTCCTGTTAACTGCGTTCTTCAAAATTTTTGAATATAACATCAATCCTCATCTTCCGTCTCCTTGAAGCCTGTTGTTTCATTGTCCTTTTTCTCGATAGCGTTTTCTCAGTTTCTTTCACGCTCAGTAACCCTTTGCGTCTCGGTAGCATTTATAACCTTGCTTGGAGTGAAATGATTAATAAAAAAAAAATAAATAATAATTTGTTCTCACCGGAATAAATAATTGTTTAATCCCAAATAATAATCATGGTTTGAATGCTAATTTTCAAGGCAGCAAGTAGACATTCTTCTTGAATGTCCGGTAGAAATAATGATGGATAGGAAAACGGCTTTACTATGAATCATTCTTTTATTTTACCTTTTACCACAGTAAATATGGTTGCCCATCATAGCGTAATTGGTACGCCCGTCATATAGGTGTATATAAGGCGACTGCAGAAAAATATTAATATTTTCTAGTGATTCAGCATCGTCAGGAATTTAATTTTTTGTCTCGGTCAAGAGCTGTTTCAGTGATTTTTCTCATCTTCGGCAATGTTTTAAATATTCCTTAACCCTCTTCAAACCCCCCCCCCCATGTTCTTTGCTAACATACAAAAGTTCTGCCGATCTTCCAAGCTCTTCAAAGTTTTTTGAGAGGATTAACTTAACTGTCTCTTCTACTCCAGTAGCTTCAGATCTCGCACTTTCTCGTCTGCGGAACTCTTTTCCTCTTACTTGCTTCCCTGATAGCTATAATCTTCAAATATTCAAATGCAATGTCGATCGACATCTTCAGATGCCTTGATCTAATTCTCCGTCCTTCTCTACATCCTTTTCTCTATCACGCCTCTTTACTCTTGCTCCCACTCTTCTGTAACCCCTTGCGTGCTAGTGGCACTCCCGCCTTGCTTGGGATGAAATGCTTTAACAAAATATTATGCTACCATTTGTCATTGATGACAAAACAATTTCTATAATATTTACTGCTTTACTCCGATATTAATATCGCGTCCTTTCTGATTTTAGTTTCTTGGAGACAACATATATCAATGTTATAACTATATTTCTCAGATGAGGTATTGTGTATATTATTTACATTATTTGGACTATTGTCCTCATCTTTGTCGCCATATTTATTACGTTTCGGCTGTTGTACGCTCCGGCTTTCTTCAGGTGGTTGGAATGTCGAACTGAACCCTTTATTTCGCTCACTGGGGTAAATTGTTCTAGTTCCACGCGCCATGTTTAATGGATGTTAGTTATCAGTTATCTGTTAATTTTCCCTCTGAAATTTCCACTGCTTTAACCGGGTATTGAACTCGCACTCTCTGGGCCCTGCCACTGGATCTAACTAACGCCTTTATCCACTGTGTCCTTGAGGACATCTGTGTATGAATTTCTGGGTATTATAAACCTAATGTCTTCAGCAACGATTTTTTACCAGTGAAGAAGGCCGGAGCGTACAACGGCCGAAACGTTGTAATAAATATGACTACAAGGATGAGGGCAATAGTCCGAATAATGTAAATAATGCCAATAATTCCTGTTTTTCTTTATTCCACAACTCAACCTAACATTAAATGTTTTGAGGGTAAAAGAAAAAAGTATATATGAAATTTTAGATATTTACAAAGTTTTTGCAAACTTTTAACGATTGACAATCGGAGATGAATATTTTATAACCCAAGTATAAAATCTACGTCTCCTATTTGAGCTGGTGCTGCACAGTCCTCACTTTCCAGTCTCGAGAGTCCAAGATGATCTCCGCTTATTTACGGGTGATAAATTGTTTTCAACCCTGTAATCCTTCTCTCACAAACGAGATATAGAAAGCTTCTTACTGTTCTATCGCTATTTTCAAGGAAAGTGCTCAGACGAGCTACATTCGTTAGTTTCACCAGTTCTAACCTTGACGGCTACGACTAGCCATACTGCGCACATTGTGGCGAACCACTCTCATTCCGTCCGTATTCCATTGATGAGAAGTAAGTTTCACTAAAGCAGCTTCTTCCCGCGAAACGGCTCCCAAGAGAATTTTTTCCCGATCACTACAATCTTAACCCTTTCAAGTCTTGGGTTAAGACTTTAATCTTTAATCTGCAAAAATTTAAATGCAATGTCAATCATTATCTACTGTCTTAATTACTCTCTTCTCTTTCTGCCCATCATTATTGTTTCTGTTCCTAATTCTTTCACCCCCTGTAACCCCTTGTGTTTTAGTGGCATCATTACCTTGCTTGGGGTGATACTAATTTAAAAAAAAAATCTGGACAATTACCTCATAGATAATGGAGAAATTTGAAGTGTGTGGCTTTATCAATGGAGAGAAAATGTAAGTACCAGGAATCTTTAAGGAAAATATGAACAAGAAAAAAACTTTCAATCAGTAGACATTTGATATTTCTGAGACACATCCTGAGGAAAGAGGACTTATAGGACATTGTAAAAATAAGAGAAGAGGAGGTAAACAGCAAGTAACCAACTTAACAAGTTTGAATGGATAGCAGAAGGACAAAGAGGTATGATAAAGGGTAAAAAGTTACTTAGAATAATAAAAGACAGGAGCTGAGAAGACTCAATATCAGCCTCATCCTTACTTGGCACATAAAAGAATTTTCTTTTCCTTTAAAAATTAATTAAGCAGAGTAAAAAAAAAAAATTCTAGAATTTTTTGATGACTTCTAATCTACATATAACATTCTGTGACTTGTTTTGGGGAAAAATTAAGTTTTATTAATTAACATGTAAAATACTCCCACTATTTTAAAAACAGTTTAATGATTAAAATAAATACTTATTCAATAAAAATGCTGTATTGTTTTTTGCATATCTTAAGTTTTTATACATACAAGAATCCAGTTTCTAATTCGCCCTGCATTTGTGAGAATTATAAACAAATCATGAGGCCAAATGCTTCAAAATGTTGGAATTTGGCTCCAGAAAGAAATATTTACACATGGCCAGTTGTATTTGACATGCCCAAGAAAAAGGAATCCTAAGAATTTATTCTTCGCTGTTAAAAGGAATTTTCTTAAAAAAAATATCGTTTACCATGGAGTACTATGAACTTAAAGAAATTATTAAACGGTAAAGCAGAGTTTTTGTCAAAGTATTTTTCCAAACAAATCAGTTTATTCAAATTTCATTGATTGGTTTGCAAAATTGAACAAAATGTAGAGTTTGTAAATCTTGACAAAAAAATACAGCTGAAAATCCTTGGAAAATGTAACTATCACAGGGTATATTAAAAACAAGAGGGATAGGAAGGGCAACGAGCCAACTGCATGACGAGCTCATGCGAATAGATAACGGAGTGGGAGTTCTTAGCAAATGGAGATAAACTGCTAAGGGCCACATGGATGGAAAGTTATGGAAAGCCATGATTGTTCACATCCTAAAGAGACATTGAACATTTTACACACACACACACATCCTGATCCTGTTTCAATTTATTCAATATTAAATTCACAGGTAATAGAGCCGAATTATATTAAACGATAACCTCTACAGAACATGTGCGCAGATTCCCAAATAAGGAATGTATATAAAAAAAAAATACTTCTCTTTTGGTCAGGCAATACTATCGTAAAAACAGCAAATACCATTATCTGATATACATTATTACACCTACGGTCGTAGGAACAAGTCGGTCGACGCCCCATATATTTTCAATGGGGTTCAGGCGAAGCGAGCAAGCGATAGTAGTAATTTATGACACCCCATATTATGATGCCAGGTACATGGCCTGTATGACATGGGCGGGAACGCACGCGTTTCCATTGTAATCGCCCATCCAAGCCGAGTTCTAATTCTGTCCGATGTTGTTGCGTTCATTTTTGCTGAAATATCATTACGAAAGGTATGAATCGATTTCTTCTCCCCCACCCCCAAGCTACACGTTAAATAGCAGAACATGAATTGTATATGTATCTATATAAAACAATTCACCCCAAGCAAGGTGGGAGTGCCACTAGTACGCAGGGGGTGGTTACAGAGTGAAAGTGAGAAAAAAAAAGATGAACAGTGGTTGAAGAAGACAGAAAATCGACGTCGCATTTAAACTTTTGAAGATTAAAGTTTTCATGGAAGCGAGTAAACGGTAGGGAGTTCCACTCTCGAAAAGTGCGAGAAAAACTGTTGGAGTAGAAATGGAGGTCGCATTTTAACTATTTCAACAATAAAATGGTGTGACCTAGATGCCAATCTAGTAGCACGCTTAAATTCATTTAATCGGAGTACCAGGGAAAGGAGATCGTCAGTTGCCATGAAAATTTTATAGATAAAACAGTAGAGCCACTTTGAAAAAGTAACTGAAGTCGAGATGCCAAGTCAGGATCGATCACATTGTAGATCCTTCTTTGGATTTTGTCAAGAACCTCGAGAGGAATAGGAGGGGCACCAGACCAAATATGGCAACAGTATTCAATGCACAGCCGAATAGTAGATTTGTAAATATACCAGATGGATTCTGACGAGAAAAACCTGCTGGCACAAGACAATGAGCCAACTTTCCTTGCAGTAGATGCAGCTATTGATTCAATGTAGTTGTTTGTGAGACGGTCTCCAGGAGTCAAGCATCCGCCATGCTGATGGCAGACAGGGAAGTTTCTCTATGGTGTTTAAGTGAGAGCAGTTTTGTTTTTGAGGCACTGGAAATTTACGAGCCATTTCCTGTCCCGGTTAACCACTGATTGTGGGCCCTCTACAAGAGCAGCGGCCAGGTTAACTTTGTCAACATTGAAGAGACAAGAGTAAATGGTAGTGTCATCTGCATAAATGCCTACTTGAGAACTGATGATATCAGGAAGATCATTGAAGATCAGTAACAACGTAGGACTCAGGGTAGAACATTGAGGGACACCCGCATTCGTGTGAAAGGATCTGGAAGCGAACCCGTTCAGAACGACCTTCATTTCATGATTTAATAGCAATGATTGGATTAAATCAAGCAATCGTACTGTAATACTGTAGCCCTGAAGCTTACGTAGAAGACTGGCATGCCAGGGCCTGTCAAACGCCTTCGTGATATCTAGCGCCACAGCTCTAGTTTCGCTGTAATTATCAAGAGCTTGATGTACGTATTCAATGATGACCGTAAGCATGTCAGCGGTACACCGGGCAAAACGGAAGCCATATTGTTTATCAGAGAGTAGGTCGTGAGAGGTAAGATGCTTAACCATTTCAGCATTAATTAAAGCCTTGAATACTTTGCCGAAAAGCTGTAGCAGACTAATAGGGCGATGGTTAGAGGGATTAGAAGGTACTCCAGAGTTCTTAAAAACAACAACTATAGAGGAGGACTTCTATCAAGCTGGAAAGCATATATAATCGTGTATTTAACCCGCAAAAATTCATTCAAACAATTTTATTAGGTATCACTAATGAGGACTTTTTATGCCTTTCCAATTTCAAGTTGTTAATACATTGTCCAAAGTTGATATGACTTTAATCGATATCTGTCTATATTTCTGAGATGAGGTATTATGTACATTATTCGGACTATTGTCCTCATCTTTGTCGCCATATTTATTACAACGTTTCGGCCTTTGTACGCTCTGGCCTTCTTCAGGTGGTTGGAATGTCGAACTGAACCCTTTATTTCGCTCACTGGGGTAGACTGTTCTAGTTCCACGTGCCATGGATGTCAGTTATCTCCTGTTAATTTCCCTCTGAAAGTTCTCCACCACCTTAACCGGGTATTGAACTCACACTCTTTGGGTCCTGTCACTGGATCTAACTAACGCCTTTATCCACTGTGCCATTCTAATTCCAGCAATCTGAAAATTTCAGAATTTAGTCAAACACGTATTAGTTACTATACTGATCTCTCCCAATTCTTGACAATGATTCTAATAGTCGAATATATATAACAGGAAAAAATATTAACTTATATCGCATGTACAACGCCTCATGCAAAAAAAAAATGAAAAAAAGACAGAATAAATGTTGAATAGAGACAGACATTGTCTGTGGTGTTTAATAAATCTTCTCTGAAAATGTATAATTGTCTAATACGTTCCTTCGTTATCAATGGATTCCATAGATCGTTAATATAAAGCAGGAAGAGGGTAGGGCCGAAAAGAGAACCTTGGAGGACGTCGCCATTGATCTCATGGGCTTCAGATGAGTGACCATTAATAAAGACCCTCACGGACCTAATTGTTCGGAAGGATTTGATTAATTGAGAAAAACATTCCCGAGATTCCTTAGCTGGAGCGTTTTATATTTGAATTTCTTTTACTGTTTTAGAAAAAACCATCATAAGTGAAAGTTTAGGGCCTGCTCGGTGACGGTAGCAGTTTGGTTTTAGAGTTACTGAATGTTACAAGCCACTATTTTCCTTTACTGAGCTTCTAGGGCTAGATCAAGACAGATATTAGCTGATGGTTCTGGTCATCCAGATTTTTAGATACGCACCTATAAACTGTTATTAGTTTGGTGCAAAAATAATGACGTAATAATGTCGTTTTTTGACGTATTTTTTAACGTTAAAAAAACGACATTATTACGTCATTATTTTTGCACCAACCTAATATATCATCTGCATAGATATTCACTAAAGATCTGATTATGTTCTTGGGCAAATCGTTAATACAAAGTGGGTAGAACCGCGAAGAGAGGCTCAGAGAACGCCGGCATTGATCTCATGGGCTTCAGATAACTAGCGATTAACAACGATTTTCATGGGCCTACTGGTTAGGAAGAACTTGATAATTGAAGAAAAAAAAAAAACTTCAAGAGATTCTTTAGCTGACGATTTTGTGCAGCAATCTCTGACGCCAAGCCTTATCTAAAAGGCGACCGTCCTTGTAATGAATTTATTGCACCTATAAGCTGCTATTTCATCTGATAAAACCTTGGAGAACGATTTCATTTATTAGTCAGCTTCAGAAAACCGTAACCTTCATGGACCTGACTGTGAGGAAAAGTGAGAATTCTCCCAGACATTCAGTCGCTGGGATGTTTGTGCAGCAAGCTCCGACGACACGCCTTGTCAAAGGACTTTGATATTTCTAAAACAACCTATTGGAATTTAATTTGAGAACAATGTTTTACAAGTTCACATTCTAGCCTATTTTTCCAATCCTCACTTCAACCTTTTTTTCTTACTTTCAAAACCGGCTCCCAAAGCTTCGATTCTTACCAGAGATAAGAATATATTTTCTGACTAACGAGGGAGCTGGAAAATATGAAAAGGAATTCCACCATTATTCTTTCCATGGTGCCATAAAGTCTGGGGGGAACCTCACAGCTTGTTCACTTCAAACTTTTTCATTACTTTCAAAACCTGCTCCCAAAGCATTGTTTCTTATCAGAGATAAGAATATATTTTCTGACCAATGAAGGAGCCAGGAAATTTGTATAACGATTTAAGAGGGAAAAGTCCCCGATTCTTCTGAGCCTTCCAAATCTCCATAAATTTGGAAGATCTTCGCATATGTGGCAGTGAGATTTCGACCACCGTCTATGAGGTCGATAAGAAGCACAAGTCAAGTTCGGAACCACTTTCAACCAAAGAAGAACTACCTACTAAAGGGCTGTCAAGAACGAACGTCGGCTCACTATTAAAGACCAGTTGAAAGCTCCTTCCTTTCACCTACAAGACTATAGTCGTCGACTTACGAACTCCTTCAACTGCAGAATTCCTATATCTACCAACATTTCCCTACTCTACAAGAACTTTGAAGAAAACTGTTAGTGTTTCTAACCATTAACAAAATTCTACTCGCTTAAAGAACTTTTAGGCGCTCAGAAATATTTTAAGCAAGGCTTTTTTTCTGTTACGAACAGTTTCTCTTCCCTTAAAGGACTTTCTTCTCCTTTTTTTTCTCTCCTAATTGTCTTATCCTTTTACCCTTTTTTTCTGTATATATAAATAAACACTTCTTTTATTGTTACACGCCGAACAGAAGTTTCTTTATTCGTCCGCGCCTAAAAGAGAGAGAGTTTGTCCGCCCTAATCTTTGTTTTTATTCGCGTTTTGCCGCAATTTTTTAACATCAACCCTTTGATGTGGGGAAAGCCAGCACAAATTTCCCAGCAAGCCGCTTTCGTGATGAATTTATTTTAGAATGCCTTATTGATTCTGGTAGTAATTTGAAACTTTCCAGAAAATATAATTACCAAAACCAACCAGAATTCCGAGGAAATTTGTGAAGAATTATTAAGGAAATATACCCAGATTCTTCTTCACGTCTTTTAAAGACGTGGCTGATTATGGCTCTTCACAACTTCCTGTATCTCTTGCTCTAAATATGCTCCTTTATCCCCTCTTTGTCTTCTTCGTCCGCCATCCATGCTGTCATTCTCGTCTTCGGAACTGTTTCAGATCGGTATAATGCTTCATTGATAAAAATCTGCAAGGGAGAATCTTTCAGGGTGTCTACTTATTAGAGTATAAAATATATTAAAGAAAAGGAAGATTGTGTTCCGCCTCTCATCTAAGTGAAAATAGCTTCCCTGCGTCCAGCGTATTGGACAAACTGTTACCCAAAATTATGACTAGACAGATATAAAGCTTTTTTGAGGTGAACAGTTGTCAGTTCAAATATACCTTATGCGTCTTAAATGCCGACAAAGACGATGTTTTATTTACTTGTAAGCAAAACACGATATATTGAGGACGTGGGGCAGAAGTAAACGGCAAATAACTTCGCTAACAAGTTTGTGTAAATGACTAACAGAACAGTGAGTGAGGATGATAGTTAACAAAGAAACAAATATTACTTCGAGCAACATGGGACATAGAGCTGTGGACAGCTCTGATCACCGTCGTCCTGAAGGTAAATAAAGAAGCTAGTCGTGTCGGAGTTAGCTCCTCCTAAATTTCCTAATTATTTACTAGGGGTCGCTCTCCCTATATTATAAATACTGGGCAACTTCTTGCCTCGTTCTTTTTTCTTTTTTTTTTTTTTTTTTTTTTTTTTTCATTTCATTTCAGTGAACACACTTACAATGTAAGCTTTCTTAGAAGATGGCGTCTCCCAACTTCTGGGAAGACGCCATGAACATTATACCCACATAGACGTACGTACGAACATTCACCAAAGAACAAACACAAATGTTCACACACACACACACACGCACGCAAATGTTAATGTTTATGTCCATTATGTCCATTGTCTTGAAGGTTACCCAAGTACCTGATGAAGGCCGGAGGACACAACGACTGAAACGTTGTAATAATAACAATGATGAAAACAATAGTCCACGTGTAAATAATGTAAATAAATATTATCATTACTATCACGATCACGAGTGCCGTTACTCATCGAGTTATAGGGGCAGCCACAGTAGAAGTGGTGTGTCTTGAGTAAGATAGCCTGACGGGGACCAACCCTCTACAGGCTGGTTTGAATTCAGTGTTTTTCCTTCTCTTAAACCTGTTGCTACCCAAGGCTATAAAGCCACTCCGGTTTGCTATTTATCCATAGCCGGAGAGAAGAGATGGAGTCATACTCCTCCGGAGGGTATTAGCACGTAAGTAAATATAATGAACTCGACTGGAATTCGAACTCAGCTCTTCGATTAGTCAACCCGAGCCATTACTCCACCGTGCCTTCTAGCTACATGTAATTTAAAAAGCTGTACATTTTATTTCCTGTGTGTTTGCATTATTTTTCTTTTTTTTTTTCTCATGATCATATCTTAAAATTTCTTTAACAATACAGGGTTGTTGTGTAGTTTAATACATATATTTGTTGGTATATATATATATATATATATATATATATATATATATATATATATATATATATATATATATATATATATATATATATATGTCTGTCTGTCTGTCTTGTTTGTATTCTTTTCATCTTCGGTTGAACAAATTAAGTTCGCCATGTTCTTGTGCGTTTATTTCCCGCTAGAAAGATCCAACTACGTGTTTCTAATACAACAACACTCGCAAACCACCCGGTCCTCTACAAATTGGTGACTTACTAGCGTGATTTTTTTTTTCAATACAAATGGTCCATTCTTATTAATATACCACTACATATGGTAACCCCGACGTTTGACATGGGGGCGAGAAAACAAATAGACCACTACAGTGGCATAAGCTGAAAATCAATTTCGCTGCTGAGAAAGTTGTTTATTTTTATTTTTATTTTATTCTCACACAGTAGGGCATCTCCGAGTTAGGACACGCTCTACGAGCAAATTGATTTTTAAGATGAACTCGTTAACACTGACGATACTGTTTGTAACATAAACATTAATTTATAGTTATTAAACTGACACAAGGCCGCAGTTAAAGAGAAACTAGTGAAGATTTAACTCCTTATGCAGTACTTACGTGTTCCTAGATGTGCTTGTTACTCAACGGCGAATCAAGCGTTCGCGTACACAAGGTGATCTAAAATTAAGCACATTTTACCGTTTGCTCTTCAACTGTCAAAATCTGTTGTTGTTATTATTGAATTTATAGGTAAGTTGTCTAGAATGGCCACTCATCTAGATCCTTTTGCATTAATGCCGGCATCTCACAGGGTTCTCTGCTTGGACCCACTCTGTTCGTTACTTTCGACCTTTCTGATGTTATCGCCTCTCGACAATATCAATGCCGATGATACAATCATTTATTCCTGTTTTAATAGTAAGTCTGATAAGTTCGATAAAATCAAATTGGCAGGTGATCTCGGAAATTACATAAAAAATCAATTAGCAGGAAGTTCATTTTAACGCCCCTAAATCGAAACGGGTCTCGGTATGGCTAACGCTAATGCTAATGCCGTCTTGCGTTTTCTACTGATATGAAATGGAATGATTATATTGTAGTGGTTTTTCTAAGCCCGGTTTAGATGTGGCACAAGGCCGAAAGTATGGGTCACCCAATGAGGTTTGAACTCACTTTTCATGATTAACTGATCTAGCGAGAAAAGCTTGCTAACCATTACACCACGACAAGGTGCCAGACTGGCGATTTTCCAAGCGTAGCTTAGATGTGGCACAAGGCCGAATGTATGGGACACCTAGTGAGGATCGAACTCACTATTCAGTCGTAAGACAAGCTTGCTAACCATTACACCGCCTCGAGGTGACCTGAAATGATTATATTGTATTAGTTGATAAGTTCTATTCTTAGGAAAGTCGATTCACCGTGTCGTGCTAAGCAATTTTTCTCACCAAAGTGTATTTTTACACAATTTTAAGGCTGAAATCTGTCCATGCATCGCATATTTCTACTACATCCAGCCTGGTGCTTGTTTTATATCTAGAGATTCTTGATTAAATCCAAAGAATCTGCAACGTTATCGGTCTTGACCTGACATCTCGGTTAAAGTCACTTTCGCACCGCCGTAATGTAGTTTCCCTTTTCATCTTCTATAAATAATTTTATGGTAATTGTTCTGATTAACTTTCCTTGTTCGGACCTGGACTTGAATTTAAGCGCAGTACTACATTGGCAGTTAGGGCTCATAATTTCACTGTTTAAATTGCTATTTGTAACCATAATTTATTTTCCAAATAGTTTCTTCTCCCACACTTCTCACTTCCTGCTTTCTTGTCATCTAAAATCTTCAAAGATTTAAATGCAACGTCAATCGCTATTCTCTATCTCCTTGGAACCCGTTCTTTTATTGTTTTCTGTTTCTTTCGTTATCAATAACTCCCTGCATCCTAGTGGCTTTATCGCTTTACTTGGAGTGAAATGATTTAAAAAAATCCTTAAAAAGAATTCTGATTGCTCGAGAGTAGGGCAAATAACGAACGAGAAACAAGATAAGAAAAGCCATTTCACGGGTGTATCAAAAAATGGCATATTTGCGCAGAGGACATTTGAAGAACGAAAACAGAATCAATAACAGTCCACGACACTAACCCCGAAACGAAAACAGAAACAGCGAATAACGAAGACTTGCTTATCTGTCTATATTTCTGAGATTAGGTATTGCACAATATTTACACTATTCACATTGTTTGGACTGCTGTCCGCATCTTTGTTGTAATATTCACTTTGTTTCGGCCGTTGTACGCTCCGGCCTTATTCAGGTGATTGGAATTTCGAATCGAACTCTTTATTTCGTTCACCAAGGTAGATTGTTCTAGTTCCTCTGTCAAACCACTGGATTATTTCAACATATGCTTTTTATCCACCGGGCTATATTGGGAATATGGCAACAAAGATGAGGAAAAACGGTCCGAATGATGTAAATAGCAACTTAAATGATAGCAAAAAAACGTTGGTCAGGCATGCGCCCATCGGTTAGCACTGGTCGGGTTTGCAAATACCCACCCAGGATGTAATCTATTTTGCTGTGGCCTTACACCTTTACAATGGATGTAATCGGCGTATTGACGGCACCACTGACAGGGTAAAAATCTTATTGGGAAGATAAACAATATTCTTGAGTCTTCTAATGTATTATGTTCTCCTCGCCACAACTTGGCAAGGTGACCGACTGTCGTTTAAAAAAAATCGCTAGTGTAAGACCAATCCTAGAAAATATATAAAACAAAAGCGTAGAACCTGTTCAGTATTAATTTTCTATTGAAAGAGATATGAATAGATAGTCACATTTTAATTTGTAATGTGCGAGACAATTTTTCTCTCCAGAATCTATCTATAAGTCCTACCCTACGTCCATGCTTAGAGTATTGCTGCCACATATGGTCCGATGCTCCTGCTATTTACATTCATCTCCTTGACAAGATCCAAAGAAGAATCAGCAGTATTATTGGTCGTGATCTGGCGGCTCGGCTTCAGTCACTTACCCAGCGCCGTAAGGTTGCCTCTCTCTTTTCTAAAAAAAAAATACTTGTTCGGATGAGCTCTTCGCTGTGATACATATACTTTTTGAATTTAAGCGCAGTACTAGACTGGCAATAAGATCTCGTACAGTTAAGCTGGCTAGATGTAATCATAACTTCTATGCTAACATTTTCTTTTCTCGCACTTCTCGTTTGTGCAACTCTCGGCTCCATGCTTTCCAGCCAACTTTAATCTGCGGAAATTTAAATGCAATGTCAATCGATATCTACTGTCCTCTTGATTACTTTTTCCTCTTCCTGCTCACTATTAATGTTTTTGTTCTTAATTCTTCCCCACCCTGTAACCCCTTATGTCTTAGTGACTTTACTACCTTGCTCGGGGTGATACCGATTTAAAAACATATAACCTTCGGAGAGACCCTCCTCAAATTTCTAACCTAATCGAGCGAGAAAAAAAAAATCATTTTTTTGTCACTTTTCATTGTTAGATAAGAATTTAGTAGCCTAAAAGTAAGCTTACGTATGAATAGAGATATATATATAGAATGAGCAAGATGGGTAAGGTGGAGTTGACATGGGCCACCCATGTACAAGAACGGGGTGGATGTGGGTTAGAATTATAACATCAAGCAAGAAACACTGCCTTTTTTTTGTGTCCAGTCGTGATAGATATTTTGGCTTGTATTATGGTGTTAAGTCAATGTGAGTGATTTTTCTTACTTCATCTGAATATCTGACGGCGACGTTCGACTTTTAACAGCACAAGGCGGAATATCAATAGATCTTAAGCATTTTTTTCCTTTTTGATACCATGTTGATGATGTTCATTAACAGTCACAATACAGAAAATTCATATTCAGTCCGTGTGTAATTCAAAGAATTTTTTTTTTTTTTTTTCGAAAGCTTCTCTTTGTCGGGAACGAGGCTAAATGTGGAGTATGGTGATATGAAAGACTGCATTACATTAATCTGTCTTAATATGTAGCATGCGAACTCGAATACCAACTGACACTCGGCACTACGAAAGTCGATATAAGAGTATGTCTCGCTATCCAGATCTATTTCTCTTCCTTCCTCACTCTCTCGCCTCCTCTTTCTCCCCATTTCCTCCTCCGCGCCTTCTCGCTCTGTCTCTCTCATACATACTTGTGTGTGCGTGTAATAAATATATATATATATATATATATATATATATGTATTTAAAAATATGATTCCAACGCATAATAATTATATTTATGCTCTATTTTTGTGTCTAGCACTATTTTTAAAAATAACAAAAATACTAAAGAAGATTGGATTATTTACCTAACCAGTTCTTTCCTATTTTCTATATATTTTTCACACACACACACACACATATATATATATATATATATATATAAGAGAGAGAGATAGATAGATATACTTAAATATCACGAGAACCCAGATAGGACTTTACTGCCTATGAATGAAATAATTACGGTTACTAGCTGCGCAGTGAGATACGATTTAGTGGGTTTATAGACTGCCATTGTCTCATTCACAATGGCAGAGCGATTATTTTCTTCTTTTTTTTTTAACATTGCCTTCACAATAGTCGACATTTGACTCCCTTCGATGCTGGGATAAATGTGTAAAGCCCCAGGTGTAGGAGTTTAAAGAATACGAAAACGCCATTAAGCGTAATAGGTTTTTCTTAATCTATATTAGGAAATAGGTGGTTACTTTTAACACGTAGGTTTTAAATTTAGAGTTGTCTTTTCCTATCCCACTTGCTACAGAAAGCTATAGGTCCCAGTTTATTTACCCATAGCTGTAGTAGAGGGAGGGGGGAGTTGTGTTCATACTTTCTCTACATAAAGGTAGAAAACAAACTCGACTGGAATTTGAACTCTACTCTCCGATTTCTCAATGCAAGCTGTTATCCATCTACTTCACGTTGCCTCATATATATATATATATATATATATATATAAAGAACTTGAAGTTTTTATTTTCATGGTGGAGTATACTTGTATTGCTAATTAATATTTCTCAAAATCCTGAAGCCCTCTATAGAAGAAAAATACAACACTAAATAAGATTATATTATGAAGATATACTGACTAATATATATATATATATATATATATATAAAATGAGAGAGGTGTTGCAAACGTGTTTATAAGTACACATCGATACACCCTATAAGCAAAAAACACAAGCATTATATATCAATATATTAACAACACTAACACATACACATTCCTTTAAGCATTAAAAAAAGTCGGACGTTCTTTTGTGAAACGTATGCGCGAACCTCCACCCCCGTCCAAATATCTGTGGGTGTGTATTGGTTTACAAGCTCAAATTAACTACCGTATAAAATGCAATGGCCTGAGCTATGTAGTTGGTTTTACTCTATACAAAGTAGCTTTCATGTCGCACATTGAAAGAACCCAAAACGAAATCTGCAGACTCCGATCAGATTACAACTGTACGGAGTTGGGGGAGGGGGACAAACAACTATATTTCCGCCCAAACTTTCCCACCTTATGTTGTCTTTTTTTTTTTTCATTTTTTTCTTTTTTTTTTTTTTTTCATATAATCTCTTTCTCTCTCTGAGGGTGCGATGGATAAATTGTCGCCTAAATTATGCAAAAATGAAAATAGCACTATAATTTTAACAGGTTGGTGCAAAAATAATGTCGTTTTCTCACATATGTTACTATGTGAGAAAATGACATTATTTTTGCACTAACCTAATATTTACCAAAATTACACTAAAATATCTTAAAAACGAAAGAGTAAATTTATTCAATAAAATCTCCATTGGCTTCAACCACGTCCTCCAGACGACCTTTTGAATCTCCTGCAACTCTTTTGGGCGGTCTCCTTGTTTATGTTGGTGAATTCTGCCATAATCCTTGCCTTCAGTTCATCTTTGGGGGTTTTGTTGGTCCCTCGCTCAACTGCGCCTCACACATAATAATAAAGTTTCTAGTGTTAGTTGGCCAGATGTAAGGGATGATATGGTCTGACAGTTATGACTGGGTTCTCTTGCATGTGACATGGTGCAGAGTCCTGTTTCCAGATAGATTCTTTCTGAAGCCACCCTATTGACCCAGCGCAACACTAGCTTCTCAAGGCACTTTATGTAGGTCTCCGTGTTAAGTCAGAAGTCCTCACCAACAAATTCGGGAGTTCTTTTCTTATCAGAATGATTACAGTGAGTTTTTCGAGTTGCTGTACCTTCGTAATCACCATTAAACTCCTCCAACTCTTGCTGGATCCTCTGCACCATCTTCAGATTGACACCCATACACTTGTTCGTATTGAAGCTTCCAGCACAATTTTCAAATTTCTGTTGGAATGAATTGCGTCATGGTATTCTTTTTCCCCACAGATGATTCCCAACTGATCCTATGAAACTGTACAGTCGATAGAATTAAAAACAACGCGCATGCGCGAAATTAAAAATATGAAATGGTGACAATTTACCTGTCGCACAATATGTAACATACATACATACATTAGGCGTTATTATAGGCTCTGAATTGAAAGTCGGAGAGCCAAGTTTCATTTCCAGTCTGGTTCGTGAAATTCAGTTGCCTTTTGGGAAAGGAATGAATCGATTTATTATCCCCTGAGTAAAAATCATTATCTTATTCGTACAATATTTTCTGGTTTTAAATAACCTGCAAAGTGTTGATAAACCGTAAAAAACAATCAAACGTTATTCTTGGTACTCGTATTTATAATTAAATTTACTTTAATAACGTTTGAATAAAAAAAAAGCACAGATTAAAAATTAATTCTTTAAAAATATGTAATAAACGCGTCTCTCATGCACACACACACACACACACACACATATATATATATGACATTCATTTCTGTAGTTCACTGCTACCAGCAACAGATAATTATTTTTCTCCTGATGATGGCCATGTTGGCCGAAACTAGTCGAGAAATCTAAATGAAATAATAACGAAGGAATATTACTATACAACCCAGTGTGTCTGAAGATTTTAATTTTATAATATTTTTTATTGTTCAAAATATATATGTATGTATATATCTCCAAAGCTTTGATTAACGCCAGTCTGACTTTTCACGAGAAAAATTATCTATTTTTAAATAAATAACGCTGGCAACTTTATCTTTTAAAAAGAATACTTTGTTCAGAACAATGTCAAACTGATTTATTGACAAATATCCAAAATTTAATCCTCATAAAAATTTAATCATTTAATCATGCTAATCATTTGGAAGAACGAGTGTGCCAGAGTTTTAAAACTGTTGCGAATTGTAAAGAGTGGCGAAAAACATCTCCAATGGCAATTACAGATTATTATATTCGAATATACCAGCTGTATAGCGTAATTGCTAACATTGGAAGTATCATATTATAATTGTGCTTGTCCTTCCCTTCCTTATTTCGCACGATCTTTACGTCCTGTCACCTCCTAAATAATGAACTATTCCGTTTTGATCACGTGGAAAGGGAAAGAAAAAAAAAGAAAGAGTGGGCTATAAAAGTAGAGAAAGAAAGAGGGGAGAAAAAGAAAAAGAAAAGAAGAAAAAGAGAATGAATCAGATGAAGCTGATAAGACCAGGTACTACAGGCCGGTATGTGATTATATTTTCTTGCCGCCCCACGCTGACAGGATGTGGGGAATCCGAGCGCATGCACCAGGTCCAGAAATAGCCCAGCTCCGGCAACCGTTGGTTGGGCTACCATCAGTATTACTACCGATCCACCCCACTACTTACTGCAATGAGGGAGATACTGCCGTAGGCAGATGTTTCCTGAGACCGGGCAACAAACTCCAGTTACCATAAATAAAAAAAAAAAAAACGTCATCTGCTGAATTATTTTTAAGTATTTTAAAATTATTAAGAAAATTTTCTTTAAGACGGGAATTTTGCTAGTCTTATTATAATTCTGCTTATCCTTCC
>OZ010602.1:27562714-27639153 GCA_963932145.1 Acanthosepion lycidas
TTATGGTGGTTGTAGTAAGAAAGTTACGTATGAATGTGTTGTTTTGGTTTAAGGAATATTGTTCGTACGATTGGGTCAGTGTTTGTGGCTAGCTAAGTTATAGTTAAGACAGAAGAAGACCGTCCTTTCCCCAATCCCCTTTTCGGCCATGTGCCACATTTCTGTAGAAAACAGAATAAATATCGCTCATCGCTATGGTATCTACACTTTAAAAAAAAAAATTAAGCGCAGTACTAGACTGGTTTCGCGATCTACTCCATTTACAGTTGAATTTGCTAGATGTAGCCGTAAGTTCTATGCTAACAGTTTCTTTATTCGCTTGGTAGACTCTCTTCCGGTTCCATGCTTTCTAGAAAACTTTAGTCTGCGATTTAAATGCAATGTCAGTCACTGTCTACGGTCAGCTTGATTATTCTTTTCTCTTTCCATTCATTAATGTTTCTACTCCTAATTCTTCCACACCCTGTAACCCTTTGTGTCTTAGTATTGTTACTTTGTATGGGATGATACCCCTTAAGAACACTGTAAGCATAATCAACGCAAAAACATTTAAAACCACATTCAGCACCGATGTCAACTTCAGTGCAGCTTCCAAAGCGAAGGAACTGCGAAGGTCTATGTGGCTCTCGTTCCAGACGACCACCATATCCACAATGCGAGCCTACAACAATTCGTTGTTATTAAAGGACCACGGGTTGATCTAGACTAAAAATTCTAAACCAAGATGACTCTGGGGCTCACATATTGGGAGGGGGTCATAAACCATTCAAAACACGTACGGCATTACACTCGATCCAAGGCTAGACCAGTGTCTCGTACTTCTCTGTTGACCCTAGGCTTCTGCGACAATAAGTGGGGTGGTATAATACTGCACTCATTACTAATGTCTCCAAGACCATTACTGGAAACGTGAACTTGTCCATGGCCGTGGTTGTTTCCGTGGGGGCATGGAGACCCACTTATCGTTTCGCCTGTTCATCTAGATACAGCTTGAAGAGGCTGAATATCTTTGAATCGCTGCGGTTTGAAACTTATGCCAGAAGCACGGCGTACCTTTCATTTCTTGTGTGAACGCTGTCATTTTAATGCTCTCGAGACACCTGAAAGATACATGAAAATGTTAACATTTTACGCATCGTGCGTAACATTGCGAGGTTGTCTTCTCTTTATGGCCTGCTAAAAATATGTTCGGAAATATCTATCATACTCAGCCGGCTTTGCTTGGCTATCAGGTTCTCTCTAGGCGAGAGGTTAAAGCACGTTAGATAAAATGACGATTTTTCCCTAGAAAATGAAGATTCGAAACCTGCCGAAAAGCACCTCTTTTTCTAATAAGATTTCTGGATTATTCAGGCCGGTAGATGGAAATAATATACTGTTTAATAAATAAACGGGGCAGCTGCACAAATATGGGTAACCACTAAAATACAATTTCATACAATTCCTCATGTGATCTTATAATTTTTTTTCTTTTCGGCAGATAAATTATAAAAACCGTCCAATTGTTTTTCACAGTGCTTTCGGCTATACATTTAGCCATTTTCAAGGTTGAAATATATGAAATGTTAACAAGAAATTGTATGTGATGTGATGTTTTGTATGTATGTATTCAAAAGACAGTCAAGATATTGTGTCCATGTTCATAGTTGATATTGAGTGTTGTTTTTTTTTTGTTTTTATTAATAAGGCTTCCATTATTTTTAGCCTTTTCTTTTTTACATGCAGACAATGCTATTATTTGTTATCAACAAGTATGTTATGAATAGGGTCCAGTAGGTCTCCATGAGTATTTAAATGAGACCTAATTGAGCTATGATCAGAAAGATGTAATGAGAGTCTTCTTGTCAAACATGTTGTAGTGTGGCCTATATAATTGTTTACGAATTTTGATTGATCAGGAATACAATTCCTTAATGGACATTAAATTTCGTAAATAATATTTGTCCTATTTAATTTTATTCTAAAAGGTGAATTATTATTTTTAACTATAAAGTTCGCGGTTTTAAATTTTTTTCTAATATTCTCTTTATTTATTTTTTTTTTTAATTTTTTTTTTTTTGCCATTGTCTACTGATGCTGTGTATTTTTTTATAATGTTTTTAATTTTAGTTTCATCTTGTTTGTAATTTTCGTTCATCTGATTTTTATAAGGAATATTAATGTTATCGTTTGTCATTGCTATTAGCTACCTTAGAGAGAAAAAGCCTAATATGGAAATCCAATAAGATATGGATTTCCATATTTGGATGATTCGTTAAACTAGCATAGCGTATACTGACAGGAAGGATTAGAATTGGGAGAACCTAGGGAGACAGAATCTTTTATTCTTACTCCACGTCGATGGTAATACATGTAAATCGAAAAATTCAGGACAATATTTAGGTATAAGGTAGGTAATACGTGGATAACTTTTCTTTTTTCTTTTCTTATTTTTTTTTTTTTTTTTCGTTCGTTCTTTCGTTTTTTCGGGGGTTTTTTTTTCTCCGTTCTTTCGGTTTTCTGTGTTTTTTTCGTTCGTTCGTTTTTCATATATATGTAGAGGACCGTGTGGGTTTACGTGTTGAATTAGGAACACGTGCGTTTTATTCCTGCTAGAAGGTCCCACTACAAGTAAATAACAGACTCAAGGTGAGTCCAACCGAAGATGTAAAGAAAACGAACAAGACCGATATACATATGCTAACAAATATATGTATCAAACAACAAATGTACAAGTGACAAAGACATCAACATTTGTGTTTGTGTATGAAAGTAAAGAGTTTGTATTTTGGTGAATGTTCGTACTTGTGTGTATGTGAGTTTCATGGCGTTTTCCCACAAGTGGGCAAAACGCGAATTTCTACGAGAGATTACATTGTTAAATGTGTCCGCTGAAATGCAAAGTGAAAAATAGAACGAGGCAATAAATTGCCCAGTATTTATAGTGTAGGGAGAGCGACCCCTAGTGAACAATTAGGGAATTAAGGAGGAGTTAACTCCGACACACACACACACACACACATATATATATATATATATATATATAAAATTTTTTCCTTAAGTAAATTTAAGTTTTTTCCCCGAAGAACGAGGATGGTGGAATGTCTAATGATTAAATTCAATTTATATATATATATATATATATATATATATATATATATATGCACTTTTTGGTTTAATGTTTATTTATAACTGAGCATATTTGATGTCAGACAAGGACTCGGCCTATTTACGTTTAATATTACAGTATTCTGGACTTAGATTAAATACGAAACGCTAGTATATTTCTTTTCGGGTATGTATTTTTCTAAGTCACTTTAAGTTAATATTTCTTTTGTAGGAATTGTTATTTTTTACTTATTTTTTTGAATTACGATGATTTTACTGTATATACTCAAGTATAGGGTGACTTTTTTTTTCTTTTCTTTTGCTTCTTACGCAAAAAATAGGGGATCGCTATTTTTTATTTATTTGTTTTATTTTTTTTTTTTTTTTTTTTTTTTTTTAAGTCAAAAATCATGCATTATCGGTGACCGGTTATAAATTGTCCCCTCTTTTTTAGCATTAAAGCAGAAAGATTCACGCGACGTATATACCCGTATATATAGTATTTATATTGCACAAAAACTCTCATACGAAATTCTGATATATACTAGCCTCATCTTCTCTTAGCTCAGCTGTTGTACCTTATTCTTACTTAATGAAGATAAACTATTCGGCTTCAAATTCCAAAACTGAACTCTTTTTTTTTTTTTGTTACCCATTTTCAAGTTTGACTTTAGTGATTTTTATCCTCAAACATTTCTTTTTGTCGATGACTCTCTACATTTTCAAATGAAACCATTTTCTGCTCCGAAAGTGCTGACTGCCTAAGTATTTACATTACCGCTTGAGAGTAAAGTGCAATGATTACAGTTTATTAGTGTATCGTTTGAAAATCTATATCTAAGATATTTAATTTTAAAATTTTTAACAAAAGCATTTGTTCGTTTTGCGTAATCATACATTTCGTCATTGTTTTTGGGGGGGGGTCTTTTTGGGGTTTTTTTCAATCGATAATCTTTGATAACCGAATTTTTTTTCATATTGAAAAAAATATCTCGATAACATTCGTCTATTAATAAAACCTGTAGAAAGAGTAAATTTTGATTTCTCCACAGAGCTTCTTTGCCGCGACTGCAATTTCATGAGAAGCTTCGAGTCTTTTTGGGGGGTTTTGACAAATGGATAAAGACGCCTTCAAAAAGAGATAAAAGGGGAAAATAACTATGTTGACTTTTTTTTTTTTTTTTTTTTTACATTTTGTTCTGTTTGTTTTTTGTTTATTTCTTTTTTGTTTGCTTATGATTACTTTTTATTGTTTTTTTTTCTTGGGCTTTCTTTTTTTAGCTTTTTATGTTTAGTGTTTTTTTTTTTTTTTAGCTTTTCATCTATGCTTTTTGGTTTCGTTTTATAAAGACAATGATTACTCTCACCTATAAATATAGCACATTTTAAACGCAATTATTTATTTATTTTATATATATATATATATATATATTGGTCCTTTCCAATTGTTTAATCACTTTCTTGGTGTTATGATGTAATTTATCAAGGAATGTGGCGTAGTTTTTGTTTAAAAGTACTTTCGATATTTTCCAAGATTATCTTCAGGGGTAAGCAAGACAAACTTATTGTAACTGATAAAATCTGCCATCCGTTGTCATGGTGATTTTTAAAAACACGCGCAAAAGCGCTCTGTAATTAATTTAAAATTTATCCGTTGTAGCTATGGGATTTTTTTTGTAAGACGAGTGTTCCAATACAAGCGATTTAACCGGAAACTGGCTGGTGAATGTCAAATGACATTAAATGTTATCTGCATTTGAACATGTTGCTATATTCGTAATACATTTTGTTGTGTATAAAAATAAACACATGTCTGTATTATTCAATTAAATGCATATACATACACACATGTATGTATCTATCGGCTGATTCTCTAAAAAATGAGCATACCATGATGAAAAAATGCCGCAAAATTAATTTTATTTAGTTTAATCGCCAACGGATTTCTTGATTTTTAAATATATTTTATCCTTATATATATATATATGTGTGTGTGTGTGTGTGTGCGCATGCATGTTTCATGAAAAACGACAGACAAGGTACTACAGTTAAGCTTTTCATTTAATTTATCTTTTGTTCGAACAAGAGCTTTCTTTTCTGGACAAAGTGTTCTAACCGTATTCGGAAATTAAAAATATCTCTACAACACACTAAAACATACACATAATGCACACACTCAATTAAACTGAAAAATGGAATCATACTTGATAATGGCTATAGGTATAGCCGAAAGCGCTCGGACAGTTTTTACACACTCTTTGTCCAGAAAAGAAGACTCTTGTTCGAACGCAAGAAAAATTAAATAAAAAGCTTAACCGTATTACCTTGTCTGTCGTTTTTAATGAAACATGCATAAACGAAGGACTGCTGCTTAAATATGCAACCATCAAATATATATATATATATATATATACACTAGCTTAAAAGCCACAGTTCGTGCAGACATTGAAGATAGCTCCTGCCGAGTGCTAATTTGGTCTCCGGTTCAAAAGTAAAGGGACCTCTGGTCTAGCTTAGAAAACAGCAATGATAATTTTAAAATGATAACTTTGACTTTCTCAGTTCACTCGATGGAACGTCAAAATTTCATTTTCTCTGATTCGGGTTCTAAGTTCAATTCTGGCCAAAACACTGATTTGGGCCGAAATTCCAATTCAGGCTGAAAATGTAGTTCTTCAAATCACAAACACTGCGGAACTTCAAAATCTAACGTCGTCCCGAAGAAGATCAGTTTAAATCTGATTCCTTGGCATTTTGAAAAAATAAAATTGATTTCCTCAATTGACAAAGTTTGAAAAATATTTTAAACTGAATTTAAAACAAAAGGATTCGTATCAGCATGAGGAGGGAATAGTTAAAAGTTAAAATTTTAAAATAATTGAAAAAAAATTAGTGAATTGAAAAATTTTAAGAAATTTTAATGAGTTTAAAGCAACACAAAAACTTAGAATCCGAAGTTCAATGCTAGATGTCCAATCACCAGATTTTCAAATCTGGGATCATATTCATTTCAAAAAGGCATCCTATGTCTTTGTCGAGCAAGTGTGGTCTGACTTGGTGGTTTCAGGCATACAGACGGATAGACAAAAATTGCCGTTTATTTAGAAGACATATATAAAATATATATTCATACACTATTAACTCTTATTTTTACCACAGTGCTCTGTAGATAATAAATTTCCAGGGATGTCCCGACCGAGACATTTATAGAAGAATATCTGTCAGATGGGTAGAAGAAAAGTTAACAAGTACATTACATTTCAGCGACAAGGAAGTTAATTGCGCTTGGAGGGAAGTTGTTGAAAGGAAGTGGGACTTTCTCTATTTCCGGTCTGTTTTGGAAGTGTGAACTTCTTTACTTCCGGTCTGTCCTCTGTTTCTCTTCATCTGTTTTTTGTTTTGTTTTTGTTTTGTTTTTGTTTGTGTCCGATTTTTGTTTCTCTTTTTCTCATCTTTTCTCTCTCTCCTCTCTCTCTCATCCTTCTCATATCTTTTCTCCCTCTCTTCCCTTTCTCTCATCCTTCTCATATCTTTTCTCTCTCTCTCTTTCCTCTCTCTCTTCTCTCTCTCTCTCTCTCTTCTTCTCTCTTCTTCCTTTCTTCTCTGACCTCCTAACCTTTAGAGCGCCCCTTGTTAACAACTTGGAAATTAAGGAGGAGTTAACTCCGACACCTTCCTAACCTTTTGTTTAATGCAGTGTAGAACGTCAACACGTTGATTATTAAATTGTTTACCCTTCTAATTAAATGTGCTAACCATTTTAGTTGTTGACAATGTTGAAAGTTTTCAAGCGACGTGGTTTCTGCTATTTGGTACAATTCTTTCTTTGCAATGAGTAAGACAAGAGTTCTCTGAAGGAAAAGAGTTAATTGTTTGTTATAAATGTTTAACAGTTTTGCTGCGCAAGAGGAAAAAAATGTAAGCGTAAAGAAATATGCAGTTTGTGAGTTTTGAGTGAGAAGATGGGCGCATAGCTTCAACTGTCGTGGATTTCTGTGGCAGCTAGTCTCAAAGGCCCAAGAGCTACTCAAGGTAGAATGTTACTGTGTAGTGTTGTATACGCGTAAGAAAAGGCAAACTAAAAATCTGGAAAACTAGAAACTATGAGCTGATCTATCTTACCCCAGTGGGAACAGGGGAGTGGGGAGGACTGGCTTGTAAAATCCAATACGACCACACCCAACTAGTAACGTTCCACCACCATCGAGCAGACCCCAAACTTTCACCCATTATGTTGATGGATGTGTCTTCTCAAGATCCTTGCTTTGACCGGTTGAGATTCAAGCTCTCCCCAGTAAAACTCATGTATACGATCTGTTGTTAAACATGCTGGTAAAATGGCCGGTTCGTTGTACCGCTCCAGTAAGTATCTGATTTCCCCCCCCCCTGCTATGCTCTCTTTACAAAAGCCAGTTCAGACCAAATATGGAGGATTGCTGCAATATCTGGTTTGGCGCTGCAAATAGCTATTGATAGTTCAAAAGCGTCTACGCTGGGTGATGAATTATTTTCCATCTTACTACCTCTTCCCCACAGACAAAACGTCGCGAGCCTCTCGCGACTCTATCGCTATTTCCATGGTGACATGTGTTCTGGCAAGCTACATTCCCTAGTCCCGTTACACCTGACCTTTACAATTGGGATCCGCCAATTTCATAGTATGTTCTACGCTATGGTTATACACAAAGGTTTGAATTCAGATTTATGCAATGGATAATAACTCAGGATGCGAAACCGACGAGCTGCGATAAGATTTCTGCCGAGTTACTTATATTCACTCTCGCGTTGTGAAAGGTATATATCCTTTCTCCCCCGACTCCGCTAAATATAGATTCAACAGCGGGTCGGACCGGGCTCTCTGGACTGCCTTCAGAAGGGTGGAGGCAATAGATCTCCCGACATACCTTGGGAGTATTGACTCCCTGCAAGAACAAGACGCAAACTAATTGCATTTGTACAGCATAGGTGAGTAGAAGCAGAGAGTCTGTAAAGGAGAATTGGGTAGATAGGCAAAACACATACTTCCGCCTTTACCTTTTTAAGGAAAGTCCTCCGGAACCACGGACGAACTGCGCTCTTGACCTACTCTCGCACCTCGATTCATTTCCAGCAAGAGATCGGGACCGAACCAGACTGAGTAACTTGACCGACCACTCCGTCCAGAAAAAAGCCCGAGAAATGAAACCACCCCACAGCAAGCTAACAAATTTATCACATTAGATTTTTGCCTCACCGTCTCATACCCTGTGATCTCTTTGCCGACTTCGTTAATCCCGGCTCTGCTCGATACTATAACCGAAACTTCATCAGTATAGGCGGAGTACCTAGCCAAGAAGATTCCGCGTAGGGCAGGATACGCCTTCAAGGAAAGGAAAGGCTCCAATGCAAGAACATAAAGCAAAGGTGAAAGCGGTCAACCTTGACGAATGGAGAGTGACAACACGAAAGGCTTCGATCGTATCCTATTCACTTCTATTGGCGCACCGGGGGATGCGTACAGAAGTCAGATCCAAGTGCGAAAGTACGGCCCGAAACTGGTGGCCGAAAAGGCAGCCTCTCATAAAACGATAGTCAACCCTATCGAATACCTTGGACTGATCTAAAATGAAGGTTGTCTGAAATAGTCCTTCCATTCATAGGACAGCCTATGCCATCTCCAGCTTTCTCGTTTTCGCGTAGTAACTTGATCACACCCCTGGTGAAGCGTTGAGGAATAAACCTCTACTTCATCCACCTGTTGTAAATCAGTTCCAGCAAGAGAAGAACGGAGGACTGCTTGAAGTAGAATTCATAAGGAAGACCATCTAATCCCGGTGTTTTCTCCCGGACAACCAGCTTCAGCGCTTCCCAGATCTGAGACTCTGTGACATCGCACACAGTCGCTTCGGCCGCCTCCAGACGAGAAAAGTCGGCCAAATAGTCATCGAGCAGATCAGAGCTCAGCTCGGGTTCTCTGGTGAACAGATCCTGAAAGTAGTCACGAAAGCCTTGCATATGCCCGCGTTTGTAGTCACGGCAATGTGATGCACGCGATATACTTATTAGATGCATTTCTAACTTCCTCTGCACGTTCAATTTCCAGTAGCCAGTCATCCTAACCTTAGTCTTATCTAATGTTGTATTAGGTTGGTGCAAAAATGAATACATTAAAAAACACGTCAAAAAACGACATTATTACGTCATTATTTTTGCACCAACCTAATACAGACTCGGACGAGTAAACTACAGAATGGAAACTTGGACACCCTAAGAGGCCTACATCGACTCTCTTAACTAGAATTCTGTCGTGATAGCTAGAAAGCATTACCGAAGCCGAACTGTCCTTATTAGTCCAAGTCCAAACTACCTCCCGGGGTTTGCTCATTGCGATATTTATCATCAAGATCAAAATGTCGATGTAGTCCCGAAATGGCTTTAATACCCGATCTTAGCCTCGCCTCGACTCTCTCTCTCTCACTTTGTCTCGCCTCGTCTCTCTCACTTTGTCTCGCCTCGTCTCTCTCACTTTGTCTCGCCTCGTCTCTCTCTCTTTGTCTCGCCTCGTCTCTCGCTCCTCTACTCGCCTCGCCTCGTCTCTCGCTCCTCTCCTCTACTCGCCTCGCCTCGTCTCTCGCTCCTCTCCTCTACTCGCCTCGCCTCGTCTCTCGCTCCTCTCCTCTACTCGCCTCGCCTCGTCTCTCGCTCCTCTCCTCTCCTCGCCTCGCCTCGTCTCTCGCTCCTCTACTCTCCTCGCCTCGCCTCGTCTCTCGCTCCTCTCCTCTCCTCACCTCGCCTCGTCTCGCTCCACTCCTCTCCTCGTCTCGTCTCTCGCTCCTCTACTCTCCTCGCCTCGCCTCGTCTCTCGCTCCTCTCCTCGCCTCGTCTCTCGCTCTTCTCCTCGCCTCGCCTCGTCTCTCGCTCCTCTCCTCTCCTCGCCTCGTCTCTCGCTCCTCGCCTCGTCTCTCGCTCCTCGCCTCGTCTCTCGCTCCTCTCCTCGCCTCGCCTCGTCTCTCGCTCCTCTCCTCGCCTCGCCTCGTCTCTCGCTCCTCTCCTCGCCTCGCCTCGTCTCTCGCTCCTCGCCTCGCCTCGTCTCTCGCTCCTCGCCTCGCCTCGTCTCTCGCTCCTCGCCTCGCCTCGTCTCTCGCTCCTCGCCTCGCCTCGTCTCTCGCTCCTCTCCTCGCCTCGTCTCTCGCTCCTCTCCTCTCCTCGCCTCGCCTCGTCTCTCGCTCCTCTCCTCGTCTCTCGCTCCTCTCCTCGCCTCGCCTCGTCTCTCGCTCCTCTCCTCGCCTCGCCTCGTCTCTCGCTCCTCTCCTCTCCTCTCCTCTCCTCGCCTCGCCTCGTCTCTCGCTCCTCTCCTCTCCTCGCCTCGCCTCGTCTCTCGCTCCTCTCCTCTCCTCGCCTCGCCTCGCCTCGTCTCTCGCTCCTCTCCTCTCCTCGCCTCGCCTCGTCTCTCGCTCCTCTCCTCGCCTCGCCTCGCCTCGTCTCTCGCTCCTCGCCTCGCCTCGCCTCGTCTCTCGCTCCTCTCCTCGCCTCGCCTCGTCTCTCGCTCCTCTCCTCGCCCCGTCTCTCGCTCCTCTCCTCGCCTCGTCTCTCGCTCCTCTCCTCGCCTCTCGCTCCTCTCCTCTCCTCGCCTCGCCTCGTCTCTCGCTCCTCTCCTCTCCTCGCCTCGCCTCGTCTCTCGCTCCTCTCCTCTCCTCGCCTCGCCTCGTCTCTCGCTCCTCTCCTCTCCTCGCCTCGTCTCTCGCTCCTCTCCTCGCCTCGCCTCGTCTGTCGCTCCTCTCCTCGCCTCGCCTCGTCTGTCGCTCCTCTCCTCGCCTCGCCTCGTCTGTCGCTCCTCTACTCTCCTCGTCTCTCGCTCCTCTACTCTCCTCGTCTCTCGCTCCTCTCCTCTCCTCGCCTCGCCTCGTCTCTCGCTCCTCTACGCTCCTCTACTCTCCTCGTCTCTCGCTCCTCTCCTCTCCTCGCCTCGCCTCGTCTCTCGCCTCTCTACTCTCCTCGTCTCTCGCTCCTCTCCTCTCCTCGCCTCGCCTCGTCTCTCGCTCCTCTCCTCTCCTCGCCTCGTCTCTCGCTCCTCGCCTCGCCTCGTCTCTCGCTCCTCTCCTCGCCTCGCCTCGTCTCTCGCTCCTCTCCTCTCCTCGCCTCGTCTCTCGCTCCTCTCCTCTCCTCTCCTCTCCTCGCCTCGTCTCTCGCTCCTCTCCTCGCCTCGCCTCGTCTCTCGCTCCTCTCCTCGCCTCGCCTCGTCTCTCGCTCCTCTCCTCGCCTCGCCTCGTCTCTCGCTCCTCTCCTCGCCTCGCCTCGTCTATCGCTCCTCTCCTCGCCTCGCCTCGTCTCTCGCTCCTCTCCTCTCCTCGTCTCTCGCTCCTCTCCTCTCCTCGCCTCGTCTCTCGCTCCTCTCCTCGCCTCGCCTCTCCCTCCTCGCCTCGCCTCGTCTCTCCCTCCTCTCCTCTCCTCGCCTCGTCTCTCCCTCCTCTCCTCGCCTCGCCTCGTCTCTCGCTCCTCTCCTCGCCTCGCCTCGTCTCTCGCTCCTCTCCTCGCCTCGCCTCGTCTCTCGCTCCTCTTCTCGCCTCGCCTCTCGCTCCTCTCCTCGCCTCTCGCTCCTCTCCTCACCTCTCCTCGCCTCGTCTCTCGCTCCTCGCCTCGTCTCTCGCTCCTCTCCTCTCCTCTCCTCGCCTCTCCTCGCCTCGTCTCTCGCTCCTCTCCTCTCCTCGCCTCGTCTCTCGCTCCTCTCCTCGCCTCGCCTCGTCTCTCGCTCCTCTCCTCGTCTCGCTCCTCTCCTCGCCGCTCCTCTCCTCTCCTCGCCTCGCCTCGTCTCTCGCTCCTCTACTCTCCTCGTCTCTCGCTCCTCTCCTCTCCTCGCCTCGCCTCGTCTCTCGCTCCTCTCCTCTCCTCGTCTCTCGCTCCTCTACTCTCCTCGTCTCTCGCTCCTCTCCTCTCCTCGTCTCTCGCTCCTCTCCTCTCCTCGTTTCGCCTCGTCTCTCGCTCCACTCCTCTACTCGCCTCGCCTCGTCTCTCGCTCCTCTCCTCGCCTCGTCTCTCGCTCCTCTCCTCGCCTCGTCTCTCGCTCCTCTCCTCGCCTCGTCTCTCGCTCCTCTCCTCGCCTCGCCTCGTCTCTCGCTCCTCTCCTCGCCTCGCCTCGTCTCTCGCTCCTCTCCTCGCCTCGCCTCGTCTCTCGCTCCTCTCCTCTCCTCGCCTCGTCTCTCGCTCCTCTCCTCTCCTCTCCTCGCCTCGTCTCTCGCTCCTCTCCTCTCCTCGCCTCGCCTCGTCTCTCGCTCCTCTCCTCTCCTCGCCTCGCCTCGTCTCTCGCTCCTCTCCTCGCCTCGTCTCTCGCTCCTCTCCTCTCCTCGCCTCGCCTCGTCTCTCGCTCCTCTCCTCTCCTCGCCTCGCCTCGTCTCTCGCTCCTCTCCTCTCCTCGCCTCGTCTCTCGCTCCTCTCCTCTACTCTCCTCTCCTCGCCTCTCCTCGCCTCGTCTCTCGCTCCTCTCCTCTCCTCGCCTCGTCTCTCGCTCCTCTCCTCGCCTCGCCTCGTCTCTCGCTCCTCTCCTCGTCTCGCTCCTCTCCTCGCCGCTCCTCTCCTCTCCTCGCCTCGCCTCGTCTCTCGCTCCTCTACTCTCCTCGTCTCTCGCTCCTCTCCTCTCCTCGCCTCGCCTCGTCTCTCGCTCCTCTCCTCTCCTCGTCTCTCGCTCCTCTCCTCTCCTCGTCTCTCGCTCCTCTCCTCTCCTCGTCTCTCGCTCCTCTCCTCTCCTCGTTTCGCCTCGTCTCTCGCTCCACTCCTCTACTCGCCTCGCCTCGTCTCTCGCTCCTCTCCTCTCCTCGCCTCGTCTCTCGCTCCTCTCCTCGCCTCGTCTCTCGCTCCTCTCCTCGCCTCGCCTCGTCTCTCGCTCCTCTCCTCGCCTCGCCTCGTCTCTCGCTCCTCTCCTCGCCTCGCCTCGTCTCTCGCTCCTCTCCTCGCCTCGCCTCGTCTCTCGCTCCTCTCCTCTCCTCGCCTCGCCTCGTCTCTCGCTCCTCTCCTCTCCTCGCCTCGCCTCGTCTCTCGCTCCTCTCCTCGCCTCGCCTCGTCTCTCGCTCCTCTCCTCTCCTCGCCTCGTCTCTCGCTCCTCTCCTCGCCTCGCCTCGTCTCTCGCTCATCTCCTCGCCTCGCCTCGTCTCTCGCTCCTCTCCTCGCCTCGCCTCGTCTATCGCTCCTCTCCTCGCCTCGCCTCGTCTATCGCTCCTCTCCTCGCCTCGCCTCGTCTATCGCTCCTCTCCTCGCCTCGCCTCGTCTCTCGCTCCTCGCCTCGCCTCGTCTCTCGCTCCTCTCCTCGCCTCGCCTCGTCTCTCGCTCCTCTCCTCGCCTCGCCTCGTCTCTCGCTCCTCTCCTCGCCTCGCCTCGTCTCTCGTTCCTCTCCTCTCCTCGCCTCGTCTCTCGCTCCTCTCCTCGCCTCGCCTCTCGCACCTCTCCTCTCCTCGCCTCGTCTCTCGCTCCTCGCCTCGTCTCTCGCTCCTCTCCTCTCCTCGCTCCTCTCCTCGCCTCGCCTCGTCTCTCGCTCCTCTTCTCGCCTCGTCTCTCGCTCCTCTCCTCTCCTCGCCTCGTCTCTCGCTCCTCTCCTCTCCTCGCTCCTCTCCTCGCCTCGCCTCGTCTATCGCTCCTCTCCTCGCCTCGCCTCGTCTCTCGATCCTCTCCTCGCCTCGCCTCGTCTCTCGCTCCTCTCCTCTCCTCGCCTCGCCTCGTCTCTCGTTCCTCTCCTCGCCTCGCCTCGTCTCTCGTTCCTCTCCTCTCCTCGCCTCGCCTCGTCTCTCGTTCCTCTCCTCTCCTCGCCTCGCCTCGTCTCTCGTTCCTCTCCTCTCCTCGCCTCGCCTCGCCTCGTCTCTCGCACCTCTCCTCTCCTCGCCTCGTCTCTCGCTCCTCTCCTCTCCTCGCTCCTCTCTCGCTCCGCTCCTCTCCTCGCCTCGCCTCGTCTCTCGCTCCTCTCCTCGCCTCGCCTCGTCTCTCGCTCCTCTTCTCGCCTCGTCTCTCGCTCCTCTCCTCTCCTCGCCTCCTCTCCTCGCTCCTCTCCTCTCCTCGCTCCTCGCCTCGTCTCTCGCTCCTCTCCTCGCCTCGCCTCGTCTCTCGCTCCTCTCCTCTCCTCGCCTCGTCTCTCGCTCCTCTCCTCTCCTCGCCTCTCCTCGTCTCTCGCTCCTCTCCTCGCCTCGTCTCTCGCTCCTCTGCTCGCCTCGCCTCGTCTCTCGCTCCTCTCCTCTCCTCGCCTCGCCTCGCCTCGTCACTCGCTCCTCGCCTCGCCTCGTCTCTCGCTCCTCTCCTCGCCTCGTCTCTCGCTCCTCTCCTCGCCTCGCCTCGTCTCTCGCTCCTCTACTCATCTCTCGCTCCTCTCCTCACCTCTCGCTCCTCTCCTCTCCTCGCCTCGTCTCTCGCTCCTCTTCGCTCCTCGCCTCGTCTCTCGCTCCTCTCCTCGCCTCGTCTCTCGCTCCTCTACTCACCTCTCGCTCCTCTCCTCTCCTCGCCTCGTCTCTCGCTCCTCTCCTCTCCTCTCCTCTCCTCTCCTCGCCTCGCTTCGTCTCTCGCTCCTCTCCTCTCCTCTCCTCGCTTCGTCTCTCGCTCCTCTCCGCTCCTCTCCTCGCCTCGCCTCTCGCTCCTCTCCTCGCCTCGCCTCTCGCTCCTCTCCTCGCCTCGCGCCTCGCCTCGTCTCTCGCTACTCTCCTCTCCTCGCCACGTCTCTCGCTCCTCTCCTCTCCTTTCCTCGCCACGTCTCTCGCTCCTCTCCTCTCCTTTCCTCGCCTCGCCTCGTCTCTCGCTACTCTCCTCTCCTCGCCTCGCCTCGTCTCTCGCTCCTCTCCTCTCCTCTCGTCTCTCGCTCCTCTCCTCTCGTCTCTCGCTCCTCTCCTCTCGTCTCTCGCTCCTCTCCTCTCGTCTCTCGCTCCTCTCCTCTCCTCTCGTCTCTCGCTCCTCTCCTCTACTCTTCTCTCGTTCCTCTCCTCGTCTCTCGCTCCTCTCCTCTCCTCGCCTCGTCTCTCGCTCCTCTTGTCTCTCTTGCCTCTCTCTCATTTCTCTTGTCTCTCTCGCGTCTCTCCACTCTTTGCCTCGTCTCCCTCTCTCCACTCTTTGCCTCGTCTCCCTCTCTCTCCACTCCTGCCTCTGAAAAGTATCTAAACTTCCCAATGCCTAATATTTAAGGTCATTCTGTTAAAAAAAATTAAAATATAATAAAAATCCAAACATTTATTGCATATTTACGCCTATTAAAAATATTTATTAAAAAAATTTAGAATCTATAAACAATTTGTATCTTGTAAAAAGGTAATAAACTGATCGGCTTCCCTTTTTTCTAAAGACTCATCTCCATTTCCGACGAGCAAAGATGTACTAAAGAATTTAACACTCACAAGTCATACTAAAAGCAAGAAAAGCAGGGTGAAACAGCGAGTAAACTACTTAACCTATCTGTGTTAGGTTACCTAACAAAAGACAAATCTTCTAAACGTTACAGATTTTTCATTGCTGTGGTTACTATTTTTTTTTTTCTGAGCATGCCACTCATGTTTTGGCTGATATTGTTTCTGTTTTTTGTTTCTTCTCTTTTCTGTTTTTTGTTTCTTTACGTTTTTTTTTCTCTTTTTCGTTTTTTGTTTTTTTTCGTTTTGTTTTTTTCTCTGTTTTTGTTTTTCTCTGTTTTTGTTTTTTTCTCTGTTTTTGTTTTTTTTCTCAGTTTTCGTTTTGTTTTTTGTTTCTTCTCTTTTCTGTTTTTTTGTTTCTTTTTTCGTTTTTTTCTCTCTTTTCGTTTTTTTTTCTCTCGTTTTGTTTTGTTTTTTCTCTCTTTTCGTTTTTTCTCTCTTTTCGTTTTGTTTTTTCTCTGTTTTCGTTTCGTTTTGTTTTTTCTCTGTTTTCGTTTCGTTTTGTTTTTTCTCTGTTTTCGTTTCGTTTTGTTTTTTCTCTGTTTTCGTTTCGTTTTGTTTTTTCTCTGTTTTCGTTTCGTTTTGTTTTTTCTCTCTTTTCGTTTCGTTTTGTTTTTTCTCTCTTTTCGTTTCGTTTTTTCTCTCTTTTCGTTTCGTTTTTTCTCTCTTTTCGTTTCGTTTTTTCTCTCTTTTCGTTTTGTTTTTTCTCTCTTTTCGTTTCGTTTTGTTTTTTCTCTCTTTTCGTTTCGTTTTGTTTTTTTCTTTCTTTTCGTTTTTTTCTTTCGTTTTGTTTTTTTTTCTCTTTTCGTTTTTTTTTCTCTTTTTCTCTTTTCGTTTTTTTTTCTCTTTTTCTCTTTTTGTTTTGTTTTTTCTCTTTTTGTTTTGTTTTTTCTCTTTTTGTTTTGTTTTTTCTCTCTTTTCGTTTTGTTGTTTTTTTCTCTCTCTCTCTCTCTCTCTTTCTCTCTCTCTCTCCGTTTCGTGTTGTCTCGTCTTGATGGGGGTGGCAATAACTAAGATTATCCTCGTTGCTACATTAGAAAGATAAAGTTTAGGTATCCTTTTGTTTGGATCCTGACTAACTCTATGCGTGACGTAATTTTTACTCTTCAGGCCTTGTGAATTGTCAGCCTATCATTAAATGGTTTGAAGGTAGAAATGATTATGGTGAAATCATAACCGACACTCGTATAAAGCAGGGCAAGTTAATCTTTAAATGTTTTTCCGGTGGGGATTTTTTAATCGTTGCGAAAAAAAAACCGATGTGCGCTGACCATAAAGTTTTTCTCAGTTTTCATTCGAAATCGTTTTCGGTTTTCTTTCGTTCATTTTATTTTTAATATTCTTTTTTCTCTTTTTAACTACCCACCACTTTAGCATTTTGCATTTTCTCTACCTCCCCTTAACTTTTCTCTTTTCCAACACATCACGCTCTTTTGAGCGTCTCCATTTCTCTGTGTGTTTCTCACTTTTTCATGTACTCGATTTTGGTCTCCCTCCTTATATGCGTTTTTTTTTTTTTTTTATTACTTTTCTCTCAAATTTTAACCCTTTTTCTTTTACTCAAGAAATAAACTTTCGAAGTTTTCAATTTACTTCTCTCCGTAAGTCTCTCGTTTTCTCTCACTCTCTGTACCTCCTACCATGTGCATATGTGTGAGTCTCTCTCTCGTGTGTAGATCTCTTTTTCTATTCTTTTTATCCTTTTCCTCGTTCCTCGCCAATAATCCACTATTGATACGGTTATCCAAATATTCTGGTTTCACTCTGCCCTGGAGCCTAGTCTATCTACAAAGCCCAGTGGGACGTGGCATTTTAGAAACGCAAGCGGCCAATATCGAAAGGGCAGAATAACGTCGACGGCGGGCCGATAATGAAGCTAGATGTAGGTCAGTCGGTATATTTTCGTTTCTAATAGGAACCAGTCTTGGAGATTGAAAATGAATAGAATTAAACGGAGACAGAAAAAGTGACGGGTAAGGTGTGGATTGGGGGTAGACGGCAGAACTTTCAAGAAATGTTAGGTCGAAATCTAGTCCAGATGGATTATAGATGGAATAGAGGGGAGATGTTGGCTGGGAGGAATCGGAACTGGATAGATTGTGAAATGAGAAGGGGTCAGTGGGGTAAAGAGTATTAGGAAAAGAAAGGTGAAAGAGAGGTTCATAGAGTACGCGAAAGAAAGAAATTCAAGAGAATAAAAATTCTGTTTGTGTGTGTGTGTGTTTCCTTTTTTTGTTTTTCTTTTGCTTTTGTCTTTCGTGTTTTTGTTTATTCTGTGTGTTTTTTGTTTCTGTGTTTTTTTGTTTTGTTTATTCTGTTTTGTTTTTGTTTTGTTTTTTTTTCTGTGTTTTGTTTTTTTTTTGTTTTTCTGTGTTTTGTTTTTCTGTGTTTTTTTTTTTTCTGTGATTTTTTTTGTTGTTTTTCTGTGTTTTGTTTTTTTTCTGTTTTTTTTTTGTTGTTGTTTTTTTGTTTTTCTGTGTTTTTTTTTGTTTTTGTTTCCTTTCTTCTTTTCTTTTTTCGTTTGTGTGTTTGTGTGTTAACAGTAAGATTCACCGTGTACAAGACCCGGGTGGACACTCGGGGTAGAGGATTGCGCTACGAAGCAATTTGTACGGATAGAAGATAACGGGTAATTCTAGACTTGAACAGCTTATGATTGTAGTGATCTTTGGTCCCACAGAACAGTGGGTCGTGGAAAGAAGCTGTTCTAGTGAAACTGACTTCTCACCGATGAAATGTGGATTGTTTGCTAGTATGTTAGAGGCCTGGCGGGTCCTAACCGTGATTCGCCACCTACAAGGACACAAAGACGCTGCTAGAGTCTGTCAAGGCTGGAGAGTAAAATCTGGACAACTCCCTCCTAAATATGACAACAACGTATGTATATGCGATTGATTGGATCCTGTTTAGGTAATTCTTGATTATTTTTTTTATATACGTTCGCAAGGAAATGATCACAATTGTGGCATCAAAATCCACTATTTGAAACTTGACCTCTTAAATGGACTCAAACACCAATTTAGGCTGACGAAATTGTGATAGCAAGATTATTATTGTTTTTGCTATGTTTACTAAGAGTTCCCCTCAACACTCAACCAGAGACAAGTTTTTGTGTATCAGGAAATGAAAACTGATGAGTGAGGGAGAAGAAAAATCTGTAATTGTGGTCAATGCATATGATTATTATTATTATTACTTAAAATCTTTTCGACGTGTATTTGTTTTATCTCATACCGGATCAAAACCAAATGATGCGTCCTGGGTATGGCGATAAACTACGTCCAACAGCAAGGTCTCTGATAATACGTTTTTGAAAAAATAATGTTGCTAACTATATGTTTTTGAGAAAATATTACCAGCTATACGTTTTTTTTTTTTTTGTTTTTTTTTTGTTTTCTTTTTTAAGAATATTGTTGCCGGCTATAAGTTTTTGAAAAAATATTACCAGCTATACTTTTTTGAGGAAAAAAAAATAACAGAAAAAGATTTTTGAGGAAAAAAAAATATTCACAGAAATAGATTTTTGACAAAACAAAAATATTACCAGGAAAAAAAAAGTTGTAGTCATTAAATGACCCATTGAGGTTGATATGCCGTAAAACAAACCAAACCAAACCAAATGACGTAGGGCAAGAAGGAGATGTGACGTTCCCGCCGCCCCCCAATTCATTAAACAAAAGACAGCTATTAACAAAAAACTTAAATGGACAAAACTCATCACAAGACATTGGCTGTTCTTATTAGAACGACTTTTTGGATCTTATTAATTTGCTCTTGAGTTACTTGCTTGATCAGACCCAAAGCTACAACCACAACAGGAACAGATTTAGTTTCGGGTAATGACCCACTAAGGGATTTCACTGAAAAGGAGGAGGAGGAGAATAACTTTCTTTATCAGACTCAAAGCTCCAACTACAATAGGAACGGTTTTAGAATTTTAAATGTTTCTTCTTCTTTTTCTTCTTTGATCAATACCTAGATGGGTAACCACTTGGAAATACCAGCTGCTTTAAATGTGGATGTGTGGGTGGTGTAATGGATAACGACATGGAATTGGAAATCGTGGGGCCGAATTCCAATTTCGGTCAGGTTCGTTATACTCTCCTACGCATAAATACCCCCAGGGAGAAAGGGTGTAATTCAACCTCTTTTACACCCAGCTATTGTAAAGCATTATTATCGCCAAAAATTCTTACAATCTAAAAAAAAATAATTTCTGGATTTAAATAACCTGCGAAATGTTCATAAGCTGTAAAACAAGCATTTTATTAAATTTCAATATCCTTATATTATATTTACTTAATTTGTCATAGACTATAGCAAATATATATATATATATATATATATATATATATATATATTTCTTTTTATCTGATGGCCCTGACAAATCTGTAAGAAAGCATTTTTTAAATAATTGCCTGTTTTATTAGCTTTTATGTCTGGCTATGTGCTATACCACTTCAGTGCGTAGGTGATTATGGTTCTCCACACCATCCCTATTTGTAGCCTGTAGTAAAGTTTGATTTTTGCTATATCTCTTAATACATGTTCTGCCAACATCGTTACGTAGGTTATACGCGCTGCTTTTCTCTATCGCTCTTGTCTTCAGTATATCATGTGAGTGTCAAATTTTCTAAGCCCTCTTTCCTCATTATGTACCCTAGAAATTTCAACGGTCTCTTTCTGATATTAAATATAAATGTTCTTTTTGTTTCCATTTTTTCTCGGATTTCGTTGTTGGTATTCTCAGCATCCTTCTGTAGAACAACATTTCTATTGCCTCATGTCTCTTTTCCATCTGTGATGAGATAGTCCAGTGGTCATTGTCGTATAGAAGGATTAATATTCCATAACGTTTTAGTCTTATTTTCTTTGTTTCCAATGAAAGTTTCTGGTTTCTTAATACTTTGCTTAGCCTTTTGGAAGGCATCTTTTGCTATCCTAATGCGTCTTCGGATTTCGGTGCCGTATTTTCCACCTGTTGGTATAAAATGAACACATCACAAGTGGCCTTTTGATGAATGGTTCAGGGTGACCGTTCATACCGTTTTTCTTCATTTGACGAACACGTCTTCTAGTGAATAAAATGATGAATTTTATCATGCCGATTTTTCTATTCGTTCGGAGTTAGGATTGGGCAACCAGGTACAAAGTGGCTTATAGTCACATAGCAGCGTGCCAACAAGTAGATTCTGAGGAACAGATATACGAAGTACAATATACCCTGCATAAAACCCAGTCTGATAAGAGTATATCAGGGACATGTTGCACAGCCAAATGTGCGAAATACGGTGACTGGTTTTGATAAAAGCAGCAAATCACTTTTTCAGGTGCGACCCAATTAGAGATACCTTGAGGTCAGATAACCAAGTTCACTCAGGCGTTCTCCAATTGTCTATGTTCCCAAGTATCTAGATGTGACTCCCAAGTTGCCTTGGCTGCTTTATCCTTTAAACTTAAAAAAATTACTACCAGGCCATGATGCTCCAACACTACTCCTGCTCATGAACAGATGTACATTGTGCCTGCTTTTAGGAGACCTGCCCAAATGGTTAGGGTCGCGCAAGTGACAAGTAAATCCGTTGGTATTGAACGGGATATTTACTGCACCATTACTTAACTCACCCGAAACATCTCCAATTAAGATCAGAAAAGACGAGTCCCATGTTTGTTTGTTTCTTTCGACTTGACTTAATAATATTATCCTACGAATATGGATTCATATCGAGATATGGATATAGTGTAGGAAAAGGGGAAAGACAGTTCGAGAAAAAATTCTTACAAACTTTTGGGTACCTAATTTGTTCTTTACCATTTGGTTGTATGGGGGCGTATACCAAATTATTTTTCTACTTCTGTTTTTTTCTATGCTCTCCATTTTCATTTTAATATAAGTTAGTTTGGGGGTTTTGTAGCCACTCTCTTTTAGAGCTTTATTATAGGAATAAAGAAAATCTTGTCATTTGATGGATTTGTACTTAATCTTTTTCTGATAGATAACGGTATATGTTTAATTATAGATGGGGAGATGATTTGATTTCGGGTGTATATATAAAGGATTGGTATTGGGTTTTTTATAAGGTGTGTATGTATTTTTATCTAAATCTAATGTTATATCAAGGAAGTTCACTTTTTTTAATTTAGTGCTAACCGTAATTTTTAAGCCCATGCTTTTAAATTCTTTATATAATACCTTTCAAATTTTATCTATTTTGAAGTTAGTTGAGTTTCTAATAACCATGAGACCATCGTCTCTGTACAAGCCAATGTCAATTATATTAATATCACGGTGCGCTATAAGGTTGTATAATATAAAAAGACCTATGAGATCAGAAGACTCAGCTGAGTCTAGTGATCCCATTGTGATGTCAAAGTGGTCATATGCTCACCTTTATGTATCAGTACCGATTTTTTCGCATTTTCTATAATGTTCTTTTCTTCATCTGTAATATCCGTATAGTGGGTGGCAAAGTCCAACACATTCATAAATAGTTCTTTAGATATTGATTGGTAATAATTATCAATATCAAACTGCATTAGTGTACATTTGTTTGTTTTTTTTTTTCTTTTCTGTAAGTAAACCAGTTTATCACTTCCTTGGTATTAATCCAAAGTTTCAGGCTTATTTTTTCTTTACCCTTTCAAGGATCATTTTACTAATTTTTCCGATATCCGGCTTTGTAGGATTTATTATCCTCGTAGCGGGATTAGCCTCAAAACCTGGTTTGTGGTCCTTTAAGGTTATGTAGCATTCTTTTTTACCTACCCTATCACTGATCTTCAGTTTATCAGTGATTTCTTTACTGCTAGTATTGATATTCCGAACCATGTTGAGGTCATTATTATTCGCTTTCTTGTAGTTCTTATGTAAGTCCTTATTTATTAGGTCGTTGTATTCCTTTGTGGTTGTTTTATAAAACTTTCCAGTTTTGTCGGATTTTACTAAAATTTTATCTATTGCGTTAATGTCTTTTACTATCTTATCTGGGCGTTTCTGGAAGTAGGATTTCTTATCATGGAAATGTATGTTGTTTATTATTTCCAGTAGGTCCTTTTCGAAACCAGACAAACTATGAATAAACGGTGCTGCTTTTTTACCGTTAAAACCGTAAATTTCCTTGTAGTTTTTGTTTTGTGATTCGTTCTGTTTAAGGAAGAAGTAAGCTCGCCGTCTCATCCTTCGTATGAGTTCCTCTGTTTATTGCATTAATATCACGAAATATTCCTTTTTGTTGGTATTAGGAATGTTCTTCAGAGAAATTTCGAAATTTATTTTCTCCATATTTTCTTGTTAAAAATAAAGATTTAGAGTGCTCAATTTTGATTAGGAGCCTATATATATATATATATATATATATAAAGAACAGTAAGATATATAATCCGGTGTTCTTATAGATATTTTTATTTTTACAAAATAATCCTCAATGTAAATTTACAGAGCATTAATATTATAAATTAATTGATTTAAAATGTTTTTTCGCTACACAGTTCTAACCATGTTTCAAAAATGGAAGCTAAAATCTTCGAATTTAATTTTGTAATTAAATTAAAGACATTAGTTCCATTTCATCCTCAAGCGAATTTTGGATTAACTTATTTATTACTGGGTTTTAAAGGCACAGCAAAAAATCATAATTCACGTTTCCAAGGATACAGAGAAATCCATTCATCCAGACAAGGGGTGTTTGCGTGTTCATTATGCATGTCGTCTGGATTTTTTAAAAATTTATTAACGGCAAAAATTCTTACGGCATTTTTTTCTATTTGTATACTTACAGATTCTTTTGGGGGTGGTTAGGTTACAATACGTTTTATTAACTACGATTTTAAAAATATTTTCACATTTAATTTTTGATATACTATATTTCTTTTTAAAACAAGTAAATATATTAGATTCACTTACAGTATGTAAAATTATTTTCACATCAAGTATGTATATTACTAGGTCCCGATTTTTTTTAAATTTATATTTAAATATTATTTAAGTAAAATTGATGACAATGACGGCAAAAATAGCTAATTAATTTCTCTGTTTTAGTAAACTTTTATTTTTTATAAACCTAGTAATATATAGTTTCTCAATGGCTTACATCTTCTATTAATTTCTGACCCCGGGTGGTAGCACTTCTTAGGGTCCCAGCTATGGACAAATAGTGAACTCCCAAGCGAAACACTGACAGTATAAAAAGATTTTTATAGTAAATGCACCAGCAATACCTATTTGTAGTAGAATGACCAACATTACATTGTATCTAGTTGAAGCCATAAAATTGGGTTCAAAATATTTAGATTTCGGCATTGAATAACTCGTAGAGGTCGATATGCTGCTGGGAAAAATCAGCCAACCAACATGAAAGAACTTTTTCTTGACATTAATCCATATAATATCCTACAAATTCTTAAAGAAATCAAACTGTATTCCAAAATATAACTTCACAGAAAACTATAACATAAAACACGCATATCAATGCCTCTAGCAATCATGTCCACACAAACATGCATATGCACAAAAGCTGATTATCATCTACCATGTATTCAACTGTGAAAGCAGAATAACATATTTTTATTGCTTTTAGGCTCCATAGAAAATGAAATTTCGGTATTAAGACACATAAGGAGTTGATGCGACGTTATACAAATATACCTCTTATTTTTTTTTTTTTTTTTTTTTTTTTCATCGCAAGCAAGGCAGAAGTGCCACCGGTTCGCGGGATGGCGGGCACATAGAGTGAAGTTGAGAGCAAAACGTGTGTATCGGAGGAATGAGGAAAGGATAAAAGTTGAGCGGGGTCCAAGAAATCAGAAAATGGCGATTGACGTTGCATTTAAATTTTTGAAGATTGTAGTTATCAGGAAAGCAAGTAAACGGAAAGGAATTCCACAGGCGGGAAGTGCGAGAAAGGAAGCTATTGGAATAGAAGTGGCGGTTATATTAACTTCAACGGTATGAGGGTGGGACCTAGATGCTAGTCTAGTGGTGGCTAAATGAGAACAATTTTGGGGGCATTCAAATTTAAAACCCATTTCTTACCCCGGTTAACTGCTGATTGAAGGTCCTTTTCGAGAGCAGTGACCAGGTTGACTTTGTCAGCGCTGCCAGGTTTACCATTGAGACAGGAGTAAATGGTAGTCGTCATCTGCATAGATGCCTACTTGGTAGTTGATGACATCAGGAAGATCATTGACGAAGATCAAGAACAGTGTAGGACTCGGGATAGAGCCTTTGGGGGACCCTCACATTCATAAGGAAGGATCTAGAAGCGTGCCCATTCAGAACGACCTTCATTTCACAATTTGAAAGGAATGTTTGGATTAAATCAAACAATCGTCCTGTAATACCGTAGCCCTGAAGCTTACGCAGAAGACCAGCACGCCAAATTCTGTCAAAAGCCTTCGTAATATCTAGAGCCACAACTTCGCCGCTCTTATCAAGAGCATGATGTGTTTGTTTGTATATATATATATATATATATATATATATATATTATGTATATGATGATGATGCAGTTGAGCGGGAAAAATGGAAGCCATATTTTTTGTCGGAGAGTAGGTCTTGAGAGGTAAGATGCTTTACCATTTCAGCATTGATTAAAGCCTCGAAGACTGCCGAAAAGAGGTAGGAGACTGATAGGGCCGTAATAAGGGGAGTCAGAAGATTCACAAGAGTTCTTAAAAACAGGAATTACACACATGAACTTCCAAGAAGCTGGATAGCAGAAAGCATCGAGGCAATAGTTATATAATTTGGAGAACTGGAGCCAGCTCAGGAGCACTTTTCTTTTTTCTTTTTTTTTCTTTTTTTTTTTTTTTTTGATATTCCATCACCCCACTTGCATAAGGGGGGGGGTCTAATTTATAAAATATGTCCAAGACCAGCGACGTGTTATACACATATCATTCAGTAGAGCATCAGTTCTAGGGGTAGAGGGGATTCGATATGGCTACACTAGAAGAGTCGAAAATTTCCGAGCAAAGCATTCAGCCACATCTGCTGTGGATGTCAGGACTTCGAATTGGTTGAATAAAGGAGAGCCGCTAATCCCTTGAAACGAATTTTCTAGGTGCCATATGCCGATTCATTCTGTCAGCCAAACAGTAATTTGGCATCATTGGCGACACGCTTTCTGAATGGGTTGATTAAATACCCCATTCCAAGCGACGTCTCCAAGAAAATCTCGGATTCTGCTCGTTAATAGCAGAAAGATATTCTTTTGGTAAGAGGGTCATGGCAGCGGGGGGGGGGCGGAAGGAGATGCTTACAGATACTACAGCTTGATCAGAATTGCCAAGAGGGCAGAGCTGCGTAATACAAGACAAAGATAGAGGTGAAACAGATCGAGAACAGAGGCGTTTTCATCGGGGTTATTCGGAAAACGCGTGGGGAAGTCAACCATTTGGCTATTTGAAATAATGACCTGCATTCATGCTTATGATTGTAATTGCAATATTTATTAAAGTTGTTAATCTGAAATATTTAACGATGCAACTGGGGAATTTCCACGCATTACCTGCCATGAGCCCCATGTGGGGTTCTGTTAAATTTAAACTCACTATATGTTATTCCTTGTATTTACATTGAATTGCTTACATACATTGCATTTGCAGAGGTATATTTTACAACACTTAGCCTTTAAAGTTTTCATTATTAGCCGTAAGAAGAAACTTTCTGTCGTAATTTTACATTTCACGAGTAGAAAAATAATGACTATTTTGAAAAGTATTTTTTTATTATTTCTAATCAATATTATTTTTTGATGTTTTATACACACATATATTTGATATTCTAGTTTCTATAAAAACGACAATGGTAACTACTGAAATTGAACATAAGGAATAAATAAAATTCTAAGACACCTATCTGTGCCAAAAATGCACATTAAAAAAATTTAGCAGGTAATGGGTTAATAGTCTGTCTATATTTCTGAGATGAGGTATTATGTACAGTATTTACATTAGTCGGACTATTGTCCTCATCTTTGTCGCCATATTTGTCACAACGTTTCGGCCGTTGTACGCTCCGGCCTTCTTCAGGTGATTGGAATTTCGAACTGACCCCTTTATTTCGATCCCTGGGGTAGACTGTTCTAGTTCCACGTGCCATGTTTGATGGATGTCAGTTATCAGTTATCTCCTACTAATTTTCCCTCTGAAAGTTCTCCACTGTCTTAACCGGGTATTGAACTCACACTCTTTGGGTCTGTCACTGGATTTAACCAACGCCTTTATCCACTGTGGATAAAGGGAATGGAATGGGTTAATAGTCGCAGGAGACGCAAGGATCTTATTCAATTATTGAATTAATTATGAATCATCAGAAAATTCAAATAGGAAAACTACCATTTTCACGGGCGCTGCTAATAAATTAATTCGTGTAAAAACTTCTCGAACATTTTAGCTTTGAGACGTAAAATTAGCTATTTATGCTCTGTCGCGGTCGGAGGGTGGGGCTCACTAGCCTCGCTCCCTCGGAACGGGCTAGGTTCATTATCTAGCTCCGGGGGCGTCTTGAAAAAGGGAAAGTGTCAAGGAGGCTTTACTATTTTTAGTTTCTCGTCCCATGAACACCGCCTTGTGCCACACTCCGTTTTTGTGGGCGTTCGGAGAAACCTCCCTTCTAACAAATAAATCACGCCATGTCCACGTCAGTTTCGCGTAAATGCTGACATCTTCAAATGCGTCATCGTCACTTTGATAATTCAATGGAGCAGACGACAATTCCAACAGGGGCACACTTTAGAGATAATGAAAGCCAAACAGTGAGGTCGGTGTCCTCGACGCCAAAATGTCGTACACAGTGATTGTGCTAAGATTGTGGTAAACACTCATAATTTTTAAAGTTTGTTGCAACCGTGAATTTCCTGTCGTATTTTGGCAATGACGTAATTCGTGAAGAATGACAACTCTTATCTGCTTTTCGCCACATCTTGTTTCCAGTTTCTTTTTGAAGGTCGTTTTAGAATTCACCTCAAACTGACTCAAATCAGGGTGGGGTGATAGTGCCAGGTGTGATTCACTGAGACACCAGTTAACAAATTTCATTTAGAAATAACCGAATACCTTGCACTTAAAAGTACTACACGTCCCAAATGTCTAAAGTTTTACACGCCCGATTTTTTTTCTCCAAACGTCCACATTAATGTTCTTGACTTCTGTGTCCTGTTAATATTATAGTGACTTTCTAAGCGCAGCTTAGATGTGGCACAAGACCGAAAGTATGTTGGCACCCAATGCGGATCAAACTCACTACTGAGTCGTAAATGTTCTAGCGAGACAAGCTTGTTAACCATTACACTACGTCGAGGTGCCCCTGTAAATATTATATGATTATATTAGTCGTTTCCTTCTCAGACATTCACAGAATGTACGACCAGTGCTGCTTGACTTGGGCTTTTTTCTTTAGCCATCGGGTTGGGATCAAAGTGTAGTATCTGCTTTCGGGTGGACAAACTTCGGTCAGAGCGCAAATGTTACGGAGAGGGGCCCGGTTTTGGGGAACATCTGCGCGTGACAGTATCTCTCACATCGGACTAAAGAGTGTGGACTGGTAGTAGTACCGATGCCAGTGTAACCTACGGTTACGGGGGCTGGGCTATATTTTAAACTGGTTCTGGTGCACGAGCTCCCCCCCTACCAACATTAAACTGACAGTGTGTCACATCCTACAGGCGTGGGGGCGGCAAGTAAATGTAAAATGTATCTGTTCTCACCTGATTTTAAATGAGAGAAGGTGCTCGGTCCTGAGGATTCCAACCCTGCGGCAGTACCTTTCTCTAGATTTAACAGCCTCCCCCCCACCCACATCGAGGGATGTATGTGGCACAAGGCCGAGTTTACCGTGGGTTTTCGGAGCCCGCAGGCTCGGCCAAAATTATTCCCTTATAACGCGCATAAACGGGTTCAGGTCTTGTCTATCTCCCCGGACGAGACTTTGCCCTTCAGCAAAGCCTCGTCTGGGTTCCTCTCCGCTCTAGACAGTTCGACAGAAGTCGCACACAGTCAGTACCTTTCTCATTACGCTAAGAGTTTGGGTCTTTGTGATATCGATGCCAGCTTGACTGTGGTCGCGGGGACAGGGCAATTTTGGGACTTGACGCATATATGCAATACATATGGACATTCCACACAAAAAAAGATCTTGTGTCAGATCCTGTCTTAGTGGGAAGGTCAAAGAAATACCAAATGTAGTCTGTTCTTCTTAGTAATGGTTATCGTAATATTAAGGAAGCAGCCTACATTCATTAACCCTTCAGTTACTTTCAATTGAAATTTATTAAATCTCTCTATTAAAACAATTTTTCAGGAAAAATAAGTTTATCAAGCCAACAACTGTTATCACTCTTTCCAGCATTGATGGGGGATTTTTTTCCTAACTTTTGGGTGTCGGTGTGAGAGTGGCGTAATGGATAGCGACTCCAAATGAGAAATCGGAGTTTGAATTCGAGTTCAATTTCATTACATTCACTTACACGTAAATACCCTAGAATATTTCTTTCCCCAGCTATGGGTCAAATAGTAGGAAAAACTGGAATCTTTAGCCTTGGTTGGCTACCAAGTCTAGAAAAATGATAAATTCGAAGCAAGCAGTTTTGACGAACTTGTTATACACTATGCCTACACTAGCTCATCGTATTCAGTTCTTCTAAAAAGTGTTGATAGGTCTGCACATGCCTTCACCTACAATCATTGAATCATATATGCGGGTAGTCTGACTATTCAGTTTTAGTTGCTGAATTGTTGGACCCTCAAATCGGCATATATATGGTAGATTCTACCTCTTGTATTTCGAGCTATGGCCTAACTGTTCAAAACCGAACCGTTAGACACTCATGACGCTTACAGAACAAATATACAGTAAATTTATAGAAAGAGAAAAGTCAAGCAGTACGCATAACGTCTAACAGTCCGTAATAGCTGAAAGCCAGATTTTTACAGCAAAATTACTGATCACTTTTCTTGTAAACCAAGAGATGTTGTTGAAATATTTAAAATATTAAGAGAATATTCTATGTTACTAGTACTATTTGTACATATTTTAAATTAGATAAAAACCGGTATTGTTTTTTTATTATTCAAATGATGGCAGTTAAGCTAATTTGCTTAAGCGAACACATTTCTAGGACTCACCATTGATAAATTATTTGTGTATCAATTTGACTTCGCAAATGAGTGTTTGTTTCCAAACTTTGATTTTGAGCGCAGTACTAGATTGGCGAAAAGGTCTCATCATTTTACAGTTGAAATTGCTACATGTGATTGTAAGTTCTATGCTAACAGTTTCTTCTCTCTCATTCCTCGCTTGGGGGGGGGTCTCAAACTTCATGCTTCCCAGTCAACTTTGACCTTAAAAAATTTAAATACAATGTCAATCGTTATAGTCTTAATTCTTGCTCTTTTATTGTTCTCTCTCGTTAATTTTTTTTTTTTTTTCATTTTCTTTCACACTCAGCCGCTAAAACGCAAGGATTTACTTTCTTGCCTTGCTTGGGTTGAAATGATTTTTTTAAATGATAGTCGGAACGGTAATCGTAATATTAACTGGCTCTTTATAAAGATACATTTGACATTCATTAATCAAGCAGCCAATGCTATGTTAAGTTGAAATTTACAAAATATTTCTCTTAAAACAGTTTTCTTCTTTTAGTCCAAGTCAATTATCGCTCTTTCCTTCTGAACCTTCGTTTGAAGTCGTGTGGAACATCAACATCTTGATGATGTCATTATTTTCTCTTTGAGTTACATGTGCTATCTCTCTTAGTTGTCGCTGTTGTTGAAAATCCTCAACTGATGTGGTTTCTGTTATTTAGTACTGTTCTTTGTTTGTGATTCTGTAGCGCCAGTGCACGAGGTTTGAAGAAGAATGGTCCTTCCGACATCATTCGCTGAAAGTCATTTTTAATCAATATTCTGATAAAGCAGTTGAATGCAACTGACAGTTTAGATATTTCTAAACGCGTTTGGTGCTATGCATGACATTTTTTTTGAAAGTCTTGATCTGATAAGACAATTTGAATTGAATTGAGTTTTTAAAAGATAGTTTATAAGAATTAAGAAAAATATCCTAAAATTAAAATAATAGTACAAACAAATTTGCAAAAAAAAAAAGTCTTGGAATCTAAAAGCGACATTGAGACACTAGGTGAGAAAAATGGCCGTGAATAACAGAGCCTGACTTATTCCATTCTGTCCACATCCAATACGTGGAGAGTGATTATCGTTTTTGACTCACTTCTGGCATTGCTTATTTTGAAAGACTGATATATAGTGATGCATTTATTTTTCAATTAATATAAATCTCGAGATTCAATGCTCATTAAATTAAATTTAATTGATGGAATTTAAACTTAACAACACGAAATTCGTTTTACGGAGAGATTCTTTGTTAAGGGGTTTTAGCTAAATAAAAGTTTGGGAAACAGGAAAATCAATTTGAATCTTTTTGAAAATTCCAGACGTCTTTCAGTCTGTCCATGTTTAATATTTGTACGTCAAGGTGTCTGAAAACTGACGCAACAGCAATATCGCAGAACGGTGTTCGTTAAGACTTGAGGCTTCATTCGCTTGATGTTATTACGCTTAAATTCATAAAGTTTTGGAACAACTGCTTTAGAATATCGTTTGCGAAGCCAGACAATTAATACACAAATAATTTATCAATGGCGTGTCCTGAAAATCTGCTGGGTTAAGCAAATATCGGTTTTTACTTCTTCCCTAAGTCTCCACTGTGTCGCTGATCCGTGAACTGTTCATTGAAGAATAACACACACTATATATATATATATATATATATATATATATATATATATATATATATATATGAATGATACTTTTCCATCCTCGACATGCAAATCTTTCATGCTTGTCTTTTTTTTTTCATTTTTTTTATTTTTTTTTTTTATTTTTTGGCGGCCTTCGTATAAAGAAAAAAAAAGTAACTGCCCTTCTGTTATATTTTGCATTGTGAGAATGCAAATAACTCGAACTGTTGGTGAGAATTCCATGATATTTTCAGTTTTTAAAAGTACCCGCCTTAGAATCAGCGAATGTAGCTTTCTTTATTCCCAGGTGACAAAACGGTTCATGCAGTTTTCAACGTCCTATTTTTATTATCAGTTAAAAAAAAAATATTGATGGCAACAGATTTTTAAACGTCTTTTCAGCCATATGACATCAAAGGTCATTTATTACCAGACAAACTTAAAAAAAAATGTTCCTATAGTGGAAAACATTTTACAGACAACGCGTTTCGCCTCTGTGTGCTAGATAGGCGTCTTCAGGATGAAAGGCAAAATTGCGTGTTATGAAATTGCAGTGGAATATTTTTAGTAAAGGGGTAATAAATTGTCTTACAAGATCCAATATTTAATTTTTTTTCTGGTGAAGCTGTTAATGTCTGCCGACTACGAATAGATCTTGTCTTTCTCGCTCGTATACTTCATTGTTGTACAATTGCTTTTGCGGTGAATGGTGATATCATAGTCTGGTCTGGGGTTTCTCGGAGAATTGGGAGATTAGCGCACTTTCAATGCATTTTCTTTTTAATAACTTGTGATCAGATATGTTCCGTTGAACTATCCGTGGGTAACACATATCTGACCACAATCTCGAATTCTTAGATTAAAGAAAAAAATGAGTAAGACTATACTGGTTTGCTTATTGCTCGGTTCACACTCAGACCCGGTCTTATGAACAGGAGTAAAGGTTTATACCTTGTTTCCTGTTTAAGATTAGGTTTTCAGTTCCTTCTAAAGTCTTTTCATTCTTTGTCACTCTCAGTAGATCCTTGCGTCTTAGTGGCATTATTAGCATGTTTGGGGTGAAATGATTGAAAGAAACTTTACTAACAGCTACAAAGTTATTAATGTAGCTTATGGTGTCTAAACATTAACTTATCAGTTACCTTATCTTTGCATGTAAGATGAGATATTATTTTTATTTATTTATTATTTTATTAGGAGGAGGATGAGAGGAGGCAATGGGGTTATTACGTGCTACCAATTATAATCATTTTTTTTTTTTTAATTTAAAAACTGAAAATAGAATTATTAACTTTACAGAGAGATTGTTTTTCGGGACAGTTTTTCTTTTTATTTTATTTCATTTTGAGGAGGAAATGAGCTATATCAAATGTTTTTTTTTTTTTTTTTTAAATTAATAAATAAATCCCGAGAAGGTGAAAAATAAACCCATGGGGTTTTATATTTTGCAATTTATTTGAACGACTTTTTTTTTCTTTTAGTTTTGAATCGATAGAATTGAAAAAACAGTAATGGGAGAGGAAAAGGTGACAAACTGCCCATCCTGGTGAGAAAGCCACGATTATTTTAAAGTAAAATAAGACCTTGACACCGCATTGGAAATACAATCCGAGGGGTCAAAATGAGAGAGGCTTCAATGAGTGCCAGAAATTGTCTCATGAAATCGTTTTGGGAGGAAGAGGAAAATGATTAGTCATGAAAAATAATAAATGGAAGTTTTTAATTGTACAAAGCAATTACTGAACTTGTCACTTGTCGCCTTTTTTTTTTTTTTTTTTTTTTTTTTTTTTCAGGCTTTCGAGTTTTAGATCAAGAAAATGTGGGGAAAAATCGGGCACCCCAGCCATTTTTCCCCTTTTCTCTCTCTTTCTAGTTATTCATTTATTTATTGGAAAGTCGTTACAATTGCAACCTAGTTACATAAAACCGCTTTGGTCAATTAAAAAAAAAAAACAGCAGTTAATTTAAAAATATATCGGCAAACAAATCATTGAGATTTATATATAGGAAATATGTTAAAATAAAATTTCATCAGCAAAAAGATGAGACCTACCTTCTAATCTAGTACTGCGCTTAAATTTGTGAATTCGAGGTATCAAAGAGGAAAGTTAATCATAACAATTGCCATTTATAGAAAAGACAAAAGGAAGCTATATTACAAAGGTGGGAAAGTAACTGAAGGCGATATGTCAAGCCAACACCTATAATATCGCCGATTCTTTGGAGTTTGTCAAGAATCTGTACATACATAGAAGCACCAAATGGTACAAATATGGCACTCCCCTCAATCCCATGTTTGCAGTTACGATTAAGACTAAAGATTAAAGTATTTTCCTCAAAAGAATTGAAATCCGGATAGTGTGCCAGATAGCGACCTGGGAAATGGAATCACGGACGCCAAATTGAAAAATGTCAGCAGTTGATAAAATTTAAAATATATATCTGCGAACAAATCATTTGAGGTTTGTATATTAATAAGTATATTAAAACTATTTGAATAGAACTTATGGTTACATCTATCAATTTGAACAACAAAAAGATGAGACCTAGCTGCCAATCAAGTAATGCGCTTTGTATATTAGGAAATGTGTTAAAATAGGTACCTCCACGAAATCGCTAAAAAAGATGAAAAAGACGCCAAACTTGCCGAAAACAAATTTTATCGTCTAAATGCTTATGTTATTATTAAGAGGAAAGACCAAAGTTTTATTTTAATTATTTTAAAAAATTTTTCCTTGTTAGAACATTCTAAATTTTGATTAAAAAAGACTGTTTCTCTTTGTATCAGCGGAACTAGTAAATAACAGACAATTTTTAGCACGTTTTTTTAGTGACACACATTAATTTGGAAAATCTTGCAAAAATATAAATAATTGTCGGATGTTAATGAAACTTTCAGGAACTATTCATAGATGATCGAAATTATTATAAATGTTTTTTTTTTATTAAAGTCATGGCAGAAATATTTTTATATTTATTACTGATAAGGCCTTTACTTTTGCGAAACACGTGTGGAGAAGTTAATTTGATTTTTCAATTTCAACTAAGAAGTGTACCTACAAGTATCAGTATCATCTTATGAAATTTATACGATCTTATTTTTATATTAATCTCAGTTATGACACTTTTCCATAAATGAAATATCAAAATTAATAATAAAATGAATGGAAATGCAAATAACACATTAAAATGTAATAAATGTACATAAAATTATAGTATTTTATGTACACTTCTGATAAAATTTCATAAGAAAGGTACCTATAAATTAATTAGATACCTTTCTTATGAAATTTAATCTCACACTTAAGTCTTATTTTAATTTCTTTATATTTTCCATAAAGCATCGTAAACGTAAAAGTGAAAGCTAAGTACAAAAAAAAAAAAGAAAAAAATTAGTGCGCTGAAAGTTTTCCTTAAAAATAAGGAGGTAAATAATTTGTTCACTTAAATGTAAATTATTTCACTTTTCTCCTTCCGTAGAACAAATTAACCGCACGGAATCTGTCAATATGTCATTCAACACCTGCCAAGTGACGCGAAATTTTATGACCTGTTTTGTTTTATTTTCAAATTACATCTTTTCGGCGCAGAAGCTAAGTTAAGCTTGGTTCAAAATATTTTAAATAAACAATTTCTGATTTTCTTAAAATAAGTTTTGAAAAAATGATAATTGATATTTAAAAGGGAGATTTTCAATTGTTTTTATAAAAAATGGAAAAAAAAAATGATTAATTTTGCTGACAAGATTTTTAACGAAAATTTCGGACGTGCTAGGAACGATTAAAAAAATGTAAAAAAAAAATAAAAAAAAAAATATATACCCCCAAAATACTTTGATCTTTCCTCTTAATAATAACATAAACATTTAGACGATAAAAATTTGATTTACCATGTCCCTGACATTGTAACAAACAACCGTCATTCCCTTGGGGAGACGTTCCCGCGAATTACTGCTCCGTGGAATCAACTCCCAAGACGCTGTTTCTCCGATTACTAGTTTTAACCTGTTCAAGTGTTTCCCACCACCCCAATCCATCCACATAAAATATGCCTCTTACTTTGTAACCCTCTACCTTAAGTGGTCCCCGGGCCTTGTATAAGATGTACCTCACTGTAAAAAAAAAAAAATTACTCATCATTGAATGAATGAATTTAACCTTAAGCGTTTTCAGAATAAAAATTGTTTTGTTTTTTATTTTTATTTATTTATTTATTTTTTTGCTGATTCAGAATAAATTGTTTCAAGCTTAAAACATGTCGATATTTTTAAAATTTCGGACCAGCTTGATCATGCCATATTTTTTTCTTGAAAAAAAAAAAAAAATCTACACGTGGAGCGGTATTTCTGACAAGGGCCAATTTTTCATTTAACCGTCTTTTTTTATTTTTATTTAATTCATTTTCTTCGCAATATGATGGCCACTGTTCTACGCTTTTGCAGTGTCTGGGATGTTAGGAAGATTCCCGAGGATCTACTAACCCCCAAACATACACACATTTTTGTTCAACCGCAGATATTGTTCATAAACTTGGGAGTCGTCTGAAATCTCCTTTTCTCTTTCTCTCTCGTCCCCGCCGTTTCGCTATTATGTCTCACAAAAGATAAAAACGTTAGCATTTATTCATTACTATATTAAGTCTTTCACTTATAAAAAAAGCTCTTGTAAATGGCCTTCGAAATAACGTCATTCATGATAAAACGAACGTTATGAAATAAAGGTCTCCTCAGCATAATGACTAGATCAACCATTCAATTTATCACAATAGCCCCAGCCAATGTCTACCATTCAAGGAATAAAATAAATTGTTTAAAAAAAAAAATAAAATAAAACTATTGCCCTGGTAATTTATTTAACAGATCTTCAAGTGAACAATTCATTTTTCAACAAGTGTTCTTTCTTTGTATTTAAATAGTGTTTTTATAATGTTTTATCTTTGTATTAAACAGGAAAAAAAACTGTCTATAAAGAGCAAGTTTGTTTTTTTTTTTTTTTTTTTTTTTTTTGTTTTGTTTTACATTCATTTACATGCGAATTATTGTCCTTTCCGGCCATCATTAGGTGCTTGTCGATCCGGGTAAACATTAGGGAATTTCAATATGAACCCTTCATTTAATCTATGTAAATAATAGGTTGGTGCAAAAATAATGAAGTAATAATGTCGTTTTTTGACGTATTTTTCTAACGTCAAAAAACGACATTATTACGTCATTATTTTTGCACCAACCTAATAGATTATTCTCGTACTGCTTATGATATCTATGGACATCTCGTCTACTTATTGATCACCAACGCACCCCCCCCACACACACACACACTTTTCCTTCCACGAACCGGCTCAGGGATTGAACTCACAATGACTATACCAAATTTAAGGAAGCAACGTTTTATCCCACTGGGCTATTGTGACAATCCTGATTGGAGAACTTGGAGCGTTACATCTACTCTGCCATTTGCTAAGATTACTATTGCTATTTGTCACGCTTGTCTACACTTACCGAGGCTTCTCTTTTCTACTGCTGCAGTTGAAGCCTTCGCTGTCATATCTCTCTCTTTATTAAATGCGTCCATATTTTTCTTAGCTTGCTTAGAAACCCTGACCAAACTCTAGCATCTTCAGTAATACAGGTTTCCCCCACACCTGTCAACTCTCCGTCCTGGTTATGACGATAAATTACATCCGGCAGCAAAACCTCTGATCGGGAGGTTTTGAGGAGCGTGAAACCACCTCTTGTTGTTCCTAGGTCCACACTGACCCGGGGTGATAGCACCTGTTAGGGGGTCCAGCTATGGAAAAATAATTCCCCCCACCAAAAAAAAACTGGAGTCAAAATACTATGAAAGTGTAAATATATTTTAATATAGCAAAAATACCAGCAATGCATTTTTGGAAAAAATATATTACCAGCAATACATTTGACTATCTACAAAAACCCTCTTTGCAAAAATACGTCAATGAAACCTGATCTACAAAGTGATTTCTTACAAATAATACATATATTATTCATACGAACCTATACTAAAAATCTTGTCGGCATTAAATAACCTATTGAGGTGTTGATATGCCGTAAAACAAAATAAACCAAGATTCTCACTGTAAATAAATTGAACTTTCGCCACTAAGAGCCGCCAAGTGAAAATACTTCCTATTCAGTTCACATGTGTTTTGAAAATTGTTTTACTATTTGCGGTTTTAATTCGGTTAAATTTACTCAACTGTTTGGGTTTTTTTAACACGTGAAACATTAAGCCTGAAATATTAGTCCAAAATGACGCCTTTGTTGAAAATAATGGCTGTGAATTCCAAGAATGTTTCAGAATTAACATTTTGGGGTTGTTTTTGAAATCCTTGTTATTTTTTTATTATTCTCATTTGATCACCAAATTTAAACACTGAACCCAGTCAGTACTTACATGAGGACTAATTGGGAGCACCAGTTAATTTAAGTGACCTCTTACAATCCAACATATCTTTCAGTTTTAAATAACCCACAAAGCTGTGAAAAAGACACCCCCGACTAAAACCTGTTTTTCTGAAGTTAGAAATCTTTTTAGTGCATTGAAGGAAGTACTGCGGCGGGCAGCAAGTTACCCCGAAACCGGGCATCTCTCAATAGCATTAGGTTGGTGCAAAAATAATGACGTTTTTTTTTTTTTTTACGTATTTTTTAACGTCAAAAAAACATTATTACGTCATTATTTTTGCACCAACCTAATATTTTTAGTTGCGTTCTGTCTGCAAACAGGCGTACAATAATTAATAGAACCTAACGAGTTAGGCTCGCCAGGATTTTCCCTTCCCTCGCAGAAGAGCTCGAAAGTAGTGTCCTCGTATGTAGACCCCTCCCGGTTAAATTTTGGTCTTTCGCCAGTTTTTACAAAATTGTTGAGCTTTCGCCACTAAAAGTGCTACCGAGTGGAAATACTTTTTATTCATGCTGCATGTGTTTTGAAAACTGTTTCACCGTTTCGAGTCACAGTTCGGTTAAATTATTACGGAGATAACATTTTTTTGATAACAGATTTACTCAATCGACATTTGTCCTCTGTCTTTTTTTTTCTTTTTTTGGTAAAATCTCCATTTTTCGGAAGTTCAAAATCTAAATCTGCAGGCTTTAAGATTTTTAGATTGACAAGTTTGCACTTCGCTATTTGAACATAGATCATCCTTGTGAAATCTTTCGTAAGTTGAAAGGAAATAAAGCAAAAAATTAATTAATATGAAATTATGAGCGTTCCCATACTCCCAAAATATAACTTTCTCTTATGCCTGTATGCCTCTGTAACGGACCCCCTGGAAGGGGCCGATATGAAAGCACTGCCCGAGCACCCCCACGTATCGCAATGTGATAAGGTCACAAGATGCCCGCAAACGTTTTTCGTATTAAATTAATTTTTTCGTATTATATAAAGATAACATAAAATATAATAAACTTAGCATTAATCGTACATATCCTCGTTCTGTTGACCATTTTGTTTCACCTTGTCAGATTCAGCGTCTTTAATACGAAAAACGTTAGCGGGCCTGTTATCAAAACTTTGAAGAAGGAAAACACTGGTGTAACACTTGGATATCTCGCATCTGCATGGCTCTTGGATTCTCAACATTGTTGGTGTATGTCGTTGTGGTGTTGTGAAAGCCATACGACTATTAGGTTGGTGCAAAAATAATGACGTAATAATGTCGTTTTTTGACCTTAAAAAATACCTCAAAAAACGACATTATTACGTCATTTGCTGATATCTTTGCAGCTATCGTTGCTTATGTGCTGGTAGTTTAATGGATAGTGGCTGGGGATAAGAAGTCTGAGAGCCTAGTTCGAATTCCAGTCGAGTTTGTTATATTCATTTACGCGCTAATAACCTTGAGAAAAGGTATGGATCCGCTTCTCCTCCCTTCACTTCTGGTTTAAATAGCAGAAAATACTAGGATCTCTAGGCGTAGTTGGCGATCATTCTAGGCGAAAAAAAACAAACTACGAATTCAAAATCGTAATCCCGGATTTGGTACCGCCACAAAAATCGTGATACATAAGGTTTAAAATTAGCTTTTTTTTTTTTTTTTTTTTTTTTTTCGTTTTTTTCCTTTTTTTTTTCATTTAATTTTTTTTCTTGACTCTTTCATTTTAGCGTTAATTGAAAGCTAAAGGATTAAATTTAGTATTTCCAGTAAGCAAAATACTCTGTATTTCAAACTGAAATTGTATTGATTGGAATCGATCATTTTTTTTTTTTTTTAACATAAAGTTCTTGCTTTTAAGAATCTTACAAAAATATACATTTCTGAAACTTTATTTGAAGAATATTAGCTGATTTAAAGTATAAGTAATCTCCATTTGAAACAAATATTATTTAATCTAAGTTTAAAGTACCGCAGAAAAAGCATTTTTAACTCGACAGTGTTTTTAAAAGAGACATGTTGATAGCTTGATGAAAGGTTTAATGTTGCTCTAGAGATTTTATCTGTAAAACATAATTTAAGAAAATGACATGAATACCTTTTTTATATAGTTTTTAAGTACTCGGTAATCTCATATTTAGGAAAATATTCTCTATAATCTAATGTTTTATTGAATTTTAAATATTTCGGCTTTAAATTTAATATAGTTATCGTTCTTATTTTCGGATAAGGTCGTGTGTAATGACTGGACTTACAAAAATCGGCACGTTTATAAACTAATAAAAATAATTCAAAATTAATTTAAAAATATTGGTGTTTCCTAATTTGTATTAAGTTTTTCCATTTATGATTAGTAAATTTAGTTTTCACTTAATGATAATAAATAATAATAATAATAATAATAATATCTAAAAGGCTGAAATTAATACAGAATTTTAAGGTTTAAAACTTTATAAACTATTATAATTAAAATTTTAAAAAAATGAAAACAATTCTTGTAAAAATTTATTATTCATCGAAAAAAGAAAATTCTTTTAACACAATAGGGTCCCTAATATGTTTTATTTATTAAAGCAATTAAAAGCTTTTCTAATTCAATAACGTCAGCTTTATTGCACTTTTTATTTCACGATTCGGAGCAGATTTTCGGTAAATGAGTAACTCTGAAAAAAAATTCTCCAAGAAGTCCTGCTTTTAACTAATATATAATATATAATAAGCGGATCAAAATTTAATTTCTCGAAATTTCATAAGTTTAAATTTAAGTCCTAAAAATTTAATTAAAATCCAATCATTATTTGATTTTTGCAAGAATTCCCCAAACAGTGTTTCTTTTTTTTTTTTTTTTTTTTTTTTTCATTTTCTTTTTTAACCGCAAAATGATGCTAAATTTCCCATAGAAATCTTTGGCTTAAATGCTAACACAAGAAAACTATATTTTTAAACAAAATTCTGAACGTTTTAGAAAAGAATAATAATTAAAAAAAATACTTTGATCTTTCTTAATTTTGACGATAAAACTTTGTTTTTATCAAGTTTGGGATTTTTCACTTTTTTTTTTTTTCTCCGAAAAAGTGGAGATATCTACCTTCTGGTAGATATCTCCATTTAATTTGTCAGTAATGGTCACATGTCTAATGAGCCGATAGTCATCATCTATAGATACATCAAAGTCCCCATCAAAGATTGAGACTTATATCTTGAGAAGCGTTCTTTGTTCGTTTTGTAGATTGATTGATTGATTGATTGATTTTCTACGGTTTATCAACCGTTTGCAGGTTATTTAAAGCCAGAAATATTTTAGGTACTAAGAATTTTTTATATAATAATGGTTTAGTGACATAAATTTTACTAATTGCAGCCAAAGGGAGCATCTGGTATTCCCAAACTGTCACCAATCTACGTACTCGCTAGGCTCGACGTTGCTTAACATCGGTGATCGTACGGATGTGACCTTGGTTTTGTAGTATAATTAGAGATATCTGTGTGTAGTCGAGTAGACTTATGATGTGTTCAATGCGGCACAAGATTCGCTAGGGACTGAAAAATCCACCAGAAGGGAAACAAAACACGTCTCATCTCTAAAGCATACTGTATCTAAAAAGGAGGGGGAATGAGACTTTTGCGTCTACTGACGTTAGAAGTTCTTTGGCGACTGACTGGGTTAATCTTACAAGCTTAAGTGCTCATTGCTCGGAGTAAGTGCTGTGGATGGAACGAACCCTGGCAAAAAAAAAAAAAAAATCCTGAACACATTTGTTCTCTCTTTTGGTCTTGATTTCCCCATAAAAACGAAACTTTCTTCAGATCCCAGTTAATGAAAACAAGTATTAAATGTCGGTTTCTCCTTCAAGTATTGCCGCTTTTCGAAAGTACACTTAATGTTAGTTCACTTTTAGAAGTATTCTGTACGGATAAACCATTTATCTATTATCGAGGAGAGAAAATAACTTGGAAACACAGCTGCAAACTGCAATGTATGTACGCGCGCGCATATATATATATATATATATATATATATATATATATATATATATATATATAACGTGGACATTGAAGACGGCAGTCTGTTTCATGCTAAACGCTATCGTCAGGCCATTTAGATATGCTCTATACTTAATATTGAGTACTTCAATCCATAAATTTAGCATACCGTAAAACTATATTTTATCTCTTATACACACACACACGAGATATATGGCACGATGTAGTAATGGATTGCGGCATCGGAGAGCCGAGTTCGAATTCCAGTCGAATCCATTACATTGACTTACGTGCTAATACCCTTGGGAAAGGTGTGAATCCTCTTCTCCCTCCAGCTATGGGTAAATAGCAGGATAGATTGGGTTCTATAGCCTTGGATGGCAAATGGTCTAGGAGAAGGACAACTCTGAATTCAAAACCTGCGGAGGGTCGTTTGGGGACCTTGTGGCACTTAGTGCACCAGGTCTCTGTATTTGTCCCTTCAAAAAGTGTGGATGGTCCTGCACAAGGCCTTCACCACTATAATCAAATCTCATGTCGGGTTGTCGGCTTCCTGGGAACTGATCTGAGTCGAGTATATATATATATATATATATATATATATGTTTTTTTTGTTTTTTTTTATAAATAAAAACAAGGAAAAAAGATTAATCGAAATCAATAAGTAAACAAATTAAGTAAATAATTATCAAACTACGAATGCACACATAAACACAAGTAAACGTAGTAAAAGAACTCTACAATAAATGTGATTAAGTAACCAATAATGAGTACAAAAAATGTTAAACTATAAAATAGCCAAACTGCATTCAGATCCGCTTTTATTTCTACTCATTTGGAACATAACCAAATCCCGCCCACCCAATAACCGTTAGAATAATACAATAGACATACCCATAAAGTACTATTGACCAGCATATAGAAACAGTAGGGCCAAAACACATTATATGTCCTGTTGATTTATTTTAAGCATGAAATACTGTTGCCGATGGATGTTGACGGCAATGTCCTATTATAATTATTCTAAACAACAGTATTGTTGCGGCAGTTAAAGTTGACATGGCTATTTATTAGCAAACTGAAATTAACGTCTACCGGCTTAAATCACCAAAAGACTTAAAGGGTTTTATCGGGATTTAAAAAAAAAATTCTTTACGTTTCGTGTACTTAAATACTCCTGTTGAACAAACTAAAACTAACAGATTAATGATCTAATTCTAAAAAATTAGAAACACGTATCCCTATCAAAAGTAACACCCACACACCCACACTAGAGTTAATATAAGTAAAAGATTTGTCGCTCTACTGCTTGATGTTACTTCAGCATCCCGACTCCAGAGTTTCGTAGACGAACCCGTCCTTCTAATCGTCAGGGAGCATCAGCAATTGACTGCTTATATACATCACGATTTTTTTTTTCTTTCTTTCATAATGCGTACCCGCTCGAATCAATGCGTACCTGAAGGGTGCCGTGATTATTTGTCTGTCTTTTTTTCTTTTTTTATCTTTTTTCCACTTTCCATTCACTCCTCTTTTTTGACTTTTTCCTCTTTTCTTTCAATTTTAGTCATTTATTGATATTTGTATCTTACAAATCTTGTAAATCTAAAATACAGTCTAAATGTAAGAGTTTATTTTTATTCCAACTTGATAAAAACAAATTGAAAGTAGTTGTAAATCGGTCAATAATAGTTTTGAATTTTGTTAACTGGAAAAAAGTGGCAATTTTTTAATATTATCTTAAGTGCTTACTTTTCGCTGTATTTTTATATATATATATATATATATATATATATATATATATATATATAGTAATTCATCGAGTCTAGAAGAATCCCCTACTGAATGCAAAAAGCACTTGACGTCCGTTTCGCAGTGCGCATCCACTAACGAGATTTGAACCCAGACTGTTTCGATACAACGCAATTGCCATACCAACTGTACTGAATAGATTCAAATATACATCATCTAATTATTCATAACCTAACAGATTGTGCCCCAAAAGCCACGTCTTTCCTTTCCCCTGAACCTCTTCATCGCAGAGCATTAGCTGGGTCAAGCAAGGATATACAAGCAATAGAATTTTAGGCATTTTGGCACGTTATTATCGTAATTAATCGAGTCTAGTACAGTTGGTATGACGCTTGCGTTGTGCCGAAACAGTCCGGGTTCTAATCTCGGTAGTTTATGCGCACTGCTGATAAGTCCCAAAAATAGGACGAAACGGCCGTCCAGTGCTTTCTGCATTCTGTTGAGATTTCTTCTAGATTCAATGAATTACTATAAATGATTTGCCTAAATCCCCCAAATTCTATTACTTGTATATCGCTGGTATGAATCTTGCCGAAAGGCACATTTACTTTAAGATTCTCGAATACTTAGGCCGACAAACATAGAATTTTACCTATTTTAAGAAAAATAGGGACGTCTGCTCGAACACTAGTATCCACTAAATATAACGTTTGAAGTAGTAATAAATATATATAAGAATTAATGGATTGATTTTTAATCCAATATTTTTATTACATAACGCGTTATTATAGTGGATACTTCGTATTTGAAATAGAAGCCCCATTTTTATTTAATAAACGATGTTTATTACGATTGGAGTGTCTATTGCTATGAAATTCTTTAAGCGGTAAAAACACCCGGACTCAAATGGTTGTTTCCCTTATAAAGGGGGACACAGGTTCGATCCCCACTGAAGATGATTTTTTTTTTTTTTTTTTAATTAAGATTTATCCAATGCGCAGGTCGATAGACGTGATACAGTGTTTAATAAATAAAAACTGGGCGTCTATAATAACTTTTGAAAAATATTATATATATGACATACACAAGGCCTGTCTGAAAAAGTAACGGGACTGGATGTACCATGTGATCTCTGGACGAAAGGGATAAGCGAGTTGTGTTATCTGACATGATATCTTGGGAGTATATAACGATAATCTTGGCTTTCTGCAACCATTGCATTTTTTTTTCACATGCAAGAGTTCTGACGAAAAAAAAAAAAACCGTGGCCACTTCACCACGACAATGGATTTGCTCACAAGGCCCTGAACATCGGGCAGTCTCTGGCCAGGAAGAATATCGCCGTACTTAAACAACCTCCTTATTCACCTGATTTTGCTCCGTGTGATTTTTTTTTCTTTTCCCTAAGCCCAAGGGAATCATCAAGGGGGCCGTAACAACGGAGCTATGGGGGGGGGCATACAAGAAGAATCCTCTCAGCAGTGCATAGAAGCGTGGCAGAGAAAGATGAAAAAAATGCATTAGACTTGAAGATTTGAAGGGAAAACCATATACTTTGTCGTTTGGAATTGAAATGAATTATTTGTGTCACCTGTACTTTTCAGATGGACATCGCGCGTGTGTATGTCATATATATATATATATATATATATATATATATATATATATATATATATATATATATATATATTCACACATTATGAAATGGACAAAGTCCGACAATTATTTAAGACATTTTTTATGTTTATACGTTCTTTTTATAGATACAAATATTTAAGTAAATGCTCTGTTTATAATAAACAGTATTAACAACATTTCCCGGCCTGAATGTCCGAGAAATTTTCATAGAAAATATGCGTCCTCCGACAGGAATTGAACCTGTATCCTATACGAAACGGTCATATAGCCTGACGTGCATTAACCGATTGGACCACAGAGGAGCGTTCAGTTAGCAAGGTCGATTTTACTGTTGTTACTCCTCCTCCTCCTCCTCCTTCCCATACGTGATGAGACTTGTTGTTTTAGTACTAATACCATTGGTAAAGTCATAAATCTGTCTTCTCCACCAGATATAGGTTAAATAGCAGGGGAAACTGAACCCTCTAACTTTGGGTGGTAATCAACCTAAGAGAAGGAAAATTCCAAACAGTGGAAAAAGCAATCCACTCGACTGTATTTCCCAAGGGGTCCCACGAAGGTATTTCCCAAGGGGTCCCACGAAGCAAAACTGGCAACTGTTCTTGAAAACCACCTTCAATCAGTTGTTACTTAGGGCAAAGAACGGCTTATAAATGTCGACACCTCCAAAACGAAATTGCTTACCATACAGAACTGTTTTGCCTTTCATCATCATCTCCAGGAGAGCAACTCATTGTGCCTTGTTGGTCTCGTGTTTTCCATTGACATGTGGAGTGAATTATATGAAATCAATTGTGAGGAAAATTCATTCACTGTGTCATCTCCAGGAGAGCAACTCATTTTACCTTGTTGGTGTCGTGTTTTCCATTGACATGTGGAAATTGTGAAGAAAATTCGTTCACTGTGTCATGCCAGACAATTTTTCTCCCCAGAATCCATCGTGACACATTTATAAATCTACTATTCCCCGCCGCACCCATGCATTCAATATTGTTGCCATATCAGGTTCTCAACAAAATTCAAAGGGTCTTTAATGTTAACGGTCCTGACCTGGCATCTCAAATTGTCACTTTCCTACCACTGTTATATGGCTTCTCTCTATCTTTTCTATCAATGATTTTTCATAGCAGTTGCTCTAATGAGCTCTCCCCTTTGGTACCTCAATTGCATGAATCTAAGTGAGCTCCTAGATTGACAACTAGGTCACATCGTTTTACTTTAGAACTTGGTAGATGTAACTGTAAGTTCTATTCTGATAGTTTCTTTTCTCGCACTTCTCTCCTGTGAAACTTTCTTCCAGTTTCTTGCTTACTTACTACTTACAAATCTTCAAGAATTGAATTGCAACATCAATCACAATCTTCTACTTACCTGAATCCAGATCTTCTGTTATCTCTTCTCCTCACTAAAGTCTAAAGGTGGGTGTGTACCTTTTCCCAAAGGTATTTGTGTGCAAGTAAATATAACAAATCCAATTTATAATTGCATCTCATAGACTATTTCATTGCTGACAGCCATAAACAGACTCTCATAGTGATATCGATACTAAACGTATGTTGCTACATCAATAAATCCATAGCCTCTGATGGTGAAAACTCAATAGTTATTTTTCAACACAATTTCCTTCTGTATCTAAATACTTAATTCAGTATTGAATATTATTTTCATCAATGAAATCAAACATTATAGAGTGAAATTTCAATTATGTGTTATACAAACCTAAGAAGCTGTTTTTTGTTTTTTTTTTCAGCATGATCCACTTCAGAATTCTTGGTCAGACCAAGAACTTTTCAGCAGCACTTCATATTAATCTAGTTTTGCAAATGTACATCATTGAAATATCCAGTGGGACACAGTGGGCATTAATGGGTTATAGGTCGAAATCCACATTTGAATTTTTATTTTGTAATAATTACAACCGGGTTTTACGGTGGATATTAATAGGTTGATATATATTTTTTTTTCTTTTCTCTTTTTAAACTGACAGTAAGGAGATAAAACTACCACTGCACTCTCCACGGCTATGGGATAAATAGCAGAGTAGATTGGGCTCTCTAACCTTTGATAGTAACCAGTCTAAGAGAAGGAAAACTTAGCTCTCCAATTAACAATTTCACTTGCAGTAATCCCTTGCATCTTAGTGGTATTATCCCCTTCCTTGTAGTGAACATGGTAATTCATAGCTAATTAAAAAAAAAAAAATCTGTGGAGAGTCATGATCACCTATGTTTTAAAGGGACAAGACATTTAAAAAAAAAAAATCAAGTTTTATAAGCCATAGAATTTTAGAACCTTACACCTTTTCTTCTTAGTCTACTGTATAATATTCATAATTGTTTGTCATAGAAGGAAGATGAGAAAAAAAAACAAAAAAACCTTAGTTTAGTGGCAAAAAGGCAAATGAATTATGTGGACAATCTGTGTACTGGCCAGGAATCAAAGTTGCATAACTTTGGACATCCGGATGAAAACTAATATTTCAATATGGCCATAACCGAATGTGTCAGCTACAAAACATTGATTAATTTTATCACATGAAGACCCGTCAGATTAGCACAGGGCTGAAAAATAAAATCACTGAAAATTTCAAGATATTATAAACAATTTAATAACAGCACAGGAATTTCAACTACTGTTAAAAAACTTCTGGTGAAAAACTACCTTTCAACTGTGTCTTCAGTTTCTAAATTTTTATAGGAACTTTTACACATCTAAAATTATATACAATAAAATTTGTTTTTTTTTTGTTTTTTTTGTCTAAGCCTTTTCTGAGTTTTGCAGAATTACATCCACTCATCAGAAGACTTCATGGTAAAATTGGCCTTATTTTTCTAAAATAGAGTAAATCAAGTTTAACCATCAAGTCTCCTGAAAGGCAGATGTAATTCTATGAGTAGTGACAAGTGAACATAGTTAATTACATGTATTATTATTAATAATTTATCTCTTGATATCAAACACTTCTAATTACAAAGACTGCTTACCTCAAAGACAGTATCTTCCAGAATTATCCTAGTCAATTATTTTTTTCACAGAACACAATTTTTGTTTTATAACAGAGAGGTGTTAGTGTTTTGCCAAAAAAATGATCAAATACATACATACATATGCACACACACTCACACACACATATAAGTTTACATCATGTAATAACATCTTTTGAAAAAAAAAAAATTCTGTAAATAAATTTTATTTTAAAATCAAGTCCAGTGAAACTCAGAATAGGAATGATTAAAGATGTGTATATATATATATATATATATATATATATTGCCAGGGCCACACCTAACTGGTTTGGAATTCAGTTGCCTTTTTCCTAGGATGGTAGCTAACCAAGGCTAGAAAACCGAATCTAGCTGTGGGGAGAAGGGATGGATTCATACCTTTCCAAGGGTATTTGCATGAGAGTAAATACAATGGTCTATGCAGGAAGTTCAACTTTATAATTACCAATTTCAATTTGCACACCAATATCCACATACACACAAATTATATAAACTGAAAAATTAATAGATTTTTATTCTTCAATATTTTCATATTTTTGTTACTTCAAACATTAGTTTTATTGGATTAATTACCTTATCAGATACAATAATCAAAATGTGATTTTTGTTTTGTTTTCTTTTTAATTAGAGCCATTGGTGCTTGTTGGAGTTTAAATTAGCCTACTCCAAATACATCTGTTTGTTTCTATTTTTTTATTAACTTGTTAAAATAAAAGCAGATTTAATGAGAGTAGGCTAATTTAAAATTCAACAGACACCAATGTCTCTAATTAAAACACTTTCTAGTCTCTGGTCACTGGATCTGATAAGGTAATTTAATTTATTGACCTCTTAACATCAAAAATCTCAATGCATTTTCCTTACACACAGTTTTGCCTTTCATTCTGACCTGAAGATCCCAAACCTAATACACAATGCTGAAATGTGTTGTTGTTTGGAAAAAAATAAAGCTTTTCCACTTTGTTCCATTATATCCACTTTTGTTTCAGATACTATTGTACATCCTACTAGTATGCATGCACACACACACATATATATATATATATATATATATATATATATTACAATGAATCATTCATACAAAAAGTAGATTAGTAAAGTTAATGATATAAAATGGCAATCCTTTCGTAAACAAAATTTTAGTTGCATTAACCTACAAATCACTCGACGAATGATATGGTCATTGTTTTTAATAAATACAAGCTGTATAAGGTCTTTTTTTAACCTGCAAGTACTTTCAACTGTACATTCAGTCATCCTCAGGCATGGAAATTATTTTGTTTTTAGTAAAATCCAGGTAGCATAAATAAAAAAAAATTCTCAAATTACCATATTAGTAAATAAACGCACTCTCTTAAAATTTCAAAAAATTCAACCTTAGTGTTGTGACTGCATGCTCCAAAAGTTTGTATCTGTTAACAAAAACACATTTAAAAAAAAAAAAAAAAACATATATTGATTCGCATTTAATTTTTTTGTCTCTGATGCTACCTGGATTTTACTTAAAAACAAAATAATTTCCATGCCTGAAGATGATTGAATGTACAGTTGAAAGTACTTGCAGAGTAAAAAAAAGACTTCATGCAGTTTGTAGTTATTAAAAAGGATCATAACATTCACCAAGTGATCCGTAGGTTAATGCAACCTTAAAATTTTGTTTACAAAGAGTTTTCGCCATTTTATATAATTAACTTTACTAATCTACTTTTTGTATGAATGATTCATTGTAATATAAATTAAACTGCACCACATATTTGATCTATATATATGGTCATAATAATAGAATTTTGTAACAAAAAAGGGAAGAGAAAGAATTTATTGCATTTTGAGACAAATTTATTTTTGAGATCTTTCATTTTTAACATGTCCATTATGACAAATACAAAACAGAATATATTGTTGTGGATTTACAGTAATCCCTGGAATCTTGGTCCACAGATTATCTAAAGAGTAAAGTTCTGTAGCATAGAGGCTAATCTTTACATTTCTGCAGAAGAATTCATTTGTTAAAGAAAATGAGAAAATTGGCAATGTGCATTCTCTTGCCAAAGCAGAATCTGCTAAAACTTTTCATTGTTTCTTTGACACATTTTATCAAGTACAAAACGGACATTATGAAAATTTAAAACAAAATGTGTGAACTGCATATCAAAAAGTGTGTGTGCATTTATATATTAGGCCAAAATTTAGGAGAGACCCTCTGGATTTTGAAGAATCCTTTTGCCAAACTAATATGCTAGCTTACTATAGGCCAAAGGGACATTCTCTTTTTGAAGACTTTTATAATTTAGTTAATAATAGCAAAATTAACTGATTAGTGTATAATACTTCCTTAATTTTAGCTCTTGGAGGTTAATACTAACGGATTTTAAATTTGTCAAATATTGGACACTATGCACTAATTAACTAATTAATTGGGTTAAATAGTTTCAGTATCCTAGCTTAGGATTTAATTATGCTAATGAAGATATGGAACTTAATTATTAAATCTAGAGGATTGCCACCAAACTTTTATCCTTGTGTGTGTGTGTGTGTATGTATGTATATATATATATATATATAAAAATCTATATAAATAAAATTCCAAGAGGATAGAATCCAGGTAGAACTCAATGTCCAGGACAGAGCAAGAATATAATAAAAAAAGGCTCAAATGCTAATATTCCATGGTTATAATTTATTACATTGGAATTGTAATCATGATCCAATTAATCAGACCTACAAATTTCAAAATTCCTTTTTGAATTTTTAGGTCTGATGAATTGTATCATGATTACAATTCCAATGTAATAAATTATAACCATGGAATATTAGCATTTGAGCCTTTTTTTATTATATTAGGTTGGTGCAAAAATAATGACGTAATAATGTCATTTTTTGACGTATTTGTTAACGTCAAAAAACAACATTATCCCGTCATTATTTTTTGTACCAACCTAATATATATATGTGTGTGTATCTTAACTACTGTAATGGGTATGATTATTTGGTTCTGTTAGAATCTCTTAAATTCAAATATATTTACATATTGTACACATAAATATTAAAATACAGTTTCTTCTTGTAGCATATTAATGAAGATTGGTTGATTCATTTTCTACAATTTATCAATGATCTGCAGATTATTTTATGCCACAAAATTGTTTTAAATTGTAATTTTTTTAATTATTATTTCTGAGATTATAATGGTTTAGCCATACATGCTTTACTAATTAACCTATAGCTTATGGACGATGAGGATGTATACTTTTCCCGAAAGTATTTGTGTGTAAGTGAATATAACAAATCTAATGGGAATTATAACTTGGCTTTCTGATTAAGAATTTCAAGCGGTTATCCATTACACATCCAAGCATATAGTATCTATAGTACTATAGCATATAGTATTAAAAGCAGTCACCCATCTAAGTACTGCCCAGTTTCAACATTACTGATCATATAGGAATTGGTGCTACAATGTCATGTGGCCATAAGCTTATATATATATATATATATATATATATATATATATATCTCCCTGAATGTAATGAGAACGAAAGTAATATGTAAATTCTAATGTTCACAGCATTAATTCAAAAGCTGGCACAATGCTGAGAGTAGAGCAATAATTATTTATTATTTTTTCATATAGACAAAAATAATTTACTCACTACAAAGATGCAACTCGAGTGGTGAGAAACATAAACGATTACGATTTACCAGATGACCATTTTTCATTCTCACCAGTTGAAGTGCAATTAAATGCACCTGAAACAAGGTTGCATCTTTGTACTGACTAATTGTTTTTGTCTATATGAAAAAATTATAATAAATAAAAAATAGGAAATCTTTACTAATCTAACATGTTTCACTCTTAGTAAGTCTTCATCAGAGAATGAGATATAGAGAAAAATGTAAAACAATGATTAGTATTATTTATGGCATTCTGAATTCAAGAAGAGACAATGTTTTTCACTTAGGCTATCTTGGAGCTTCAAAAGGATGTGTCATTTCTCTTTGAATTTAGAATGCAATAAATTATACAAATGTTTACTCAAGTTGAATGCATGTGAAAACCTGATTTAATCAATGAAACTCAAACACAAAACTAAAAATACTAGAATTTATTTCTTCCCTCCATAAGTCATTCTCTTATGAAGAATAAAATTGAAATATGCAACAAGGGGGAAAAACACACACACACACGTGTGCATATATATATATATATATATATATATATATATATATTATATAATTTTAAGACATTTTTATGTTTATACATTTTTTTTATAGATACAAATATTTAAGTAAATGCTCTGTTTATAATAAACAGTATTAAACAACATTTACCGACCTGAATCGCCGAGACATTTTCATAGAAAATATTCCACCGACAGAATTCAAACCTGTATCCTATACGGAGCCATCATTTAGCTTGACGTGCCTTTAACCAATTTGGCCACAGAGGAGCATTTGGTTAGCAAGGTCGAATTTACTGTATTTAAACTTCAAACTAACTGAACGCTCCTCTGTAGCCAAATCAGTAGAGGCACGTCAAGCTAAATGACAGCTCCGTATAGGATACAGGTTTGAATCCTGTTGGAGGATGCATATTTTCTATGAAATTCAGGCCAGTAAATGTCGTTACTACTGTTTATTATAAACAGAGAATTTACTTAAATATTTGTATCTATAAAAAGAACGTATAAACATAAAAAATGTCTTAAATTAATTATCGAACTTTGTCCATTTCATAATTATATATGCATGCACATATGTGTGTGTATTAATGAATACACATATACTTATGTCTGATGTGTTCATTGCTTACCCAGGTCATCGGGCATGAGATATAGCTTATTGCTTATTTTCAAAAAAGTATACTTTTTTAAAAATATAAACAATATCTCGTGCCCAATGAGTTGGATAACCAACAAAACTAAAGTCGTACATCAAATGTAGGCATATGTATATTTATTAACATATATTTTTTAGCTCTGTCTAATCACATTGAGCACTATTATGTCTACACCGCTTGGCTAGATTTGGTAATTATTTATTTGCTTACCAGTGTATGCATGCCAGCACACATGTATACAGTTGCTAATATCAAGTTCTAACCCTATATATATATATATATATATATATATTTTTTTTTTTTTTTTTTTTTAGGGATATACTTGGATATTTACTAAATGAATAGCAGTTTGTTTTTTTGTCTTTGTTGTGTTTCTACAAGAATAGAAAGTAAATAACAACATATTTACATAACATACATAGTATTTTGTATACATACTGGGGCCAACTTGTGAGGCTAAAAATGACCCATGCAAACAGCTATTTCCCAACGATCACAAATGGTGTACTGTAAACTCTACCAAAAATTACAATACTGAAAGTAGAGAGGCCAGTTAGTCAACAGATTACTAGCCATCTAGGATTTTGCCCATTGCCACAATCCATTTTATATATATATATATATATATATATAAATATGGGGAGATAAGATTCAATATGGCATGGTGTCAATTTCATGCTTTAAAGCAGTCTTCAGACTAAGTACCACTACTCTTTTTAACCAGTTGTATATGCAAGTCACTGGAGTGAAAATGAAAGCAACCATTAGCAGTGTTTTTGTTTTGTTTTTAGGGATGATGCTGAGGTTTTTTTATGGTCATGTATGCTATATTGCTTATTTATGTTGATTAGTTGACTGGAGGAAGTGTGTCTGTAAATTGACTAGGTTTATTTATTGGTTATAACTTCTACATTGCTTACATATATTAGTTTTGTATATTACTTCTTTTGTGTATTTTACTTTGTTTCTAGGCTTTGGTATTAAGAATAAACTTTATTACAATTAGCTTATTGGATTTTATATGCACATTTGTGTGTACAATTTCATATATAACTAAAAATATATTTATAAAGGGGCAATATGAGTAAAAACAAAAGGATAAACTTATCTTTTTTTTTCCTTGATAAAGTCTCTCAGAAGACGAAATGAACATGCCAGCTACGATTAGTTTTGTCTCAACAGAATTCTTAAATAAGAAGCAAGCAAATTTAATGTTTTTTTTTATTTAGCTTCATCAGAAATTTTAGAAGTTGAATAACATGTGGTTGTTTCAAGTCGTGTATATCTTACGGTGTTAATGTTTATGTATATATCAATTTTTAAATTCCTTATTCTGAGTCATTATGTGAATGTCACATGTTGACCAACAATTCTACATAATTTTTTACACTATTTACATTGTTCATACTGTTGTCCTCATCTTGGTTGCCATATTCACAATGTTTCAGCTGATGGAAATGCTGACTTTCTGTACATAAACAATGCACTTTAGAATGGAATCGGATATATAGCAGCAGAATGAAGGCTTAGCAATGGGCTTGCTATTATCACCCACAATGGCTAACATATACATGGAATACTTAGAAGAAATGGCATTAGATTCCACATCACTAAAGTCAACCATATGACTGAGACATGTACATGACACCTTCATACTGTGGCCACACCAGGAAGAGGTCCAGCTACTACTGGACTGTGTAAGCTCAGTAAGATCATTGATACAGTTCACAACAGAGAGAGAAAATGACAACAAACTTGCATTCCTATCTCGAACAGAGCATGGGTTAAAGACATCAGTATACCACAAGCTAATATTCACCAGACAATACTTTACAACTACCCCAGGTACATGACAGCAGCTTCAACAATTTTGGGATAAAAGGGTGCAAGACTATAAACGCACTCAGGGTAGGCACTCTGAAGCTGTTTTGTATGTGAAGGGATTATTGGAAAACTCCAAAGATCTGTGATCCATATCAGTGGTCACCAACTGGTGGTCTGTGCAAAATTTTTGATGGTCCACAGAAAAATTGGGACATTATTTTAATTTTTGTGAAACTTCAAATTTTCAATTTGTTTTATTGAAATAATTAGTTTGTTACCTTTTAATGGTTGTATTTTATATTAATAAAATAATTTTTCTGATTAATATTATTATATAAATGTATTTCCCTTCTTTTTTTTTTTTTTTTTTTTTTCTCTAAATTCATATTAGTGGTTTGCCAAATTTAAAATTATACATTTAGGAAACCATGAAACTCAAAAGGGTGGTGATTACTAATCCATATAACATGAGGACGATCTTCAAAAGTGGTTTAACACTTTGCAGACACCTCTTCCAAGTAAGACCTCCCATAGAGGAGAACATGATTAACGACTGCATGTACGCCATCCCATGCAGGTGTGGTAAGAAGTATAAAGGCAAAACAGGCCATCCTCTTAAGATATGACTTCAGGAATGCCATAACATGAGGGGAAATAGAAAAATCAGTCGTAGCCCTCCACATATGGAGGAAAAGGGAGATCAGCACCCCCTATAGGATGAGGTTGAAATAATAGACAAAGAATATCACTGGAAAATACAAAAACTTAAATCAGCACTTATGCTAGGCTGCAAAAATCTCCTAAGCCATCCAAGCATAGAAATGAATGCAGTATGGGAAACAGTAATGAGGAAAACAATAACAACAAAATTGTAATATGAGATCTGGTAAAAAATGATTACTGAGAGATTAGGTTTATAAATCCCAAAAATTCTGTTGTAACTTAGGAAAGGTTACTGAATACGATAATCACACGAAGGTTGGTGATGAATGATAATACTTAGGACAAGAACAACACGTATAAGATTCACCAATGGTGCATAGAAGTTTCCACAATTAATCTCCAACTGCAAGATATCTACCATCCACCCCATTTGGTCAGATGCGGCACAAGGCTGAATTTAATGTGGGGTATCCAAGCCTGTAGGCATGGCTAAAAATTCCCTGTAGACCTTGTATTAAACAGGGTCGGGTAGCTGTTTCCTGAGACGAGACTCTACCCTTCGACATAACATTTTCTGGGGATCCTATCTGCCTGGAGGCAGAAAGTTTGACCAGCACAACTGGAGATGAATCTCCAACTGCAGACCAACATACAGTATTTACTACTGTATTTATGTGAATGGGAACATACCCCATTATCGTCAATAGGTATGCTACAACAAATTCGTACACTGATGCCCAGTGGATAAAAGTGTTGGTTGAATCCAGTGACTTAACCCAAAGAGTTGTGAGTTCAATACCTGGATACAGCAGAGGTGAACCAAAAATTGGAGAGTTGAGTTGAAGAATGATAATTGATACAGAGACATCCGGAAGAGGCATGGCACATGGAAGTAGAACAATCTACCCTGAAATAAAGGGTTCAATTCAAAATTCCGATCACCTGAAGAAGACCGGAGCATACAATGGCTGAAACGATGTGAATATAGCAACAAAAATGAGGACAATAGTCTGAACAATGTATACAGTATAAATAATTACATACCTCATATCAGAAATATAGACTAAAATTTTACATAATATATATAATTTTTGAATGGTATGTTTAAGTTTTCAGTCTGTCCTATTTCCCAAAACAATTCCCTGAACAAATATTATTATAAATTTGCAGGGCCTTTTCATTGAGCCAATAATGTTATAATTTGGATAATTAAAATCCTGTTCACATCAAGCATGAGTTGTTACCATAACAAATTTTCTCATTACCCACACTTACTGGTGAGGACAGGTTGGTAATAATTACCTGACAATGGGCAAGTCTAGTGTTACAAACCAAAATTATCACATTTTTCACTATTATATATGATAATGAGAATTCTTCCTGTAAAAATATAAAGAAAATTTTCACATCTTTTTAAAGTTTTACTACTTAAAAAAAAAAAAAAGTTATAGACAAGCAGAGATAAAACAAATAACAGAATGGTAACAAATTTGTATTCTGTTTAATTTTTGAGTCTACCATGGCTGAAGTGTTTAAGGCAATGTCCATGAAATGCCAGGTTTACTCAAGTAATCAAAGAATTTATCAGCCCAGAGTAATTGTGATAAAATCACAAACAACAACAATAATATGGAACAATGTAATGTTTAGATGAAAAACAATAAGAGGAAATAAAACTAGTTATGAATAATAATAATAAAGCAAATGCTTCATCTGGAAAAGAAAATATCCAGAAAGATTAACCGATTTCCTGCTATTTCAAACATTGTGCATAATTCAGTCCACACGAAGCACTGACTTGCTGTGCTGTGTTATGGTTAAACAGAGTACGAAACGTACTTTAAGAAAGTCTAAAAAAGTTTTTCTTTAAAATTTGAAGCTTTTTTGCTTGTGAGTTAGAACAGACGGGGCTCAGCTTAGTAAAAAATATCTACTATAGGGAGCTATTTTAATGATTGGAAAAGAGTAAAAAATGTAAATATTTAATGAATGTCTGGTTGAAAAACAATCCTTAAATTTTTACATCAAGTACTGGAGCCCATTTTGGTCACTCAATAAAATACATATACGCACACAAAGGTGTGAGAAAGTTCTTAACCCAACATTCTAATTAGAATTTTCTTTTAATGTTTTCTTGGTCAAGCCCAGAACATTTTAATATCTTCACATACACAACCTTGTTAGCACAATTCTTCCCTTGTGTAAAATACAGCCTCACCAGGCTAGATGTTGCTGTTGTGATTTCTGGTTTGAAATTCAGAGTTGTTAATATCCTAGACTGGTTGTCAACCAAGGCTGCTCTGCTATTTAACCCATAGCTGGGTGATGGATTCATACTTCTCCTAAGGGTGTGAAAATGAATGCAACAAACTGGGCATACCAATTCAATTTTCCAAAGTGTTATCTGGTACACAATGCATACAACATAAAAATCTCTTCTATAAAAGGTGGGTCAGAGAGACAAAGAGAAATACTTTTTTTAAAGACACTATCTTGATTTCTCTTTTTTTTCTTCTTCGTGTAAAAAAGATGTTTTAATAAATTGAATTCACTTGACACATAAAAATCCCCAGATAAATTAAAATGTCTTTATGAAAGCTGTCTGTTTTTAAGTTTTTTTTTTCTTTTGAAAATGAACATTTAGAATCACTAAGTTCAAAAATTGAACCTGAAAACTTTCAAACAAATTGAGCAAAAAAAAAAAAAAAAAATTAAATAAAATACCACATTCTTTCAAACAATAATAAAGTATCCCCCTTGTAATCATATCATGTAAAAGACAAACAATGAAGTTCATCTTTTATGTTCCACTGAGGTTCCTCTTGTCTAAAAGTAAACCACAAAAAAAAAATTGTCATAGACATCAACAGATTGTCTTAACAAACCCAATTCATTAACAGGCCCCAACTCCCCTAAAGAAACTGACAAGTCACCAACCAACACATTTATTGTATTCTAAAGTACACAGTAGATCAATTTACTTATTTATATTTGTCAGATTAAGTTGGTGGTTCCCAAACTTTTTTTCTCTGGGTCGTATTTTTGGAATTCGTTCACACATCACCAAATTTTATGCAATAAAAAGTACATTTTAAAAAAAAAAACAAGAAAAAAAGCAGAGAGGTTTAAAGGGAGATAACCACGGATTTGAAGTCAAAACATTATCATTGATAACTTTCTTCTGATTTACGGAGCCTAGTTTACTATATTCATGATACTTGATATAGTGCAAAAATATCGCTGATAATATCTTAAATTTTGAAATCTTATTTATTTTTGTCATATGAATTTTTTTAATACTGTTTCTAAATCTTTGATTGTCTTTCAATCATTCCATCTAACTTGTTATCCTCTTTCGCCACAATGTTTGGGGAAAAAACCGAATTAATATAACCAACAAATGTTATTTTATGTAATTTGTCACTCTGTATTTTCCACCTCTGGATTAGGATTCAACACTTACATAATGCCATCTAAGGCTTTATTAGTTACAGTTAGAAATAAGACTACTTATGCTTTAAATAAATTAAATTCATTAATGCATTCACTATTGCCTTGGATATTTGAACCCTTAAATAATGATGCCATCTGTTTTTGTTAGTTACCATAAGAAATTGCTGTATCAAATTCCTCTCTAATGAATAAAATGAAGACATTGATATTTAAACACTTATATAATGTCAGCTATGTTTTTATTAATGTGAAAATGGCTGAGTGGTTAGGATATTAGTATTCCAAACAATGAGACCTAGGTTCAAATCTAACCAGAGTCAATCTCTTATGTAGGTGACTTGATAATATATGTGTGGGGGAGGTGATCCTAGTGTGCAGTACAGTTGGAAATTGTCTACATGAGATGCAAATGATCCCTATATCAAGGGCTGGATTATCCCTTAGGCCAGTATAGGTCACAGCCTAGGACTCCTCAAGATTTTATAAAACAATGATTTTAATTTTCTAGATATTATAACTTCTAAATAGTTTTATAAACTGAAATGATATCATTATGACAAACTCATACTTTTTACATTATTCGGACTATTGTCCTCATCTTTGTTGCCATGTTTATCACAACGTTTTGACCGTTGTACGCTCTGGCCTTCTTCAGGTGGTTGGAATGTCGAACTCAACCCTTTATTTTGCTCACTGGGGTAGACTGTTCTAGTTCCACGTGCCATGTCTAATGGATGTCAGTTACCTCCTGTTAATTCCCCTCCCAAATTTCTCTACCACCTTAACCTTGAGGACACATGGCACAGTGGATAAAGGTGTTAGTTTTTTTCAGAGGGGTGGTGTCGTTTCATGGCGTCATGTTGACGTATTTGTCTATTGTTATTGGGTTTTTTTTTACCCTACAAAATAGATGTAGGTTTTATTTTATTTTTTTAAGTAATAATAATACTAAGAATAGTGATGTCATTCTCATTATTTCATGAAATAAAACCATGGAATATCCACCCATTACAGGTTCAAGCAAACAAGGTTCAACTTTACATTATTGTCTATAGTCACAGCTCATTCAGAGCACCAGACCAAACTTATAGCTTTATAACTGTTGCACCTCTTATCAATCCTGTTAGATAATAAATTCATAGTTACTACTATAAGGTTGCCTCTCTGTGCCTTTTCTATAAATACATTCTTCATGGTAATTGTTTGGATGAGCTCTTTGCTATGGTATTTCGACTTTTTGAATATAAGTGCAGTGGTAGACTGGTGTCAAGGTCTCATCTATTTACAGTTGAGCTGGTTAGATGTAGCTGTAAGTTCTATGCTAAGTTTCTTTTCTCATACTTCTCACTTGTGGAACTCCCTTTCGGCTCCATGCCTTCTAGTCAAGTATAATCTGCAAAAATTTAAATACAATGTCAATCACTATCTACTGATCTCCTGATTGCTCTTTCCACGCATTATTAATGTTTCTGTTTCTAATTCTTGACACCCTGTGACCCCTTGTTTCTTAGTGGCCTTGCATGTGGTGATACTGATTTTTAAAAAACAAAATTACTGAAGCCAATAAAACAATTGAGGTGGTGCTAAAATGTTTAGCTAAATATTTCTAATATTTGGCTAAATAAGCAATCGGTTTTCAGTACTTCCTAATGCATTCAAACAAGTCCACTTGGATTTCTATTTTTTGCTTTTAATTCTTCATTTTTTTTATAGTTACAGAAATCAACAATTAATGTGGTACCAGTATTATGTAGGAAAAAATGTTTTCAAATTTTGTCACTTAAAATTCTCTGGAATATGAAACACAGATTATTAACCAAAAACAAGAAATGATCTTAGAGATTGATTTGAACCTGAGAATCCTGATCTTGTGCCACTTTAAACAAATATCTAGAACAATTGGTATACGTTCATATATATATATATATATATATATATATATATGTGTGTGTGTGTGTGTGTATATATAAATATATATAAAACATTATTATAATGGATACTTTGTATTTGAATAGATGCCCCACATATATTTATTAAACAGTGTATTGAGTCTATTAGCCTGCAAATTTGAAAAATCACAGTGAAAGAAATGAATTCTAATGGCAGGGATCAATCCTGAACCCCACTTAGGAAAACCACCCTTTATTACTCAGCCATGAGGAACCTCACACCAAGCAAGGCTCTATTTTCTCTTTTTAAGGAAAGTACATCTTTTTCACTCAGATTATTTTCTTGGCAATTTCATATCTGCTCATATCCAAAACACAAATGTTGGAGTAATAAAAATATTAGATTAAAAATCCATTAGTTCTTTAGACAGTGCTTTGTTTAAATTTCAGATGTGAAACTGAGCAGATATAAAGCTGTTGAGAAAACAATCTGAGTAAAGAGTACGTCATCATAGTCATTGGCAGAAATCATTGCCAAGTATTGGGGTGCTCATCAACATTTCTTTCTGCATGAAATAAGTCCTATGTTGAATCTGAAAAGAGGTCTGTAGCCACCACATCATAGGGCAGGAGGGGATCAGGGTATGGAGAGCTATGGCTTTTCTTTGGCCGCTCTTTGTCTCTTCTAGTTGTCTTCTGGTGTTCTTTTGAAGGTTGCTGTTTTTTTTGTGGACTGTATTTCTCCAATGGTTCTTTAGACATGAGAAGAAAAGTCTTTGACATTGAAAGCCTTGGCTGTGAATTGTTTGAGGTGGCCCATTGGTTGTCTCTCCATGGTTCACACACTTCATCTGACACCATCCACTGCAGCAACCCAGGGCTTGACAACTTGATGTAATGTCCTTGAAAAGGGAAAATAGAACCTTGATTGCTGTGATGTTCATAATGGCCTAGCAGTAAAGCAAACTGAATCAAATGGTGATTTCACCTACAAAGGAGAATGCAGGTTTGATCCTTGCTAAGAACACATTGTTTTTGCTGATTTCTTGAATGGAAATGCAGGCCAATATACATAATACACACTGTTTAATAAATAAAAATGGGGTATCTATTTGAAATAGAAATTTCTGTATGTGTGAGAATATATAAGTAAAATGTGGGTGGGAAAATACTACCAATCATGTGACCCATAGTTATTATCTGAAATTTTAATGTTTAATGTTCTGTCTTTGGGTATCAATATTCACCTCTGAATTAGGTGCATTGACACAATAAATAAAGTTTATTTTTTTCTTTTCATTATTTGGCCACACATTTATAATAGTTTTCATTATATACACTTTGGCAACATATCTTCCATTTGAGTTTAAATTGTTCCAAATTCAAAAAGGTCAAGAGTTCAAATGTTTATCTTTTCTATATGAATCTTTCATATCAATTTATTGTCCCTCAAAATACTTTTTTTGTTTTGTTTGTTGTTGTTTTTTTCATTTATAATCTGAATTCGGCTTCATTTAACCAATAAATGGCTATCAATCTCATTTTTGGGCATTAATAGGGTAAAAGGAGAAACTATAATTAATATCATTTTTTTATTTTTTTTATTTTAATTTTTATAATTGATGGCACAAATTTAATAAGTTAATGCTGATTGGCTTGTTTTCTTTTGTGATTGCACTGCAAGTATTTTAACCAACTCACACCTTTTCCATGTGTTTATCTCTTCGGCATTTGTAGACTTGGACAAAAATGAATATTGAATTTAACATTCACGTAGCCAGTCTTTTTGAGCTACAGACATTTGGTCTAGTGAACTGTTCATTATCAATTGCTTTTCTTTTGAATCACCTCACCCCAAGAAAGGCAATAATGCCACCAACACACAAGGGGCTACTGAGAGTGAAAGAGAATGAGAAGACTTTAGAAGGAACAGGAAACAAGTGATAAACCTGTAATCTTGTTCCAAAGATTGGAGAGGAGTGTGAACTGGGCAATAAGTGAATCTATTTATTCCAATGGAGGAGAGAAAAGAAATAAAATCTGAAATTTTATCTACTAATTAAGTGTTAAGACATTAGAAGTATAGAGTTAAAGTAGACTTTAGATGGAACTAGAAACCCAATCCTAAACAGGAAACAAGGAATAAACCTCTACTCCTGTTCAAAAGAGGGGAGGAGGGTTTTTTTTTTTTTTTCTGTTTTCTTCCCCCCCCCCCAAAGACTTTTATCGGTAAATCATTAGCAATGCATTTTCATTACTGCCCATAATATTTACCTTAACCACTCAGCTATTTCTTCTTAATTGACAACACTTCCAACTCTGCCTTTAGTCATTTCAGGGATAAGATTAAACTTTACCTTTGTTACAAGAATCTGTTTATCATGAGATAAAGATGTCTAAGTCAGTGAATATCATGATAGAGACAGGAAGATGGGGGGGTGACCTCTCCAATGCCCAGAGAACAGAGCTCTTGTCTAAGCCAAAATGAACACAACCAAAGGGGATTCGGGGCCATTACATTTGGAGGTGTCTCCACCACAACTCGGATAACAGAGCTCCTCTCTAAGACAAAATGATGCAACCCAAAGAAGGGAAATCTACCCTGGAACTTTCTCTTTATCAAGTTTGCATAAGTTTGTAAGACAGCAAAAATTTGCCAAATGAGATTGGTTTCCACGCAAGGCAAGAGAGCTCAGCGTTCCCTGCTATTTAACCCATTGATAAGGGAATACGTATTCATGCCTTTAACAAGGACTTACCAAGAGCATTAGTACAAAAGGAATGAAGCAGACTTCATCAGAATTTAAATTCAGCTTATCAATTCAACTTTTTGCCCCAATAAACATTACACTATCTACACACTCCATGTCTGTAAAATGGACTCAAATGCAGTCCTTACTAAAATATACCAGTTTCTTACCATTATGTCACTATGAAAGCATACAGAAAAGTTCTCCAACCAACCAACCAAGAGCAGATTCTAAAAAATATTCTGGTGTTTGGTTAGGTCTTGGAAAGTGGGTTGGACCCAAATTGTTTCATCATCCCATCATATATGTATATATGCAATCATTAAAGTTTTTGTGCATTTAAGAAATCCTATTCTATATTATAGGTTACATAAACAGCTTATGAATGTGTGCACACACACATTTTTTATATATATATATATATATATATATATATATATATATATATATATATATAGAACAGTAATATATATATAATCCGGTGTTCTTATTTATATTTTTACAAAACAGTGATTAATGTAAATTTACCTTGAAGATGAAACAGAAATAATGCTTTTAAGTTAATTGTATAATTAAATTTGAAGTTTTTAGCTTCAGTTTTTGAAATGTGGTAATTGCTGTGTAGTGAAGAAACAATATTTTAAATCAGTTAATATATAATCTTGAAGATTGTTTAAACTCAAAACACTGAGTATTGACGTCAATATCCAATTTTATATTTACATACAGACAAGTTAATAGCAATTCAGGCAGTCATCCAAGGCACCATCCATCCCGTGATGTCATGTGTTTGGGATCTTCCAAAAGTAAAACTTATAAAAACATACTTGCAGTCATCTATGACTCAAGACAGATTAAATTCTTTGGTTATTTTATCATCAATAGAAAATAATCTTGTAAAGAAGATAGGTGTAGAAAGTTCCATGAAAAGATTTGCAGATCTAAAGAACTAGAAAAAAAATGTAGGTAGGATAATGTTTACTTTAGCTTCTGTTAAGTTGTATATTGCAATAGACTTATTCTACACTTTCAGGTTTTCTTCATGTGAAAATAAATAAAATTATAGTTGTAAGAGTACCAAAGTTCAACTTGCCTGGGGCGTCAGCAAACTTAGGGCTGTCACTGCATACAATCTATCCCTGATATTGAGCACTTTAACCCATAAGTATAGCATACCATAAGATAATAATAATAATATATAATAATGTGTGTGTGTATATGTATTTATTTATGTGTGCGCGCAGGATGTAGAAATACCTGGGTTGGTATCCAGGTGTGGTAAGCCCACAAGGCATTTTGAAATCCTCAGACTTATTAAGGTATCCAATTAGGACTGATGCAACACCTGTTGCTTGACAGCATTCCATGATATTGACTGGCTCTTCTTTTGGGATACATGCCGTTCTTGGTCCACTGCAACATTTTTCACCACTTTAAGAATGTCATGCGTAACTTTTGTTTGATATTGTAAATCACAGGTAAGTTTTTGTTTTTTTTTGCAATGATATTTTGTGATAGTCATAACTGACAATGAGGTGGCAACTATAAATATCTGTAGAACTTAATGAGGAACAAAGAAACATTTCTCTTATACAAGATAGTCTCCTTTTTTTGCTAATGCACTTAATTCAGCAGTAAATGTTACTTCATATCAAAACCTATCAGGCTACAGACATTTTGATCTGCACTAAAGTTGGTTGTGTTGTGTACTTACATAAAATTATGCTAAAAAATGATTATTTTTTGCAAGTGTGAGTTGTTATCACACACACACACACACAGTGGGTGTGATGAATAAAATGTCGTTTAATAAAATTGAAAATAACACCGACATCTCATTTTAACAGATATATTTACCAATATTAACAAAAATATCTCGAAATATGAAAGAGTAAATTTATTCAATAAAATCACCATTTGCTTCAAACATGGCTTCCAGGTGACTTTGAAATCTCCTGTAACTCTTCTGAACAGTGTCTTTGTTTAAGTTGGTGCAGCCAATAAAATCAGAAACAACTGTAATGTGTGAAATTAATAATATAAAATGTCAATAATTTTCCCTATTGTATTTGTGTAATATATATATATATATATATATATATATATGAGCTAATTTCGTCATCATATTGCTTTTTTATTTTCTTTTTAAATTAATGTTCACCTAATAAAAGACCCAAGATAAATGTAGAGGATTACTGAAGGAGGTTGTTGTGTGAGTGGTAAGAGTAAGAAGTGCTGTTTATGAGGATATATGAAAAAAATAAGTTAACCCTTGACTTAAAAAAGTTAAGATTGTAGTGACTGGAGAAAGCATCACCTTGGGAGTCTGTTCCACAAAATAGCATTTCTTGGGGAAACAGCTGTCTGTATAAATGGGGGATGGTTCAACCCAGTGTCCATGACATGACAGCTCTAAAATGTGAAGGGCTGAACTGCTGGAGCTAAGGAATGTCACTCATCCCAACATTTGTCACGGAAATAGTGATAGAACAGTTAAAGGCTTGCAATGTTTTATTTGTAGGGAAGGGGTTGTAAGGTGGAAAATAATTCATCACCCACAAGGCTGTGTAGAGACTTTTGAACTCTATCAAAGACTAGAAAGTGAGGACTGAGCAACTCCATCCCAGATATGGCTACAATACTCTATTTTCAGTCTGATCTGGTTCTTGCAAAGATGAAGCATAGCAAGAGAAGTCTGATATTTACTGGAGTGGTACAATGAACTGATCATTTTTCCAGTATTTTTGGTAATATATATGGCTTCCACTTGAGGTCTGGAGTGAACTTTAGTCCCAATAAGCATTCAAGGCAAAGGGCCTAATTGAGAGAAAAACCACTTTGTGATCATGGAACATTACTGGTCTGATTTTGTGATAGGCCAGTTAATCCCCAGCAACAAGCTGTTAGATTGGTTACCAGAATGAACATCAGTTATTTTTCATATTGAGTTTTAAAGTCAAATTGTTACACGAGTTTGTTTTATTAGCAATTTCCAAGTTCTGTCTATTTTTTTTTTTTTTTATTTTTTTTTTTTTGAGATGAGATATTGTAACTATTTACATTGTCAGATCTGTTGTCACCTTTGCTGTGATATTCAATGTACACACTGGTCTTCTTCAGGTGATATGTGTTGGAATTTCAAACTGAACCGTTTATTTCATCTACAATGGTAGATTATTCTAGTTCCACATGCCATGTCTTTTCTGGCTATCTCAGTTTCAGTTAATTCCCTTTAATAACTCAACCCTCCAAGTTTTTGTTCACCTCTGCTGTGGCCAGGTATTGAACTCACAACACTTTGAGTTGTCACTGGATTACTTCAATCAATGCTTTTATCCACTGTGTCATATGTAAATAAAGGATTCAGTTTGAAATACCAAAGTGTACAACAGCTGAAACATGAATATGATGACAAAGATGAAACCTATGTAAATAGTGTAAATTATTAGGTTGGTGCAAAAATAATGACGTAATAATGTCGTTTTTTGACGTATTTTTAACGTCAAAAAACGACATTATTACGTCATTATTTTTGCACCAACCTAATAATTCCCAAGTTGTTTATAAATAAATGATTGTTTCGGTTGTTGCATTTATAATAAAATTGGTCAGTATTTTGACACGATGTAATGGTTATGTTTTTCTCATTAGATCCGTTATGACCAAGTAGTGAGTTTGATCCTCACTGGGTACTCATGTGACACTTACACTATAATTAAATTGCTTAGTTATTCAAATGAAGCTATTTTACTCTGAACCTGATGTTGACATTTGGGATTCATGGCTGGAGAATAAAGGGAAGTAAATCATGTTGACTTTTTTATTAGTATATTTTGAAAATTTCAAATTTATTATGTAATTATTGTTTACTTTTTGAAAATATTGTTCAGAAAAATAATGTAACTCAATATTTTGTATATGACCAATCACAAGAAAAATATCACAAATTTGTCTTTTTACGTATTTCTGTTATGTTTCCTTATAAGGAAACTTTCTAATATTACCTTGCTCTCATCTTACATAAGTATTTGAATGTGGATAAAACAAATTTGAAAATTCAGTTTAGAGATTTTATTTCTTATCCTAAAATGAATTAAAAATTAATTTTATTTCAAATTCCTAAAATTACAAGTTAGATATTTGAGTAAATAACTGGAAGCAAAAAATAAATAAATGAAATCTTCCAAATGCCATTTCTTTTTTTTTTATAAATTTTTATTTAAACCATTTCAAAGAAAATTTAGCTGGGAGGATAAATTTTTTTTTTTTTCTTTACAATCAGAGTATTTGCAATGCAAACAAAATGGTTTTGTTTTCTTAAAAATGAATCTATCATTCATGTCATTGAATTAATTTTAAAGAACCAATTAGTTCATTTATTCACTTAATTTGAATGTAACAATTCAAACAAATTCAATTTATTTGAGAATTGTAACTTGCTCAATAGATTACAATGTATAGGCCTGAATTAATTTAGGTTTGAAGTGAATTGAAAAACAAAACAAATGTCTTTTACATTGATGTAAGAAGAGTTAACTCCATGGAACATAAAAGTATCAATTACAATTAAAAAAAAAAAAAACAAAAACAAATTTTACATCATTTTAGAACTAAAGTTTACTTGTCTCTTGGGTTCAATTAAACTTTTGCTTTTAAGCTAAAAACAAATCCTCTTTTAAGACTGCTTTTTGACATCAAGTGGTTCAGTGGTAACATTACAAAGTAACAGTAAAATGCAAAACAAGTTTCTAATCTAAACTCAAATCTAGTCTGCAAACTTCTTGCCAGATTTTGGCATCTCTTCTCTAAAACAATTCCAAGAATTACAACACTTTTTTTTTCTTTTTTTTTTTTTTTTTGTTTCTAAAATTTACATAAACAATGTTATTTAAAAATGAAAACAAAGACACTTACACCTAATATTAGAAAGAGACAGTTGAAAATTCTTGAACACAAAATGAGGAAAGATGCCTTGGAGAACTTGACACTCACAGAACGTATTGAATGCAGAGAAACAGCAAGTAACATATCTAAATAGGTTGTGTAAATTTCTGGGGTACATAATGAGGAAAGTGTGCTTGACACTGACAGGATATATTGATAGCAAAAGGGTCAGAAAGAGACATTAACCTACTTAATGAGCTCATATAAATGACTGAGAGAGAGGAAAAGATTTTAAGAGCTACAAAAGATATGAAGTTGTGGAGAGTCATGATGGCTCACATTCTGAAGGGATAAATAACATAGAAGATTACTGTTAGCACTCAGGTTTAATATCAATGTCTTTTGATGATGCTGATATAAAAATTACACTATTTTGTAGGCATATGATTGTGGCAGTCTTTTGTTTTCAGAATCAAAAACTTTTGCTTGCTAGTGTGTGTGTGTGTATATATATATATATATATATATATATAATCTGTGACAACTGTAGGTCATCAATACTTGTTAGGCACATTACAATCTTTAACAAAATATATTATTGATATAATTTAGATGCTAAAATGATACCTTTATTCTAAGTAAATTATATAATTTTTAAAAATCTCTGTGCATGAAACTGAAACAAACAGATTGTGGCATTTCAATATTAATTGTAATAATTCTATAAAAATAAACATTTATTTTTAAAAAAACTTTTCCACACATGTGTATCTAGCTCAAGTGTGTGTTTGTATTCATGTCTATGCATTAGTGTGCTTATGTATGTCTCTGTCCCTGAATTTTTAGTTTAATTTATTGTATGTATATGATCAGTACTGCTATCATATTTCCTCAAGACTACCCCAGTTACACTCTGACAACCCTCCAGTCAAGAAGTTAATGATGGCACTTTTTTTGATTTTTAACAACTTTAAGTCAGGCTAAATTTAATTTGCCCTTTTTTTTCAATTGATACATTCTGCAAAAAAAAAAAGCCTTATACTGTATGGAATAAGTTATTTAAAATGGACATTTGAAAATGATAAGTTGAAATGAAAATGTGTCCTTTGAAAAAACAAGGCATACAAGTCATTAGAGATTTTTAAAAGATTATTTATAAAATTAAAGCAAGAAATACATTGCCTATTAAGTATGTCTCTGGTTTGAAAGCCTCAGATCTACACAGCCAGACTAATCACATAATTTTATTTCATTCTTTTTTTTTTTTTTACTTTTTTTGTTTATTATGAACAATACCAACAAAATGTATTTCGGTCAATATTTTGAGGCACAGAGTTAAAACAATTCATTTTCGATCCAGCTGAAGTCAATAATAAAAATGATTGACTACAAAAGATTTTTGTTGCTTTGAAATAGATATACTTGAATGTTGATTCGCAGGGACTAAACTCTGAGAAGCCCAACCCTTGAAGTTGCCACTGATTATTTTTGTATATTAGTTGAGTAGGGTAGGTTTTCAGTCCCAAGGCCAAATTAAAATATTGTGCCTCCCCCTCAGCCATGAGCTTTTATAATTTTTTTTTTTTTCATACATATATATATATTTTTGTTTTGTTTTGTGCCCCTAAAAATTTACTGTCCAAGGCAATTACCCTCTGTAGCCCTGGTATCTAAGTAATATATATATAATGTTCTACTGCTTATCTCATGACTTCTACATTCTTTTTTTGAAAATACTTAGAACATTACACACAATTTCAGCAAGTTCCTTTGTTTCTCCAGCATCAAACAATTTGACACCAGCAGTCATTCCTTGTCAAATGTATTCAAACTTTGTCTTGTATGTATGTATGTATATGTGTGTGTATGTATATATATATATATAGCAATTCTTCAAAATTGTTAACTTTACAAATTTTCTTGTGACATTTCTTTACAAATGATCTGCTGTCATCAGAAAAATATTATTTTCAAAAAACTAAATCTACATGAACAAGACAAAATGGGATTAACTTTAAGCAGCTTAACACTAAGATTTTTATTTTATTTTTATTCTAACTGTATCATGACTGAAGTTAGTCAAAATGTAACACTTCGAAATTGTTTCGCTACTAATTTAATTATTAATAATTATTTCTAAATTGTTATACATATTTGCCATTTCATCAGCCAACTTTTCTCTCTCTGATGCACTCATTCTCACACACGTGTGTGTGTGAGAGTCGACAACTGTGACAGTGTTTTTTATGCTTAACAGCAATCTTCAGACCATGTATATAGACAGGGCCTGAAGATTGCTTTCAAGCATGAAACACTTTCAACACTCACTGTTAACGTCAGTGTTCATGTTTATATTTCTGCATGCTCTATTGCTTTTAGACATAAATACAGCATATCTGTGAAAACTGTAATATATATAATTTTAAGGTATTTATGGGTTAAAATGCTCAATATCAGGAATGGAGCATATGTAAATATAAAAGTGGACACTGTTCAGCAGTAACAGTCTGGACTGAAGATGAATGTATATATGTGATAAAGTATATCTTAAAGGTGTGCTATATTTACAGGGTAAAAGTGCTCAGTGTCTAAGATAGACCGTGTGTAAATATAAGAAATGTGGACACTGGTGGTAACAGTTTATTTTATGCTTGGGCATAATCTTCAGGGCATGTGGGTTGGATTGTAGGTCAGCTATTTATATATGTTAGTTTGTGTGGCATTATGGGTAACAAGATTCATAACATAATAAACCAGAAATAACTGATCATGCTACCCATAATTCCCTCGTGGCTAACATATAAATAATTGAACTACTTTTAGTGTCCACATGTCTTTATAATGTATGTGTGGTATGCATCATTGTAATAGGTGCTAATTTTTTATTTGAATAACATTGAAATTATTATCAATGATAAATAAGATTTTAAAAAACTTTTATTATAAACAGTTAACATTGCCTTTCAGGTGTAAAGTCAGTTGCTCAAAATTTTCATTGTTAATAATGTTGTTCCTCACTAGGTGGCATATGGCTGTATCGTTTAATAAGCTATGGTCTGTGACAATTTTATTTCTATAAAAAAACTTTATTAGGAATAAAATTGTCTGACATTTTTATTTCTATAAAAAAAACTTTATTAGGAATAAAATTGTGTGACATTTTACTGTCACTTTTAATAAATCAATATTTTCATATTAATTCAGTGTCTATTCAGGATGCCCTAATTCTTATTTCAAGTGGCATTCTCCAAAGTGATTTATTATTTATTAATGATGCTTAATATGGAGTATCAGCTGATTAAAGGGAGATAATCTGGACTAAAAGAAAAGACAATCCTTACAGACTGATTAAAGGGAGATAATCGGGATAAAAGAAGCCACTATTACTATTTAAATCTAATACTGATCCTCTTTTATAAAAATGATCGAAAGTGTAACCGATTTAGAGGAATAATACCATACTAGCCGAAAAACTGTCTTGCATACATTTTAATAAATTTAGAAGTAAATACATTTTACTGAAACATACGTTAAATCCATCCTTCCTTCCTTCCCACCCCCCCACAACCAAGTAGCTTTTCTTTTCTGATATTTTTTATGGAATTGGCCATTATTTATGAGGTGTTGGCAGGGTGTAACGCTCATGCAAACTAAGAGAGAGAGGGACAAGCAGAATTTTTTGGCAGTAAATTTTAACATGTCTCCGATTGTTGAAGGGACATTTTGGTTGATTTTTTTGTTTTTTTTTTTTCGTGTTAAAAAATAGTTCAATATTGTACATTATTTTTTTTTTATTTCCCTTTTGTCCTTCTATTTACTCTTATTGAGAATACTTTGTTTTTAATTAGTCTTATTAAAAATAATGTGTGAAATGTAAAAAATTTTTTGGTTGGTAGTCGGTGTAGTTCATAATGCACTTTCCTAAAATGCATTTAATTTGGTAATAGTAAATAAAGCCTAATATCAACAGAATTTACAAGAGGAACTGAACTTTATGCATAAAACGATATTAAAAAAAATCTTTAAAAAAAATTTTTTTTCATCCCATGACAGAACTATTAGGGCCTATCAATTTCAAAAGTATTTTTGTTTGTACAGAATGTTACTTCAAAAATTGTGTTGGGTACTAAAAAAAAAAAAACAAAAAAAAACGACCATATTATTACAATAATTTACTATTTCATTTCTGAGATAAGTAATTGTCGATATACATTTATTTCAAACTAATGTTTTCATCTTGGTTGATATACATATTATAGACAAAACATTTCAGCCACATGGCCATCATGAGGTGTCCACTGTTTTGCTGATGTAGGATAATCTGTTGGTTGTTATTTTGTCCATGTGATGGCAATTATTATTTCACTACCTGATCCAGGGATTGAACTCACAACCACTGGATAACAGTAACACATGTATAACAAATGCCTATATCATCCGTTTTAAAAGACTTCATAGATTATATCATGTACCTAATAAAGAGTATGAATCAACCATATTATTATTATACTGGTCCCTGAAACCTCTCCCAGAATTTTGAGAAGTGGAGAAGAATGAAATATGTGATCAAATGACCCAAAACTGGTTTATGGGTCACAGTACTGGATTGGCAGTTAGGTCTCATAATTTTACTATTGAAAATGCTACTAAGTTCTATGCTAATAGTTTTTTTCTCATGCACTTCTTGCTTGTGGAACTATCTTCCTGCTCCTCCTGTCAAGTACAGTCTTAAAAAAATGTAAATGCAACATCAATTGTCATCTTCTGTCTCCTTGAATCCTGTTCTTTTATTCCTATTTCTTTAATGCTTAGTAAGCCCTTGCATGTTAGTGGCTTTTATTGCCCTCTGATGTGTTGCCATGATGTTTTGTTTTTTGTTTTGTTTTTTAAGAAAAACTTTTGTTTGAAATAAAACCCACAAATGTACAACCATCAGTTGTTAACTGTGACCCTTTACAAGGCAAGGTATGGGCTTTCAGAAGACATAAGTTCATGAAAAACTACTGCATGCAATAAATCAAATGAGCTTAAAAACATGGCCAGGAACTCTCAAAAGGCTCCCTATGATTTAAAATTAAAGAAGATGAAAAGAAGAAATATAATTTGGATATTTTCTTACATTCTCAATGTACAAACCAATAATGGTCGGAGACTTACCAGTCACACTGATCAGAGACTTTCATACAAAAGACAATAAAGAAGAAATTTATCGCAATGACCCCAAATTTGCAAAGGAAATTATCACTACTCACAAATTAAAAATGGCATACAATCCGAATTTCAAAACTTTATTATGTATTGTTAGTCCATTCTTAGCATTTAGTCACTAATAGCTTTCCAGTGGACATTTTTCAAAGTTCAACAGTTATAATTTGCAACTGTGTAAGTCAGTAAGTAAGAACTTTGATAAGAAATGTACTGATTAAACTGGTGATGGTTAGAGAATTATTGGTTGTATTGCTATCAAATATATAAAAACTGTTAAAATCATTTAAACATTTCAGAAATTTGCCCCATGGCCTTGAGTGATATAAAGCATTTTTGATAATTTTGTACTTCATTTTCAGATGTATAATTGCCAGTATATTTTAATTATTTGAAACTAGTGTTTGCATTTGGATTATAATTATTATGGATATTATTACAGACAATGTATCAGCCAAGTACCGTCAGGTCATCATCAGGTGTCGATAATTTGGCTGATATGGGATTATGGGTTGATTTAGTCCCTGCAATGACAGTTATTGTTTCCTCACCTGATCCAGGAATGAAATAAAACAATAATCAAGATATCTCCTATCAGCCAAATAATGGACACTGGATGATGGCTAGAGTGTACTTTGTCAAAACACTGTAATAATATCTATAATACTAATAATAAAGATAAATTAATTATATAAAGCATTTTTACTTTAAAAGTGTCAAGCAGTGCTCAAAAAGTGTGTCCTTTTTCCAGACTACATCAAGTAAATCAAAACAATGTGTGTATATGTTTTTGCTTTCTTAATATATGTACAAAAAAAGAAAAAAAAAGTGAATTTTACAAGAACACCAGTTTTTTGTTTTTTTTTTACTGGATGCTCAACAAAGATAAAGGAATATACACACACTTGTGCATATCTCTCTCTCTATATATATATATATATATTAGGTTGGTGCAAAAATAATGACATAATGTCGTTTAAAAATATGTCAAAAAACGACATTATTACGTCATTATTTTTGCACCAACCTAATATGTGTGTATATATATATATATATATATAGTTGAAAATATGGGTTAAATTTGACACTATGATTAAATAAGGAGTGCACTTGAAAATCTTCATAAATTTAACGTGTTCTGCTATAAAAAAAAAAAAAAAAAAAAAAATAGTCATACACATTAAACTGATCATTTTCTTATTTTCCCTTACCTAACCATAATTATATATACATATGGGTGTGTCTTGGCACATTGAAACATTATGTCAGGCTTTGTTTTTCCCTCTGCACACATTACTTCATTCATCTTTCACTTGCCCATCCCTAGGGTAACAGCAGCGCTTCAATTCTAAAACTTGACCCCTGAAAGTTTTGATCCAAAAAAAAAAAGAATAAAAATAAAAAGAATTTAGCTATCTCTTGAACTATATATTGATGTTATGCCTCATGACTATCTGCCCCTGCAGCTGATTGCCAACTTTGAGCGAGTTTCATGTCCTTACCAAGACTATTTGAGGATTGCATCTTGTACCGTGGGTGGCCATGCATTCCTTTATCTCCATTCGACTCGTCATGTGCAGCTGATGCAGCAGCTGCAGCCATGATACACTCATCAACACTGTTGGAACTGTGTGGCATCTTTGAACTGAACTCTTTCATTTCAAGCTGGTCAACGAGCGTGCGTTCACGATTTTTGAGGACTGCTACACTAACTCCTGCCTCAGCTGGTCCTCCCCCACTGATGTTAAGATTCTCACCATTAAATACGGCTGACCGGGATGTGGTCATTTCGGCCGTCTCTCCACCACTGACACCTGAACTGCTTCCGCTCCGCCTTTCTTTTTTGGATTTGTCTGATTTGCGTCCACTCTTTGAGGGCCTATTCGATGATTTTGTTCCTGACTGCTTTTCACCTGGGCTGTCAGTATCTTCATCAATCGTGGGGAGCGGCTTGTTAACCACATCATTCTCTTCATTAGGAACTGTGATGTCATCTGCAAGGAGAAAACAGTTTGAAATAAGGAATTTTCTGGGAAGGGAAAGAAAAAAAAAAAAAAACAAAACAAGCAACAATATTAGTGAGGTTCAACCTCACTCATCCAGAATGAGATATTGTAAAACTTATTAAGAAATATGTAAATGAGCACAAATGATGAATTAAAGTCCTGAAAATAAAAGCAAGTTAGTGAGTGACTATAAATTAGTATAGCATCTTTTTGCAATAGAAAATAAACATTGATTTAGAAATTTGTGTCAAAGCAAATAGTTGTCAAATATTAATGAAAGTTTAAGGAATTATTCACAATTGAATGAAATTATTTTTTAAAAGATTTTTGTGTGTGTGTGTGTATATATATATATATATAGGATTGATGTGACTTTGTGACCATGGGTTTCATGGTACTTGTGATTACCAAAATGATTCATTATTAAATTTTGAATTTATATATGGTTGCAAATGCCAGTGTTTTTACGGAAGTGGGAGGAAAAATTGTTGTAAGGACGCCACTCATACTTACACACACATTCATTCATTCATTGACATATATATATATATCTTTCATAAAAAAATGTCAGAGAAGGTAGACGGTGAAGGTTTCTATTGGAATTTTTCTTCTGTTCAAGAAGGAGTTTTCATTTCTGGAGAAAGAGTGTAAAAACCATAAAATATTTTGTATTTCCAAATGGTTTCGGCTATAGTTTAAAAAGTATCAAGAATGATTTGATATTTGAGGTTAATTGAGTGGGTGCATTCTGGGTATGTCTTAGTGTGTGGTAGAGATGTTTTAAGTTGCGAATACAGTTAGCACATTTTGGTATTGATTGTAGTTAATACAGTTAAGAGTTGGCTTTTTATTTTTAAAGCTCCCATTATATTTAGTCTTTATTTGAAGGTGGATACAGTTAATATATTAGTGTTTTCTACCAGTGTGTGTATATATATATATACACACACTGTATATATATATA
>OZ010602.1:27639353-27669353 GCA_963932145.1 Acanthosepion lycidas
TGTGTATATGTATAACATACATATATATACATACATACAATATATATACATACATACATATATATATACATACATACATATATATACATACATATATATATACATACATACATATATATACATACATATATATATACATACATACATATATATATATATACATACATATATATATACATACATACATATATATATATATATATACATACATATATATATACATACATACATATATATATATATATATACATACATACATATATATATATATATACATACATATATATATATATACATACATACATACATAGATAGATATATATATATATATATACATACATACATACATAGATATATATATATACATACATACATACATAGATATATATATATATATATACATACATACATACATAGATATATATATATACATACATACATACATAGATATATATATATATACATACATACATACATAGATATATACATACATACATACATAGATATATATATATATACATACATACATATATATATATATATACATACATACTTCCATTTCAATAGTAAAATTAAATGGAAATCTCTTTGTGAAAATGAAATTACAGACTGACTTTTTTTTTCAAATAGAAAATCTTTATAATATTTAATACTTGTGGACTCTGAAAGGAAATAGTAACGATAATCCTGAAATTATAATTACAGAGTTGTCTCCCTTCGCAGTATATCAGTTATACTTGTTCTATTTAATAAAAAGTTACATTATGTCTTTACGATTATGCCTTTGTCATCTATTTTTATCTTGTGAGATGATATTGTAGCCTCCCTTTATTTTGTGTCTCTTTTCCTCTCTGAACTTTAAGAGTACGTTTTCCACCCTCCTGGATGAAATAAGTCAGACATTATTGCGAAAGTTCCTTGTTGAACAAGCCATCATGCAGTGACCCTACAACCATGCCAAGTTTTGGGACATAAGGAATTTCAAACAAGACATTGTTATATGCCCGTACCACCTAAAATTTTATTGCAGGATTATCTACATTAGCAGTACCATTACTTAAATTAACTAGGAAACAATGCCACCACTTCTGTCCCTCATAAATTAATGTGGAAAGATATATATATATATATCTTAGTTTTATTACTGCTAGCATTTTAACACATTTGAAATTTGTGTATCATTATCAATAATGACAACGTGACGTGAAACTACTTAGAAATGTCAGCCTAACTCTGGCGTCTTTAAAATACTTCATCTATGTAATGAAACGGTCTCATTAATAATTTTTGCCTTGTATTGAAGAATACATGTTGATCTTTAACCAACTTCACATCCTATAGACAAGCAGCTCAACTCTCATGGACATCATCTTAACTAATTCAATCATGGAACTCTATGACTAAACAATTTGGAACTCATGTTACCAACTTCTCCCCTCCAACACAACATTATTTTTAATTCAAGATAAATACTGATTATCTAAAATGAGATGAGATACAAATTGTGAGTTTACACCTAATCACAAGCTACTATTTTCATTTTTATTCCTACTTCACATTTTATTTTAATAATCAAATTATTCAGTTGTGATAAAAACCAAAGTTTAAAAAGACACACAGAAATCCGGGGAGGGGTGCCATTTTTTTGCTTTTTCTTGAGATTCAAACATGATTACATTATGAAAATAAACCATCTTTATTTAATATCAGATTGTTTTAAAAAATATACACACACTTTAAACTGGAGCAGGAACTTGCCTATAAGGTATGCTTCTGCCCAACTCCCCAACAAATTTACATTATTATAAAGTAAAAAACTATGAAAGCAATTTCTTTTCATTCATAAAGTCATGAAAATGTTCAAACAAAAGAACAAGAAAATTTAAATAAACATGTAACTACAACTGTCATTATAAATTTCGAACAAATACATTTTGGGGGGTATTTCTTACACTTGCTCTTGCCACATAAATTCATGAAAACAAATGTTAAATACTATTTTATTTAATTGACTGTTTATTTACAAGAATAGTGTAATATACTCTTGGAAATTCTCTAGAAAAAAATTGTATAAATCCAGTTTCATATGTTTGAGTTCTATTAAAATTCTGAAAATATCTTTTAAAAATAATAAAATTTACCAACAAAGAGTGATACCAATTGAAAAAAAAAAAAAAAAAAAAAAAAGTGCTTTTTAATTTGTTTTTTTTTTTTTGGTTCCATTTTGTGGATACAATTCTGGATTAATAAAATTCTGGTAAAATTGAATTGAAACTTTTAATTTTAATCAAGTCATGATCCAGAGCTTTAATTATACTGCTGCAGATTTCCCAGTGACTGGAGTAGACAGTAGTCTTTTTCTCTCGGCATCCATGTCAAGTGGGCAAGGTCACACTCCCACACATCACTCTCAATACAGTCCTTCCACATCTTCCTAGGTCTACCTTGATTTCCATGACCAGGAACCCTGAACTCCTATACAGTAATGATACATGACAAAGCTCATTGGACATATGATCAAACCACCCGAGATGATGTGTGCATAGCACTGATGTGACATCCTCAATACCAAACCTTGTTAACAACTCAGAAGAGGGGGGGTTCATACTGAGGCTTGGTACTGCAGACCCAGCAAATCATCAAGTAGTCATTGCAGCAGAGCCATAGCAAGACCGACACACTTGGTGTCCAAGTCTCACTGCCATGTGTTCTCAACAATATGCGTTCAGATGTGAGAATGGGTAGGAGCTTTTAGAATTTCCACCAAGACACAGGACAAGTGGTTATAATGGCAAACTCACAACCTCCACCTGTGAATAACACATCCCCCAAGATAACAGAAATGGATCAGTGTCAATTTTTAAACTGTCAAAAGTGATTTGGGTAGTGGGCCTGCCATCAATAAGACATTCGCCACTCCATCTAAGGCAGATTAGCCTTGTGTAACCTTAATAAGAAAATTGGCACAACTTAAATTCACTTGTCCACTTGTATAGAAAAAAAAAAAAAAAAATTGGAAAATTGGTCAGGGGATAATTTTTTACATTAGTATTCTTTACACCATCTTTAAACTTTTATCTTTGTCAGAATTGAAGAAATACAGTTGTTTTTTTGGTTTGTTTATCTGTTACAAGCAGGGAGTCCTGTTCCTAAAATCAATACTTAACTAAGTTCAGATTTTTCTGTAAAAATCATTTGTTTACAAATTGCCAGAGATAACTGCATATATAAAGACTTTTCTTTTTATTTCACAAATAAAAAATTCTCTTGGCAAAATAGGTTGTTTTTTTGTTTTTGTTTTTTGGTGGGGGTGCAAAAAATATTTTTTGTTCTTTAAACAACAGCTTCAAGGGAGGTACTTCTGGACAAGTGTGTGAGCTTCTCCCTTGCTCAGTTGGCCACCAAAATCAACCTTCTTAATATTATGAACAGAACCCCCCACCCCCACCCGAACACTTAAAATTGATAAAAAAAAAAAATTTTTAAAAATCAATATTTTTCTATTCTGACAAATGAAGGTCTATTGAATGCTAATGGAAGAAAATTACTTCCAAAAAAAAATTGTCCCTAATTTTATGAGTGGACCAGTTTATTTAAGTAGTGGTAGGAAATGTCCCATTAGATGTGATGTAATGAAAGGATAATCTTCAGGTGCTAAGTTTGTGAAATATTGCAATTTAATAATTTTGTCTTCTCTCAAGTTTATCATACTGTGTCTCATCCTTTCAAATAATGAAATGATTTTGATAGACCATGTCAAAGTAAATATCTTTCATTACTCATTTACTATTCATACTTATCTCCTAACATCTGTTTTTTCAGAATAACAATACAAGGCTCAAGAGTCAATCAAGGTAGAGGTTAGTGAATGAGATGTGTGATATGAATGTCAGAGTAGGTAGAAGAAATTGAAGATTATCAAGAAAAGGAGTTTCAATAACAACTGACCCTTGACTTGAAGAGGTTAAGATTTTTCAGGTAAATATCCATGTGGGAGTTTGTTCCATAAATGTTTCAGTTGTACCTGAGTGGAACTTCCATCATACAATTGGAATACAGAGAAAGTGTGGGTGATTCAACTCCATGGACATAGTATAGCAAGTCTTAGCTTTAAAGTTCTGAACCAGTAGAACTAAAATCTGAACATTTGCCATGGAAATAGCAAGAGAGTCTTGTGAGTCTTGTGTCTCTGCAAAAGAGACTGTAGAGCAGAGAATAAGTCATCTTCTATAAGACTGCTCAAGCGCTATTGAACTCTATCAAGTCTGGAAAGGGAAGATTGGGTAGCTGCAGCTCCAACTCAGAAAGGTATTTAAGTTGTAATAAAAAGTTTAGTACTTTAAAATTTCCACTTGATAACATCACAGAAACCAGTAGGGGGAGGGGGAGGCAAAGGGTGTAACAGCCCTGGGCATACATATTGGAAGGACATCCAATCAAACAGTGACATAAAAATTTAGTATATATTTAATTTGAATAAAATGTTTATTTCATGTTTCATCTGTTCTTACATATTTAAAATGTCTTCCTTTCTCACATTTTTCAGTACTATTCCCTATGAGCCCCACCCCACCCCCTCTACTTGAGTCTTAGGGTATACACTCAAGGAGCTAGCCTCTGAGTATCACCAAACCTCTGCATATCACTGACTGAAACGTGTTTTTACTTTTTTTTTTCTTTTTAGCATCAAATCTCTAAAGAGTAGTGAGACATCAATCCAGTACTCCCCACCCTCCCCCCAAAATCCTTTTCATTCAGAAAACCAAATTCCTTCAATAATGAATGAAAAAATTCATTTCAAGGGGATATTTGCCACTATTAATAATGTATAATTGAGAGTGGTCTTATATGACTTCAAATACAGTAATATAAACATCCATTATTTACATTGTTTTTTTTCCTTCTTTTAGTACAAAAAAAAAAAAAATCTCATCTGCCAACAAATTCGTTTAATATCATTATTTTCCAAACTTCATCATTGAAAGTTTCAGAGATGAAGGCATGGTTAGTTTCTTAGGGAATGCACAAATAGACAACCTGACATGACATAGGAGACAAGAAAGGCCATGAATTCACTTTGCCAGAAGAATGGCCACGCGAGGACATACCTGGTAATTTGGTAGCTCTAAATGATGCATTGGTAATTGCAGATTTGGAAATGTTTGCTGTGGTTGATGGAGTGGGTGAGAGAGCAATGCCAATACCCATGGCAGTTTCTGGTTGCCCTGAGGGGCTGTACTTCAAACAGTTTCTGATTGCATTTGTGACCTGCAAAAAAAAAACAAAAAAAAATACAAGGTAAAACATTGGAATATTTTGAGATAAGACTGTCTTCTTGTCATGGCATCTGAGCATTGTGAGGTTAATTATCACTGACAGGAAAACAGACAAAAGTACCCTATATATGTATTGAAGTACTAGACCAGCCTAGAGAGAGAAGGAAGGGCTAAGTTCCTACCAAGTTCTACATGCCAAACAATCAAACAACCTTTCTTGTGGGTTATTTTTTTCAGCCTAGTATCTGCTACTGATTTATATTTTTAAACAATGTATATTTTAATTAACACAGAGTATAAAAAAAGAAGGCTTATTAGTTTTTTCTATATATTATGTTCACATTGATAGTCCAGTGGGAGGCACTATTAAAGAATTTTTTTTTAGAGAATAAATTAATTTGGTATTTCAATCTTATAGTCACAATAAAGTTATAGTAAAAGCCTCTTATTCCCAAACCCATCATCTCTTGATAGGCTTACAGCCAAATCATGTTGAAACACCAGTTCCCTGAAGTTAAGCAACATTGAGTCTGGTCAGTAACTAGATAGATGCTCAATTAGGAATACAGCTTGGATGTGTGGGTGGTGTAATGGATAATGGCTCAGAATTATTAGTTGGAGAGCCCAGTTTCAATTTCAGTTAGATTTGTTATATTCACTTACGTGAAAATACCCTTGGGAAAAGTATATATCCACTTCTTCACTATGAGTTATCTAGTAAAACTAGTATCTCTAAATCATTATCTTAAAAAAAAAAAAAAAAAAACAATCAAAAACATTTTCTGGCTTTAAATAACCTGCAAAGGGTTGCTAAGCAATAGAAAATGAATCAATCAATTACTCATTAATTATGGGAATTTTCATCATTACGGTTCTGTGACCACAAAGTAAGGGATCAGTTTATATATATTGATTGTAATATAGAATTGATCCCCCACTTTATATCCACATTATAATTTCTTGTTTGTTTATCAAATTCTGATTAGGTATGAATCCACATCTTCTTTCCCCTACCATGGATTAATTAGTAAGAGCTGTATCACTAAAACATTATTATCTCAAAAAAAATTTAAAAAAATAAAAAAAAAAACAAAAAAAAAACAATAAAAATTTAAAAATTCTTCCAATCTAAAAATGTTTTCTGGCTTTAAACAACCTGCAAAATGTTGATAAGCCGAATCAATCCCTCTTGATAAGGGATAAAAAAAGTCATGCTTTTATAAGAGTTGTCTCCCCTGAACAATGAAATGTGATTGTAATTTACTATGGTGATTTTTTTTTTTTTTTTCTTTTTTGAGGCGTATATGATTTTAATTTATTTATTTTTTTTTATTTTTGTTAGATAACCAGACAAAAAATACGGAATATTTTACCTCGAAAAAAAAATAAAAATTATAAAATCAGCTGAACTCTTTATGAAAAGGATTTAAGAAAAATTGAAGTTTCTTTATCTTTTAAATATTCTACGTTTAATTATATCTTTTTTTATTTTCTACTGAATACAAATTTTGGAGTCAGATTTGTTTCTGCTAAAAATATATTGTGAAAACTAAAGTTCATTTTTACTCAATTTTTTCCTTTCTTACTAAACTGGAATGTCGATGATTCACCTATTCCATTTATCTATAGAAAAATTATATCAAATCATTATCATGTACACTAGCCTGATTTTGTATTGTGTATTTGTGATATGATGAGACACTCAACTCTCTCAACATATAATATATATATAACTAGCAGCATGGCCCGGGGTTGCCCGTGCTTGATTCTAAAATTGTACGACTCATACAGCAATCACTATCACATGACTTAAAATATTTTTGCCCTTCCTTGCCTTTAAAGGAGTGCTCTTTGCCGTGCTGATGTTGCTACATGCCTTACTTCTTGCCTATATCACACTGCAAATTTTTCTAAGCTCTATACTAAACATTAAATCTAATATGAAAAAAGGACTAAATAAAATGAACACAAAACGATCATCTTTAAAAAAGGACTTGTAACTGGAAAAACCGAATGTAAAAAGAATGTTAACAACAAATACTTTTTCACACCCAACCCAGTTCTGCGGAATCAGAATCAACGTTGAGTTTAAGCAAGCCAATGAGCCAATTGTAGTAAAGTGCCATGCAAATTTAAATTTTTCCCACTTGTGACAAATGCAGCTATTGATTTTTTTTGCATGCTAGCATGCTAGTTAACATTCGTGTCAGTCAGCTGATGGCTCTCACGCTGGCCAATAGAATCTTCCTGCCTATTCGTGGCAGCCAGCTATTGGTTCTCACTCTGGCCACTTCAAAATGGCCGCAAACTACATGAAAACTGCCATAGAAGCATGAAAAAAATCGATTATTTCCTCTATCAATGGGAGTTGGGAAATGCAAAGTCGGTCTTGGCCTTCCTGCTAACTTGGAGACATGCTCCAAGTTAGCAGGAAGGCCAAGACCGACTTCGCATTTCCCAACTCCCATTGATAGAGGAAATAATCGATTTTTTGCATGTAAATTTTGGTGCAAATCCGTCGAAAATTGTGGCCATGCATTCGTTACACACACACACACACACACACACATCCTGCCTTTTATAGATAGAGATTCCATGATAATGACCTAAAACTAAGTCTCTATTGTAAATCTACTAATAAAAATTGACTTTGTAAATTTCTATTCATACATTAACAAAATAAAATCCAAATAATTATCATGTGCTATTTAAAAGCACTTGGAATTTTTTTGAAATTAACAGTGTTTCTAAGTAGCCAGAATAGATATTTGAACCCTTACATAATCTCTTCAATATTTTTGTTAAAGTTAGCACATGAAATTGCTATATAAGACTATTTTATTTTGGTAAATAAACTTTATTAAGCTATGCTAATGTGAAAATTTTGTTCGTTAGAAACAAAGAAAAGAGTACTAAACAAAACATCAGTCCTTCTATATGGCAATGAATACTGGACAGTCTTCACAAAGATGAAAAAGTAACTAGAGACAACAGAAATGTGGTTCTACAGAAGAATGCCAAGACTGAACATGTGAGCAACAAGAAAGTTTTAGAAAAAAATGGAAAAAGAAAAAGGACACTTTTACTTGCAATCAGAAAGAAGTTAGTTGAAATTTCTAGGGCATATAATGAGGAAAGAGGGCTTGAGAAATTTAACATGCATAGTACATGTTGAAGGCAACATGGTCAGAGGAACTCAGAGAGCTTGTGTAAATGTTTGCCGGAACAGGGATATGGAGATATAGCAAAAAGGCAAACATTGCTCAGCATTAAAAAAAACAGGAAGTTGTGGTGAACCATGATCGCCAATGTTTTCATATAAGGAAACAGTTGTCATTCATTGACTGAGCAGCTAGTCCTACTTTCAGTTGAAATTTACAAAATCTTTCTCTAAAAACAATTTTTCAAGAAAATAGCTTTCTTAAGTCCAGTAACTATTATTACACTTTCCGGTATTGATAGAGAGCATTGTCTGAAATTGTGTGGAACGTCAACATCTTCATTATGTCATTGTTTTCACTTCACGTCACATTTTGCTATCCACTTGTTGACATTGTTGGAAGTCCTCAGGTGATGTAACTTAAATATGTTAAATGTAGCATTGTCACTATTATTCATTTATGATGTGCCTGACAGTACTTCATTTAAAAAGTTGAAACAACTTAAGGGGTTGATATTGATAGATCATGTTCAGTTTGAAAAATCAGCCTTCTCATTTTCACTTGATCTGCTAGTGAAAAATATATTTCAGGATGAATGCAAGTTCCATGATCACTTGCCATAGTGTGATAGTTAAAAAGATAATCTCATTTGTTAGCTTAGCAAACTCAGTTCTCAATGGTTGCTTCATTCAGATGAGTCAAACTAAGCCTGGCTTAGTCAAAGTAGACATTAGAAATATGAAAAGCCTTGTGACTGTTACGCAGGCAAGAAGATCATCTTCAGTTGGAAGATTACTCCTACTAATCAGTCATTAAGGTCCGCTGTTTGACATGGGCTTTCCCTAATATCTGCCAGGTTTTTTTTTTTTTTTTAACTTGTGAGGGTCACAGTGCCAAACTTTTGGGATTTAGCCAAATCATGATGCAATATTATTTTCTGTCAGGCTTAGTAGATTGGCACGACAGAATCTTCATATTCCTATATATATATATATATATATATATATATATATATAAATAATAGCTGGCCACTCGTATTTGAGGATACCCATCAACTATGGCAGCTAGCCAGTCCCTATTGCAGATGCTTGCTCAGGTTCATTTGTGTTTATTCAACACCCACAGAGCCCACCTGTGGTTTATATGCAACTATGCTGAGCAGAACTTAGTTACAGTTTCTGTGAAAGAGCATGTTATCTAGCATGATCAACAATTTGAACAAGGTCAGCACACTTATTCCGTCAGACATGATGCCTTGTGGCTTCATGCTAGCACGGCCACAAGAGTTCTGTCTATCCAATTACACTGGTATGTTTTTCAGGCACTTTCCAGATGGTTAGAAAGTGAATGTTCTAACCACTCAGCTGCACACCCATAAAATGTGTGTGTGTGTGTGTGTGTGTATATATATATATATATATATATATATATATATATAAAACCACTCAGCCGCACACCCATAAAATGTGTGTGTGTGTGTGTGTATATATATATATATATATATATGGTGGAGAAATGAGAATGTAGTAAAGCTTTTTTTTTTAATGACAATGAGTAGGAAGTAATAATTATGGGGATGGTAGCCTGCTTCTTTTTTAGTCATTACCGGAGTTGAACTTCCTCCTTACAATTGGAATACAGAGGGAGTAAGGGTAATTTGACTGCATGGATGCAACATAGTGGGTTTGTAAAGATCTGAATTGATGGAACCAGGGAATAGAAACAAAAAAGCCTACCGAATTGTTACTTATTATCAGTCCTCCTATGTGGATGCTGGACAATCTCTTCACAGATGAAGAGACTTGAAGCAACAGAAATGTGGTTCTACAGAAGGATGCTGAGAATATCATGGACCAAACATGTGAGCAATGACAAAATTTTAGAGACAATGGAAAGAAAAGGACACTAATACTTAACATAAGAAAGAGACAGTTTAAATGTCTAGTGCACACAATGAGGAAAGAGGGCTTGGAAAATTTGATACTAACAGGGCACATTGAAGGCAAGAGGGATAGAGAAAAACAATGTGAGTCTGAGTGAATGTATAGCAGAATGACAAAATTTATTAAGTGTTACAAAGGAGAGAAAGTTGTGGAGAGCCATGATCACTTACATCCTGAAGGGATACAGCACATAAAAGAAGATGTGACTTGATTCAACTCTCCAAGTTTTAGTTCCAAACCTATTCCCATCCAACAACAACAACAACAAAAAAAAAGCAAAACAATTGAAAACGAAATATGATACGGATCCTAGGCAACTTTGAAGGAAGCTGGAAATGGAAATCTGAAGTTTGGAAATCAGAAAATTATTTAAAACATTTTCTCTTTTCTTTTTCTTTTTTTTAATAATTTGTTAACGGGGAAGAAGGTAATACAATTTTGAAAAGATATTCTTTTTTTATGTGAAAAGGCTAAAATCAGTTTGTTTATTGCTTACATTCAAGTAAAAATGGTACAGAAGTTCAAATGTCAGATAGACCTTATTTCTTTTTTTTTTTTTTTTTTTTATTATCATTATTATTTATGATCTGTACTGTTCACTGGTGACCTGAGGAGTTGCAATGAAAAACAGCAAAAAATAGCAGGACACAAGTTAAAAACAAATACTGGTTGAGAATGAGTCATCTAATAATAATACAATCAACAGGAACAGTGTATATAAAGAAAACATCAAATATGACAGCCTCAGGTGTTTGGGTAAAAAGGTCAGATTTGATCTTTTACACAATTGGCTCATAGTTCAAGCAGTAGAAATGTTGGAATATAGACACAATCTTTTCGAGGAAAAAGGGGATACGAATTAATTTTTTTTCTTTTCCAAGCCATTCTGTTTTCTAATGGCTATGGAGTGACAGTTTGGGATAAATATTGAAGGGGCATTTTTAATTAGCCCTTAAAACACTTAAAAATTACAATATATTTCAGATGCAAAAGATGCGAGCATGTTCAATGAAAAGGTAATGTGAAATATAAAAGGTAAAGAAAACAAAGGAACTAAATTGACTTATGTTTTAGTACTGCATCATGGAGTAATGGAAAGCGGCTTGGATTGAGGAATCGGAGAGACAAGTTTAAAATCCAGTTGAATCCATTACATCCACTTACATGTTAATACCCTTGGGAAAGGTATGGATCCTCTTCTTCTGTCCCAGTAGGACAGACTGGGTTCTACAGCCTTGGATAGCAACTGGTCTACCACAGAAAGAAATGTCAACCTACTGCAGGGAAAAAAAAATCTGCTTCGTCAGTCATGTATCAAAAGATACATGATCGCCTAAGCATGTATTATGCATGGCACATAACTGACTGACTGATTTAGTACTACTGACATCAATAATGTTTTTATGTGCATGAATGTGTTTGTGTGTGAAAGCTGAAAGTAGGAAAAAAGGAAATTGCTGAAATTAGATCCTAACTTAATACTTGTCATATTATGTTCACTATGTGCAAATCTAAAAAAGAAGAGTGTTTTTGAATTCAGCGCTGCTTTTATGCTAACATGTCATCTGACTACATATTTAAGGGGAAATACACCCCCTGCCCTTTTGCCACTCACGTTTTATTTATTTTATTCACATATGAATGTTACAGTTGCGATGAAAAGAAATAAGAGTCAAAAATTGATAACAGTCAATAAATGTGTTGCTTGTTTTAAAATTTACATTTTTGTTGTTTTTTTTTTTTTTTTGTTTTTTCATCACATTTTGACCAATATTTTCTCTGGCCTTCCTCAGATTTACCTTACAGGGGATAGTCCTTCAGCATTGATTTGCTTTCCAAATAAACCATGTTTCTATCGAGGAACTACAAATATGCAGTATGCTTGAACAAGACCAAAGAAGCTAAAAAAAAGATTTTTAAAAAAAGTAATAACAAACAAATACTTATTCAGCTATGTCAGACATCAATTTACCATATTTTAATGCATATAAAATACACTGTATGGATAGCCAAAATAATTATCTACCATTATATATGAAGTGATTTGATTTGTTTAGTGGCACATCAACTCCTTATGGGTCATTTAATGCTGAAATTTAATTTTCTTGGGTGCTTTGAAGTAATAACACTGCATATGGAAGAAAATAAAGCCAGCCAAAAGACTCAGTCCTTGATGAGCAAAAGAAACTAGACAGACTTCTCTTTCTTACTTTCTCACAGCTTGAGAGATACCAGATCAACATAGCAATCTCTAGTAAAAAAACTTTGCCACTCAAGGGTTTTTTTTCATTCTTTGCCAGCAGTTCCCTTTGCTTAGTATCCCATGAGTGAAATAACTTGCTTGACAATATAGAAAACTTAGTTTTAATACTTTCTAACTTCTCATGTCTTGAGAGATACCATCTCAACATGGCTATCTCTGGTAAAAATAGTAAACATTTTGGCACTTAAGAGGATTTTTAATTCCTTTCTCAGCATCTGTCTTTGCTTAACATACCTAGAATGAGATAACATATTTGGCAACATGGACAACTTAGTTTTAATACTTTCTACTTTGACTTGTGTTTGTATATTGCTTGGTTAAATTGAAATCATCTGGCCATTTCACATAATTATATTTCAGCCCAGTCAATCAAAAATTGTTGTGTGGAAATTGTTTTTCTCTCTTGAAGATTCTAATACTTCAATATATCTCCCACCCCCACAAAAAAGTGGTTAAAAAAATACCCACTAAGTCTTAGACATTACTTGGAAATATGAACTCATGTCTTTTCTTGTATCTTTGCTATTCAACATATTTTCTTCTGAGCTCCCTGTTGCATGCTTTATCAAATTTTGATTCTATTTATTTGAACATTAAATCTTTTAACCAGTAGAGTAAGCATGGAGCCACAACATCCCACATCTTGAGATGAGACTGCTATGTTTTCCGTAAAAAGTTCTCCAGAGTGGAATTGTTAGAACTATGTTCAACCTTCCCCAGACTGATTGCCAACCAAAGCTAAATGGTAATGGAAATATTAGCCATTTCTTTATAAGGAAACATTTTGCATTCAATGACCAAGCAGCAGGTGCTACTTTCAGTTGAAATGTAGAAAATCTTTCTCTTAAAACAATTCATTAGGAAAATAGGTTTCTCAAATTGACTGTTATTGCTCTTTCCAGTATTATTTTTTTTCTTTTTTACAGTAAGGTTCACTATGTACAAAGCCTGGGGGCCACTCGAGGTAGTGTTATGTTAAGGGGTAGTTTATATGGATAGGAGGGGAAAGATATTGGTTAACCTTAGACTTGAACAGGTTAAGGTTGTAGAGATCAGGGAAACATCCTTCTGGGAGTCTATTCCACAGGTTAATAGTTGGCAGGAAGAAGCTGTTTGAGTGGAACTTACTTCTCGCCAATGGAATGTGGGTGGTTTGCTACTATGTAAGTGGCATGGCAGATCCTAGCCATGAAGGTTAGACCTGGCAGAAGCAAGGAATGTAGCTCATCCGAGCACTTTCTATAGTAGTAGTGATAGAGTATTGAAAGACTTGCCACATCCAACCTTCTCCAACAAAGTCACAAAGACACTTTTGAATGCTATCAAAGCTGGAAAGAGATAACTGGGCAACTCCCACCTAAATATAGCAACAGTAATTCATTTGAAACCTGATCTAGCTCTTAAAAAGGTAGAGGATAGCATGAGGAGTCAGGTACTTACTGGAGCAGTACAGGGAGCCGATCATTTTACCTGCATCTTTAGCAATGGATCATGTATAGGAGTTCAACTTGAGGTTGGGTGTGAATTTGAGGCCTAATATTCTCTCAAGGCATGGAACTTCCTCGAGAGGACATCTATTAATCATGACTGGTGGTAGTTTGGGATCTGATCACCAGTGATGGAATGTAAGTAGTTTATTTTCAAACCAGCCAGTTTTTTTCCCCACTGGGAAGTTAGCATTAGATGTTAGATCAGAAGAGAGGTCAGCTGCCAATCTCTGATTGTCAACTGTAGTGATACTAGCAAATTAGTATGCATAATTTGCATAAGCACAAGTGAACACTCATATAAGTGGTCACTGAGAATAACGAAGCAGTAGTACGAGTTTAGCAGCTGATTAGTGCTAACCTCAACTTCACAACAATGGCGTCAACGATAGGATATCAATTGTCTCTGGAAGATCCAGATTTCATGGATACATGGATTCGTTGTTTCTCTGCCACTGCGAGAACAAAAAAGTTGGAAGACAACAAGGAAAAGGGAGGCGAAAATGAAATCACGGATTTATTTTTGGCTACAGCTGGATTCGAGGCAATAATGAAAGTCTCCACCATGGCATATCCCTTAAATTTGGAAGACCTGACTTTTGAAAAAATAAGTCAGATTATAAGAAATATGAGACCCAAGAAAAGGCTGGTAGTGGCAGAAAGAACGAAATTCATGTCGATGAAACAAGAAATTGACGAACCAATTATAAAATATCCATACTGTCTACAAAATGCGAGTAGATATTGTGAATTTGAAAAAACTTGGACAAGACGAACAGACTATTGAAGAGGACTTGATTCAATTAAGATTAATTGAACGTATGTGCAATGCATCACACCGATATAAAATAATCGTACAATTACAAATAGGAAATACGTCTTTAAATACATGTATTGACTTTATTTAGCAACAAGAACTAATACAGAAATACAACCATCACAAAAGTCAACCCAGCGAACAAATATTTGCTGATACATACATGTTAAAGAAGATAAAAAAGTGTTCATATTGTGAACGTGAACACAAAATAAAAAAGGAAAAGTGTCCAGCATTTGGAAAAACTTGTAATAATTGCTTAAAAAAAGAACCACTTTCAAGCAGTGTGTAAATTAAAAAAGAAAAATGTTGAAAGAATTGATGAAAACGACACTGATAGGGAAGTTTTTTACATCGAAAAATAAGACTTTTGAACAGAAGAAAAAAGACATTATAGTAAAGGTCAAAATTAATAACTGCAATTTAAATATGCAAATGGATACTGGGAGTGAATTAACACTGATACCAAAATATTTGGGGAACACATTGGTAAGCCACCTTTATGAAAGAGCAGTTTACAACTCCGCCAATTTGATGGGTCGGTTATAAAAACATTAGGATACTTTGAAGGTTCCTTAGACAAATTTGAAGTAATACCTATAGTTGTTACAAGTTGTGAAAAGAACCTCAGACTTATTGGAAACGACGTGCTTAACATAAATTCTACCAAGTTAATTAATGAAATAAAAATGGAAAAAACTGGAAAGTTAAAAAAAACTATGAAGCAAGTTTAAAAGTAAAAGAAAATGTTTCCCCCTCTTATTATGAGGCACAAAAATTACCAGTACATTTATTGCCGTTAGTAGTGACAAAACTACATAAATTAGTAGAACAAGATCTTCTTGAATATGTTCCGCCTGGAGGTAGCAAGTGGGCATCACCGATTGTAATGTTGAGGAAAACAGATGGTGATTTACGTATTTGTGGAGATTACAAAATAGGAGTAAATCACAAGATATGCTCAGATTCACATCCCATACCCAATGTTGAACTTCCATTACATGCACTGGCAGGGATGACCGTTTTTTCAAAAATAGGTTTAAAAACAGCATACCACCAAATACCAATAGACGAGAACTTCAAAGAAGTAACCACGATAAATACGTCAATAGGGTTACTAAGATGGAAAAGAATGCCATATGGAATAAAAACTGCAAGCGCCATATTTCAAAGGGCCATTGAACAGGTTTTAGGAAATGTACAAAATATGATTTGTTACCAAGACAACATATGCATAGGAGCTACTAATAAAAAGGAATTAAAAGAGAAAACTGACTTAGTCTTGAATAGATTAAGAAATGCTGGAATGACGATAAATTAAAAAAAAATGCATAAGCAATCCTAACAAAATATCTTTTTTAGGTTATTCCATTTCAAAAGAATGTATATCACCAGACCAAGCCTTGATAGAAAAAATACTAAAAGTAGCTACACCTACAAATAAAAAAGAAATGGAGTCTTTTTGGGATTGGTAAATTTTTATAGGCGATACTTACCAAAATACACGGACTTGACGGAACCGTTTGCAAATTTAAGAAAAAAGAATGTGGAATTTATGTGGTCAGACAAACAGCAAAATGCTTTTGAAAGATTAAAAGAAATTATGTCAAAGAAACCTGTAGTGAAAATTTTTGATCCAAAAAAGGACATAACACTCACTACAGATGCAAGTGAACATTCAATATCTGGAATATCATCACAAGAAGGACATCCGATAATGTATTTGTCGAGAAGGTTAACGAACACTGAATTTAATTACTCGAACATAGAGAAAGAAGCATTGGCTATCGTGTGGACAACTACTAGAGCCCGACAATTTTTAATTTGAAAAAAATTTCTGTTAAGAAGTGATCATAGACCATTAGAGTTTATATTTAACCCAAGGAAAGAATTACCCAAAGTCACAACATCAAGGATTCTACGATGGGCGATAAGATTGATGGCATTTGACTTTGATATAGATTATGTCAAAGGAAATTCAATTCCACATGTGGACACACTATCAAGATTGAGGTTCTACAAGGAGTCAAAAGATAAAACAGAGGAAGAATTTGAGGATTCGTTCCTACATTTGATAGAGACTGATGTTTTGTCTTTAGACAGAATGGCTGTGGAAATGAGACATGATCCAGCACTAAGTATGATAGTATCGAGAATAAGAAAAAAACTCATGGGGAAATTGTTCTAGGGCGGAAAGACCCTATAAAGAAATAAGACACAAATTAACAATAGAACATGGAGTGATTTGTAATGGGGACCTGGTAGTTCCCCTAGAAACACAAAGAAAACCGATAATAGAAAGTGTACATGATGATATACACTGTGGAGTAGCGACCACACAAAAAAGGATAAAATTAGAAGCTTGGTGGCTGGGATATTCAAGAGATGTCGAGGAATATGTAAAAAGGTGCAAAAAATGTAAACAATTAAGAAACTTTACACAAACCAAATTATATTTGTGGCCCAAAGAAATGGAGCCATGGAGTTGTGTGCATATGGATCATGCATACATTAATGGAGTGGGACTCTTATTAATACTAGTAGACTCCTTTTCAGGTGGGCCTGAAATAATCCGGGTTACAAACAAGAAAAGTTCTACGATAAAGCAGATTTTAAGAGTCATATTTTCCAGAAATGGCGTACCAAAAACCTTGGTATCTGATAATGCACCAGAATTTTGTGATGAAGAACTTAATGTATGGTTAAAAAAAATAGGGTGTAAACCATATAAGACACCTCCATATCACCCTCAATCAAACGGATTAGCAGAAAGAATGGTGCAGACCATAAAAAAGGGACTAAAAGCATGCTCTCAGCAAAAAGAAAAAGTAGAAGTTTTTCTACTGAGGCTGCTTTTAAGTTATCATATGATATCACATGCAGGAAGACTCAAAAGCCCATCAGCTTTAATGGGAAGACAGATTAGAGCTCCACTAACAATGTCATATTCTACAAATAAAAAAATGTGGTACAAAAAGAACAAAGATGCAGATCTGGAAAGGGCAGAATTTATCATGCAAAAAGGCCACAATACTGCTATAATAAATAGAGAAAATGGCAACAGTGTATTAGCCCATGCAGACCAAATAAGGACACAGGGTGAAGAGGAAGAGCAAAACGACGAAGAAATGTTTTCAATTCCATCTGATAATGAGTTGGTAGAACAACCAGTACAGAAGAAAACATCAGAAGACGAAAGAATGCAGTATCAAGAGGGCCAGAATGAGTCTGGAAGTTTGGACGAAGACCAGATAATGCAAGAAAACACATATGACTACAGCCCAGTGCGGGACAGATCCAGGTCTCCAAGGGAAAGAAATACGGGAGAGAGAGAAGTAGAGCAAAGTGATGAAAATAACACGAGAAGGAGTACAAGATCTACGAGAGGAATAAAACCCTTGAGGTTCAGGGAGATGTAGTGATACTAGCAAATTAGTATGCATAATTTGCATAAGCACAAGTGAACACTCATACAAGTGGTCACTGAGAATAACGAAGCAGTAGTACGAGTTTAGCAGCCGATTAGTGCTAACCTCAACTTCACAACATCAACAGTTTTAGAGGTGCAGACATATATCATTGTATTGTCAGCATAGCTGTTTACAGTATTGATGGGGGCTTTGTTCCTTTTGCTTGAAGTAGTATGGAATATCATCATTTTCTCTTCAAGTTACATGTTCTATCCACTGCTACTGTTGAAAGTCCCCAAGTGATGTAGTTTCCGTTATTTGCTAGTGTTCTTTGTTTCTGATTCTATAGCACCAGTCTACAAAGTTGAAAAAAAAGGATAGTCTTTGCTAAGGCATACAAGATTCATTCACTCAAAGACATTTTTAATCATGGTCTTAGAAAGTGGTTGTATACAGCTGACAATCTAGATATTTCTGAATGAGTTTAGCATCATGAATAACATCCATAAGAAAATCTCAATGTGATGAGGTTATTTAAGAACATTACTCAAGTTTTCATGTTAATGTTTGGGTTTAGTAGCAATTCGCAATGTTAAATGAAACTACCTCTAGCGGAGTATAATCTATATCCAATTTCTTTATCTTCTATACTTAACTTGTTATAACTGATCTGTACACCGAGGTACCTGAAACGTTTAATATTTACTAATTCCACATCCTGAATTTTTATGATGGATTCAGTGTATGTGTCATCAATGCCTTCATTCTAATTCCGGATCACAGTTTCTGTTTTGGAAACGTTTACCTTGAGTCCTCTTTCTTGTAATACTTGGTAGAGGATGCTGATTTTCTGATCAAGATCCCAACTATGAATACCTATGTCATCAGCATAGCTCCTTTTATCATCAGTACATTGGCCTTGGGAGGGAGAGCAGAATCATTGTTTTCTATTGGTAGATTCGTTTGGGATGTGGCATGGGATACTTAAATGGTTAGCGCCCATCTCTTCACATCTGTGTTTATAAATAGTCAACAGCAATTATATTGATTTTAATAACAGATTCCTAATTTTATATTATTTACTATCAAATTAGACTTCACTTACACAATATATTTTAATATATTATTATTATTATTATTATTTCAGATCATAGTTTCTGTTTTGGAAAGTGTTGATTTGGTAGAACACTTGGTACAGAATGTTGATTTTTTGTTCAAGATCATTCTTATCCCAACTATGAATACCTATGTCATCAGCATAGAATCATCATCAGTACACTGGCCTCGGGAGGGAAAGCAAAATCATTGAATTCTATTGGTAGATTCGTTTGGGATGTGGGATGGAATGCTCAAATGTTCAGTGCCAATCTGTTCACATTAGAGTTTATAAATTCGCAGTCTAGAAAAAGATTAAAAATAGTCTGGGGCTTTCATTTCCTCCTTGTCATACTGATGAGGTTTGAAATGTTTTTGTATCAGGTTTCTTGCCAGATATGTAAGTTTTTGTGGACCACTATAGTTCCTCTATTAGATTGATACACTGAGTGGGTTTTGAGCTTGGAAGGCAGAGAAAAGGAAGTCTTTATTGATGTGGTCATATGCTGCTGTGAGGGTGACACATGTATACAATTTCATAATAGAGAGGTATTCCATTTCTTGTTTGATGACATTTACGACATCATTACATCCTTTACAGAACAAAAAACAGACAGGATGTGAGGACTTGACTTTCATAAAACAATGAGAGCCTAGTCAATATAATGTTCATTAATAATTTAACCATGATGGATCCAATTGAAATACCTCTGTATGTGTGAGGGTCTTGAAAGTTACCTTTCTGTTTTCATAATGCATTAATGTATGATAAACCACACTTTTTGGCAATGCATTTCTGATTCCAGATATCTTTCATAAAATAGAGAAACTTGTTATTGAATTCAGAGAGAAAGTAAACTATTTTCAAAAGTTCAGTTTCAATTTTGAGTGATACATTATTATTCCTTATTTGTTTAATAGCTTTACTTAATTTCCTCACCAGTAGGTAAATTATTGCTTATGTTTAGAGATGGACTTTTTAATGATTCTTATTGTATATTGTATCTATTTCTGCAGGCATCTTTAATTTAGTTCTGTCAGTTGAAATGTGACTCAGTTTTTTTTTTTTTGAGACCAGGACATTTCTTCTGTGGTGGTCTTGATTGTATGAAGTTATTGTGATTTTTTACCTTTCTCTACACTTTAATATGTTGTCTTTGCAGCATGGATTCATTAATTTTGTTTTCCAGTTTTCCAAAGATATTCGTTTCTCTGAGTTTTAACTATTTTTCTTTTTAATTTTCTTTGTTAAATGTCAAGTATTTTCGCTTCCATTTTTCTTTGTCTTGTTTCTTTCTTGTATCATTTTTTTTTAAAACTCAGGATTGTCCCATGAGACTATCTTTTTTCTACAGGGTATTTTTGGAATGGTCTCATTGTCTCTTCATTAGCTGAAGCACATAAAATTATTTGATTCCTCAATGTCATTTTCATTTATTGATATCAATTTGGTCTTCAGTTTATTATAGAATTCTAGTATAACCCTTTTACTTTTAATTGTTTGGATATTATACCTAGGTGTTGGTCATGATTTATGTGAATGGAAGTGAGCTGTTTTGTTAGCTGGTGTTATCAGTTTTTATACAAGTAGTCTGTGATCAGTAGGAGATGTATAACTCTAACACATCTGTTATGCCAAGAGCCCATGATGCCGAAGTCAATAACCTTTTTGGTTATTTTTTCCATTCTATGCCACGTGATGCAGCATTTCATGGAATGATCAAACCATGTCTTAAGAATGGAATATGTATGGTAATTGTTATGGGACCTACCTTTATGGACTAAATGAACTCATCCTATTACTATATATATATGGGGAGATTATGCCTCTCAAGAGAGCTATCTACAGTTGATGAGTTGACTACTGTACTTTGCTGTCAGTCGGACGTGCAACACTTTTGTATTCGTTCTTTTTGTTAATAATATGTTTTCACTAAATTGCTGAGTTTTCTTTCGGACCTATTCTGGGTCCACAAGAGTAATTCAGTCTTATTTGTTAGCTTGGAGGTAAAACGAGTCAACTTACCAGCAAGACATCCGCATAAAGTTCATATGTGGCACGATGATGAATATCGTCAACTGCCTTCACCGCAAGTTTGGATTGACCATTAAACCTTGAAAAGAATTTGAACAAAATGTTTTCGAATGGCATTAAAAGTGAGTTGAGGAATAACAAGGACAACAAAACAGGACAGAAGTTAACCAATGAAAGGTAATAAAAAAAATCACATATGAAATTCGAAAGGTTCACACACATTATTTACTAAGATCAAACAAGTTCGCAGAAACAGTTCTTTGAATTCCCTTGCCTTTTGTACACATCAATAAAAAATTTAGACATTTGAAAAATGAAGAGAGATCTGGTTCATAATTTTGTAGACAAAATATTTGGAAATTAAAAGAGAGAGCTCTATTCCTAAAACATTTAAATCCCACCATTATACAAAAGCATATATGAAACATTGGATAGATTTGCAAGTGCGCACACACACATGAAACACATGCAAATGTATATATTCTCAGATGTCTTTCATGTCTATACATGCATAAAACAAATCTATAAACATATACACTTAAATACATACAAAAACATATATTCTCACACATTACTATGACTATTATTATTATTATTGTTATTGTTGTTGTTGTTGTTCCCAAGGAAAACCTTGCAGAAAAGTTTACTGCTCTACCCATTTATTTCATTGTGAATGAAAAGGTTACAGAGTACACAATCATATTCAATGGCATTTTAATACTGATCGCATAAAACCAGAGAAGAGTGTCAATTTCTGGTCAGATTAAAAACAAAAAACAATGATTTGATAGATGTTTGGCCAAAGGTGCATATTCATCTACTCTTTTCTTCATCAACTCTTTGTGGCATGCCAGTGACAAGAGATTTTATCAAGATATTTGGCAATGGAACAGTGTATAAGGAGATGTGTAATTAGGCCTTTCTCAAATGGCATTAGCATGAAATGAACATAAGCAGCTTTTGCCGGAATTGATGAACTTTATTCATCAGCTCTATTGTTTGTTTGTTTGGGTTTTATGGCATATCAACCACTGTGGGTTATTTAATGCCAAATCCAGTTTATATGAATTTTAAATGCCTATTTTGTATGGAATAAAAAGTGTATAGCTGGCAACATTATTGTTTCAAAAAAGACGTATAGCTGGCAACATTATTCCTTTACAAAAAAAACGTATAGCTGGCAACATTATTCCTTTACAAAAAAACGTATAGCTGGCAACGTATAGCTGGCAACACTAGTTTTTTTACAAAAAAAAACGTATAGCTGGCAACACTACTTTTTCACAAAAAAACGTATAGCTGGCAGCATATAGCTGGCAAGATTACTTTTTTACAAAAAAACGTATAGCTGGCAACATTACTTTTTTACAAAAAAACTTAAAGCTGGCAACATTATTTTTCTGAAAACATTATCTGAGACCTTGCTGTTGGATGCAGTTTATCGCCGTACCCAGGACGTGGATGTAGTTTACCGTCATACCCAGGACGCTCATCAGCTCTATTTTCCATTTCTCACCACTTGCATCTCCATACACACACATACACCAGAATTGCATATAAATGTACACACATACAGAAACAATTTTTCACACAAACTTTTCTCATAAACATGGCGTCTGTTTAGAAAATATCCAGATATTTAATATTAAAAAAAGAAAAGAAAATTAATCAAAATCAGACAATGCCATCTTAGTCCACTTCAAAGTAGTTGTGTTAAAATGTCATATGCAACCATTTTACTTTTACAAAATACTCTGCAAAGTTCTCTTTTATTAGAATAAAAGTCCAGATTATTGAATATGATTTTGTGAGGAGAATACAACCTTGCCACTTTCCTTTGCTTTTGTTTTAAATACAGTGGTAGCATTCTACTGGTTTGTATGAACCAATTCTTAAAATTATAAAAGCTTAGCAAACCAGTTTTTGGATTACCAAAAATAATCTTCTATATTAATAGCCAATGGTCTTGATAAAATGTTATTTACACTACACTCATGCATGCACCTAGTGAAAAAAATATGTCAAATCTTCTAGTCATTAATTTGATAGGGCTTCTGTTGAATCTTTGGGACTGCAGCAATTCAGTTTGAATGTGGCTAAGAAACCATAATACAGCTGATGGCACTAGAGTCAAAAAGCATCACATTTCTGAACAGAAATATGATGCAAGCAGAATTTCAATCTGGAAATATCTTAATAAATAAATGTTTTCTGTTATCAAAATGGTTTCATTCTCTTTGATAGCATTTGTTTCCATTTTGAGATAGAAAAGAAAATAAGCTGAATAGATTCCCAAAGATTACCTGCCTTCATAGAACCAGTTCCTGGAAATTTAGGATGCCACCACTGTATGTATATATTTCTAATATTATCACAACTTTGCTGGCTTATAGCCACAACATGCTGAAACATTGGTTCCTGCACAGTCACTGAAATTAAGCAACATTGAGCCTGGTTTGTAACTAGATGGGTGACAGCTTGGGAACAACAGAATGTTGTAAGCTTGAATGCGCAAATGGAGGAATGGATAATGGCTCAGAATTGTTAATTAAAGAACCAAATTCTAATTCCTGTTGCCTTGGTTATATTCACTTACTTGCAAATACTCATGGGTAAACGTATGAATCTACATCTTCTTCTGCCAACCTATGGATTAATTAGTAAGACTTTTATTACTAAACAATTATTATCTACTTCCACAAATAATTTCTTACAATCTAAACATATTTCCTGGCTTTAATTAATCTGCAAAGGATTGATAAGCCAAAGAAAATGAATCAATTAATCAATATAAAAAAATGGGTTGGTCATGTTGGGAGTGATGAAAGGACATGAAAAATCCTCATGTACTGCCAACTGCATTAGAGTTCTTGGAAAGCAATAAGACCTCTATTAAGATACAAGGATAGACTCAATAAGACCTCTATTAAGATACAAGGATAAACTTAAGTAAACCTAAATTCTATTGGCATTTCTCTGGTATCCTTTGAGGAAGTGGCTTTTAATCTTGCCAAGTAGAGGAGTATATGCATAAAAAGGCATCACAACTTTAGAGAGATAACACACTGAATATCTATAGTTTATAAAGCAGAACACTGAACACCATTCTAACATTCCTGCAGCCTTCACAATACAATGCTGATCATAGTCTTATATATAGAATGTTGTGTGCATCTCACACTGTCCTTAATAGTTATACAAGGCACAGACCCTGTTTATACATGTGCAATAAGGTCCTCTATGAGTGTTTACCAAATTGTATGAAAGCCACATATTCTTCAGATATTCAAAATAAATTGATACTGTTGAGACAAACTTTGTATATATGGTATTGTAAGATATTTCCATAGGAAAATAGCCTACTGGAGTAAAGCTTCGTTTCATGAATTTGATGACACAGTAATTCCAAGTTCCATATCTGGATTGGGTAATGTGTACATGGACTCAATGGAAATGGAGCTAGCAATAACTGAGAAGTACTAAATAAGAACTAGACAATATATCCCTGGACATGGGCAGTGGAATGGGAACAGTTTGATAACATAGTAATGCAATCTCTAAACTGAGTAATGTGTATTTGGACTCAATGAAAATGGGGCAAGTGATAACTGATCTGTGGATATGGACAGTAGTGTCTACTGTCTATATCCACAGATCAGTTATCAGCCATTTTTTTTTTTTTTTTTTTTTTTTTACTGTAGATTCCATTTTGAAACTATGTAGATGAGACTTTGAGTCATGATAAAAGTAACAATTATAAGATGAAGTTAGACTAGAAATACAATAATAATAGTGAATATGGTGCTGAATTTTTTTCACCAGGCAATGTTGTATGAAAAATCTACATTTGTTTTTTCAGTATTTTTATAGAAATTGATTCTGTTCCAAAATGGCAAAGATGCACCATAGAATTTATGCAGGTTCCTTTGATTATTACAAAGTACTAAAAACTCATTAATAATAAATAATTAACAATGATTAGGAAAAATTAATTAAATTATTGATAGCAATCATTAAAAGAAATCTGTAACAAAGCCAATAATAAATGGATAGATTGGCTCACAAATTAATTAGTTCATGCGTTCAAACATTTCTAAATGCCAAAGTTCAAACACATATACAAAAAATTTGTGTAGTAATTTTCAAGGTAGGCAAGCCACAAAATCTTTTTATATATTTCTGCCTGATTTAGTTATCATTACATTTTAGCCATTGTTTTCTCTGTCTTTTGAGCTAGATAACCTTCAGGAAATTTCAAGCTAAACCATTTGTTGTTGACTATTGTCACTACTATGTTGTCATATATCTAGGAATATGTCATCTTGTTTTTTTTTTGTTTTTTTTAAAGCACTGCCCACTTATTGCCAGTCCCTGTTTAGACCGATTCAAATTCTATACTGCCCAGCTCAGGGATTGAACACACAATTTATATACCACCAAATTTATGAATCAATACTTTAAACCTCTAGGTTATTGTCCTTTGGTTTGCTATTTATATCTAGCCTTGTGCCATACTTAGGTATACAGTATAAATATCAATAACAACAAAAAAAATAAATGCTCACAAGTTAGAAACAGGCTACCTCTTCAAGTACATAATGTTTGCACGCGTACACATGTATGGATGCCAAATATGGCATAGAAAGAGTCAAGTTGTAAACATGCCAAAGCTTCCTAGGTCAAATGTGTGTGCAATCATGATGCACCAAGGAGAAAAAGATGAAAGCAGAAAATGCAATGGAAATCCTAAACAGATAAGCAGCAAACAGTGGAAAGGAAGCGGGACTGCACCAGCAGTGGAAAGGAAGCGGGACTGCACCAGCAGTGGAAAGGAAGCGGGACTGCACCAGCAGTGGAAAGGAAGCGGGACTGCACCAGCAGTGGAAAGGAAGCGGGACTGTACATAGAAGCAGCAGCAGAAGAAGAAAAGTAAAGATACACCCTCTACCTTCTCTGTTTCCCCTTGCAACCTGTATACATGCACTCAATTTTGCCATGTAGTCGGCAACTCTTTCTCTCTCCTTAAATGTGGTTAATTTCCACATCAGTTTGCCTGTCGATAATACAGAAATCTTTAAAACCACTCTTTTCCTTTTTGTAAGAATTGGTTGCTTATATATTTCCATTAATTACTGAGATGAGTATCCTCATCTTTATTGTTTTTAATGCAAATGTTTTGTGCATAATGCAAAATGCTTTACTGAAAACAATAATGACAAATATATTTGCTTAAATACTGAATAGTATCGAACAGAGAATTCTGAATTGAACCCTTTATTTAATTCACAGGGAGTAGGCTGCTCTCATTCCACTGTTCGAACCCTTTATTTAATTCACAGGGAGTAGGCTGCTCTCATTCCACTGTTCATGTCTAGGGATATTGTCTAGTTCTTATTTTTAGTACTGCTCAATTATTGCTTGTCTGTTTCTACTGAGTTCAAGTACACACTACCTTACCCAGAGATTGAACTCACAATTACTATGTCACCAAATTCAAGCAGTACAATAAATAAGAACTAGACAATATTCCTAGATATGGGCAGTGCAACAAAAACAGAATCTACCCCTATAGATTATATAAAGAGTTCAATTCAGAATTTGCTGTATGTTACCTGAATTGATAATTGGAAGCTGGAGGCCACAATGGCTGAAACATTGTAATAACAACAACAAAGATGAGGACAATAGTCAGAATATAAATAGTATAAATAATGATGACTACTCATCACAGAAATTCAGAAATTTATTTTTCTATCACTATAATGTTACACTTTTACCAAGGCTTAAAACAAAAAAAGAGATTAATTCTACTAGTCACTCCTTTTATTCCAATGTAATAAGTGTAGTTTTATTGTTTACTATTTATTCTTGTTAAATATTGATAAGTAGTTACAAAAATTAACAAACAAAATGTGCAGCAATTTGCCAAAATGACCATTCAGCCTCTCAAAGGTCCACAATGTGACCCCCTCCCAGCCTATAGTCAAACAGCATTAAATGAACAAAACGAACACATGTGCATCTTAATTGCATGAAACCCACTTGAACTGAACTCTTTCACCAACACTAAACCATATTACAGTGTGCATCACTGCCTAAAGCTAAGATACAGATGGTTTACTGGTATGAGTGTTACTATATCACAAGATGGTGAAAACTTCAAACTTTTAACAGAATATCTTCTACCCCCTGTGTATGCACATAATATATACAAGTCAAAATTGACATCTTTAAGTTTGTTGCAATTTTACTTTCCATCAATTTGTGGGTATGTAAGTATATATATATATATATATATATATATATATATATATATATATATATATATATATATGTGTGTGTGTGTGTGTGTGTATAAATATATATTATTATTATTTTTTATTATAAGAGCTTATAATAAAAACATTTTTATCATGGTTATCTCTTATAATAAAAATATAATAATAATATATTGTCTACTTTGTACTGAGCACTTTTTTTAAAAAAGTAAATGCTACGAACAGTGGATGTTTACTTCATCTGTTCTTTCTCTCATTTGTGTGTGTGTGTATATATTAGGTTGGTGCAAAAATAATGACGTAATAATGTCATTTTTTGACGTATTTTTTAACGTCAAAAAACAACATTATTACGTCATTATTTTTGCACCAACCTAATATATATATATATATATATATATAATATATATATATATATATATATATATATTCCTTTTCTTAGGAACGTTCTTTTTTAAATACTTTTAAAAGAATTTATAATAAATAACATTTTTTGGTTATTTACCCAACCACATTGTTTCCCACATTCCAGCGTGACTTTCATGAAAGGGAAAACACCAATAGTAGAATCAACACTAATAATTATCACTGTGTATTTGTGTTACATTATGTGTTATTAGATAAAACAGTTATCTCCACTGGACTACCTTGTCCTCAGTTTAGAATTGGGTTTTCAGTTTCACTAAGTTTGCTTATGTTTTCCCAAATCACAAATATTTTAATGTTTTCAAGTCTAAACTTAGCCATTACTTTTCCTCCATAGCTTCAAGAACTGCACCTCTTGCCCTTTCTTATGCTCATACAAAACCATAAAGTAACCCTCTACCTTGAGCAGTTCTTAGGGCTTGTATTCGGTGAACATTAATATTAAAAAAAATTCAACTATAAAATAATGAGACCTTTCCACCAATCTAGTACTGTGCCTAAATTCATAAAATCTAAGTACCAAAGAGGAAAGTTCATCAGAACAGTTACTACGACAATATTTATAGAAAAGGTACCTATGTTACGACAATGGGTAAAGTGACTGAAGATGAAATGTCAGGTCAGGAGAAAAAACATTGCAGAAGAACCAGACCATATGTGGCAGCAATATTCAAAACATGGACAAATGGCAGACTCATAAATGTGCAAGATGTATTCTGACTCAAAAAATTGTCTAGCACAACACAGTGAAACAAATCTCTGAACTACATGCCTAGTAATTAATTAAATCTAATCTTTCCACTTCATGTCAGTGGAGAACGTTCTCAGGAAGGTACAATATTCATATATGAATACATTAGAAGAGATGTTTAATCACAGTCAGTTGCAAAACAACCTTCATTTTGGATGGCACGAGTATACACACACACATACACACACACATATATATATTTATTTCATAACACATCCTCAAATATTATATAATGCAAAATTAATAATACTCATAATTGAAGAATTTCTTTTAACCAAAATTATTTATCAACGTTAATTTTAAATTGAACTTTTCTGTCAGTTCTTATAGGATTATGTGCATGGTGTAGATACAAATTATATTACATTTGTTGAAGAGAATTTATATTTTTTAGATGGTCAAAAGTATCTATGATTAACTAAATTACACATGGCATTATATAAATATAAATCACTTTTTGGACAATATCTTTCTGTGTTAACACTTTTATGTGTTTAATATAACAGTGACTCAAAAGAAAAAAACTCCTCAAAAGAAAAAAAAAATTATCAATGGAACGACAAAGACAGGTGATGACAAAGCCAAATCTCAAGTTGAAGCAAGGCAAACACTTAGTAGACAAATGTATCTGAGTGCTTTGCAAGAAAAGCTTAAATAAGACTGCATTTTAGGATAAGGGATTCTCAGAGTGATAAAGAAAACCTTCACAAGAAACATAGCGATAAAGGAATTAACTAAAAAGTTAATCAGTAGCTTTTGTTTAAGTTGTGAGAGATATGTAATTCATGGATTTGCACATAAGTGAACGTAATGAACTTGACTGGAATTCAAACTTGGCTCTTCATTTCTCATTCCAATCAACTATCTATTAAACCACCTTCACATCTAGTGAAACCTCCTGAAAAGTGGACCAAACAATTGCAAAACGGTTCTTCTATAAAACTCTGGAGTCAGGGTGCTGAATATAACATCAATCAGCTAAGTGATAAATTTTATATTTCTGTGTGTGTGTGTATATATATATATATATATATATATATATATATATATGAAGAAAT
>OZ010602.1:27676853-27734353 GCA_963932145.1 Acanthosepion lycidas
ACACAAATCCACCCACACATGCAATAGTGATGGCAAGAGAAGGGCACACCAGAAATAAACTCCCACAATGAATCATGCCTACAGTTACTCAAACTCACCCCATCACTCTACAATCCCTTCATGTTTATCTAGGTCAGCAACACCCCTCTCTCAACTCTTAACCCACTCCACATAAACCAGGTCCCTCTCCACAATATCCCACCCCTACCCTGCATTGTAACTGCTGCTTTCTGCAACTCTGCTGCAAAAGATGTGGTGAAGATGGTGGCTGTGATGATGGCCCAGAGCTTTCAGCAAGGTGGAAGCAAGAAGAGATGTCAGGGAAAAGAAAGCAAATCGGTGAAATTTTATGTTACTTCCTCTTCTTTCTTCCCTGGCACCCACCAACCTTACTTGTCACCTTCTTACCTGACATACTATACAGGTAGCTTTGAGGAGACTGACAATCAGGAAAATATGGTACCTATAATATTAGTGTTAAAATCAGTGACTGGTAGCAGTCACTGTAAAGCTAAAAAGGCAGGAGCAGGATAAAACTCAGAATGTTTAGATGGGACAAAACACTGTGGATGCTGCTGTCTCTCTCTCTCTCAATAGTTCTGGGTGATGAGATGGTTTTGATTTTGCCAATATTGGAATAGGATATTCTTCATTCTTGCCCAACTGGGAACCAATATCCTGTGAAACATAACAAGAAATACAGCAACAAGTGGCTCACTCATTCCTTACTTAGAAATGGAAAAATAGTTTTGTAGAACTAAGTCTTTTATTATACATCAATTTGTATTTTTTAAATGGATTTTCTTTTTCTAATAGAACATTATTTCTTATTGCTATAAACTTTATTTTTAGTGGCTACATGTGTTTAAGATGATATATCTACTTTTTTTCTTAAGCAGTGAAATCAATAACAACTGGCCTAGATTGAGAAGTCCTATGAAAGAAAAATATGCCTCCCAACAGGAATCGAACCTGTATCCCTTTTTCTATTGGGGAAACCACTATTATAGCTGAAGGCTGCCATTACCAATCTGGCCATTGGTTGTCTTAATAAGATGTATTAGGCTATTGTTTGTGAGTGTTCAGTGTGAGTTTGGGCATCATTTCTTGTTGCTACTACCATTTTATGAAGTACAGCCTGTCACATGATACTTGGAGAAAAGATGGGCATCACCAAGTAATTGTCATTGCCCAGAAAGATGACATGAACCAGAATTGTCTGTTCAGGACATAGAGGATCATGGCCCTCCACAGATTCCTTTACTTTATCGATAAATTTTGGATTTTTCGGATAGTGAAGTAGATTTTCTACAGTTTTGAATTCAGAGTATTCCTTTTCCAAAAACAGGCTACCACCCAACACCAGTGAACACAGTCTACCCTGCTATTTAACCCATAGCTGGGGAGGGGGGAGAGAAGAGATGTTTTCTTGCCTTTCAGAAAGGAAATTGTGAAAATAAATGCAGTAGACAAGACTAAAGTTTGAGATTGGCTTACCAATTTCAATTTCAGCACTGATAACAGTTTTCCAACCCCCAAGAATCTCTCCTGCCTTTTCCAACTGAATTGTTCATCTAAGGAAGTCATGAGGCAATTATAAATACTTGAAACAGAAAAATGTCTTTAGTAACAAAGAAAAGAGTGCTGAACTGCTATGTAATATCAATCCTCCTAAATGGCAGTGAATGCTGGACAATTTCCTAGCAAATGAAGAGAAAACTTGAGGCAACAGATGTGTTCTTCTACAGAAAGATGCTGAGAATGTGATGGATGGGGCATGTAAGCAACAAGGAAATTTTAAGGAAAATGGAAACAAAAAGGACAGTTATGCATAAAATCAGAAGGAGACAGTTGAATTTTTTGGAATGCATAATGAGAAAAGAAAGTCTGGAAAATTTAACACACATAAGACCTGTTGAAGGCAAGAGGGATAGAGGAAAGTAGTTAGTAACCTAACTGATATACTTTTGTAAAAGGATGGCATAACAGGTGTGGGAAGGAGAGTAAAATGAAAAAGGGTCATTAAGAGCTATGAAGGGTAGGAAGAGGTGGAGAGCCATGATCGACTATGTTCTGAAAGGACATGATACATAGAAGAAGGAACAAAGCAAAATACAGCAAGTCATGAGGCCATTATGAATTCTTGTAAACAAAGCAAAAGTGACATTCTTTGAATCAATGGGTATATCAGGAAAGGAAAACTCACATTGTAAAGTAAACACCACTGAGCATCTCAATCAACAATGATGAGGAGACAGGAATACGTGTCTCTAAAGTCTGCACAGACCCATTTTTTATTTCTAATTTTTGGTACAGACCATGGAAAGTGGAACTGGAACTGCTTATCAGATTGCCATCAGTCTCATCAGCATTGGGGAATTTGAGACTGCTGAAGCCAGTTGTAGCAATCCTGTAATAAATGACAGAAAAAAAAAAAAAATCATAGATTTAGATAGTATCCATTAGACACATGAGGATTTAACTTGATCATAATAATTTTATTGCTTACATAATTCAGAAGGGTTTCGAAATATTATCAGGCAAACAGATAATGAAATATGAACATACTGCATACGTTTTACATTTAATGTTTGATAATGACTAAGACGGTCAAAAGTACTCAAACAAAAATACAAAATAAATATGGATATTGTGCAGTTTAATTAACAATTTTGATCCAGATGTGCAACAATTCACTCAATAATTGGAAATATGAAATAGAAAATTATGCTGAGCTTGTTAGTTGAATTTAAGAGAACCCGTTTAATTCTTACTCTCTCTCTCTCTCTCTATATATATATATATATATATATATATATATATATATATATATATACTAGCAGCGTTGCCCGTACTTGATTCAAAAATCATATGATTCATACAGCAATCGCTATCACTTGACTTAAAATATTTTTGCCCTTCCTTGCCTTTAAAGGAGTGTCCTTTGCCGTGCTGATGTTGCTAATAGATTGGTGCAAAAATAATGATGTAATAATGTCGTTTTTTGACGTTACAAAATACGTCAAAAAATGACATTATTACGTCATTATTTTTGCACCAACCTAATACATGCCTTACTTCTTGCCTATCTCACACTGCAAATTTTTTCGAAGGTCTATACTAAACGTTAAATCTGTTATGAAAAAAAGAACTAAACAAAATGAACAGAAAATGATCAGCTTTAAAAAAACAGGACTCGTAACTGGAAAAACCGAATGAAAAAAGAATGTTAACAGCAAATGCTTTTTCACACCCAACCCAGTTCTGCGGAATCAGACTCAATGTTGAGTTTAAGCAAGCAAATGAGCCAATTGGAGTAAAGTGCCATGATCTAAAATTTTCCCACTTGTGACGAATGCAGCTATCGATTTTTTTTGGCATGCTAGTTAACATTCGTGTCAGTCAGCTATTGGCACTCATGCTGGCCAATAGAAACTTCCTGCCTATTCATGGCAGCCAGCTATAGGCTCTCACTCTGGCCAGTACAAAATGGCTGCAAACTACATGAAAACTGCCGCAGAAGCATGAAAAAAGTCAATTATTTCCACTATCGATGGGAGTAAGTCTTGGCCTTCCCGCTAACTTGGAGCATGTGCACGTAAATTTTGGTGCAAATCCGTCGAAAATTGTGGCCATGCATTTGTTGCACACACATCCTGCCTTTTATATATATATATATATATATATACATATATATATATATATATATATATATATAATTGTGTATTTGGACAGCAATACCACTTTTATACAGAATGATGTGCTTGGCACAGACTGAGGTTCCATCAGTGATGACAGCTTGTGCAGCAGATTTTAGCCATGACCAACATTCTCCAGGTCTGAAAAACCACCATATTACCCAGATCTCGCCTCTTGTGACTTTTTCTCTTCAAAAATCAAATCCCATTTGAAAGGAACAAGATTTCAATACATTGAGACAATCCACTTGAAAGAAAAAAATATTTGCAGACGTCGAGGAAATACAAGAGAATGCAATGAGGCAGCTGCTCGCTATCCCAAAAAAGGAATTTCAGGAATGTTTCCATAAATGTAAACGGCACTGGATAAAGTGTATGGCTTCAAAAGGGGACTACTTTGAAGGCAATTAAATGCGAAATTGACATGTGTTGTAGTTATAACAAAAAAATAAAATTATTTCATAATGGTTAATAACACTTAGACATTGGACAATTTAGATTTAAATTTTCAGTGGAAACCTGAAAAATGTTCTGAAATATAGAAAAAAATAATACTAAATCCCTTAAAGAATTTTTGTTGGTCTTTAATTAAACTTGTATAAACGAATAACTGCTACCCAAGTTCATACTAGATATGTGCACAGATAACGTGGTACTGAAAAGTTCTCAAACTGATCAAGATTTAAAAAAATAAATTTGTTTTGTCAAGTGGCTAGATTTTGGGAAGTCAGTCAGGGCAAGAGCATGTCAGTACCACCTGATGTGTGTGGATATGTGTGTACACAATGGTTTCCTCTTATTTTGGAAAATATCTTCTAAAACCCCCAAGTTATCTGAACCTGAGAATAATACTAAATCCTATATATACTGTTTTTACTCCTATACATAAGACAATGCTCAATTACTAAATTACGCAGAACAGATGAACAATAATAACGATATAGTATAATAAAAGTTATATGACCAAAGATTTTTTCTTACTGTAGGTTTTATTAGGTACAATAAGAGATTAACAACAATGACTAATAATAAAATAGAACGATTCTAACAATATACTCTAAGAAAGGTTGTGTGATGGATAGAAGATTTGTTCTTGCTTGAAATCATAGCAATGATTATTTTTTCTTTCTGAAGTTGAGAACTTTGACCTTTTCATTTTAAGATAATCCTTTATGGCTTTTCTTTGGCATTGAATGGCCATCATCACTATAATTTGGAACACTTAAAATTGTTGATTTTTGATGAAAGCACAACCAAAGGTAAGATGTGGGGGTGAATGTGTATGCATGTATGTATATATATATATATATACACACTTACAGACCGACACATACACACACACACATCTACCTTTGACTGCCTTAAGACCACATATGTTGGACATTCAATATCAATTTAACTCTTTATAGCAAGAACAGCATGTAAGCTGACAAGAGTTGGCTGAAAAGTTCATAGGCTGACCAAGATACTCTAATGGAATGTAACCAAATGAGGTTTATGTTTCAACATAGTCTCCCCCCCCACCTCTTTGTGGTTCGTACACTTCTTCTATTAGTGATGCTGCAGTACTTAAAGTCCTTATTTAAGGAATCTTGCCTAGTTCATTTGTGTAACGGGGCGGAGGGGGGGTCTTATTTATTCCACAACATCCACTATTTTGAGATTTTTTTGTATTAGTAAATATTTATTATTTCATTTCTTAGTACTCACCCCCTTCCCTATTCTGGTGAGTTCGCCAATGTACTGAACTTTGTATTTCTTTCATTTTGAGTCAACTAGTTTTTCCATACTTCCTTTTTTTTTTTCTGATAATCAAACTTGTATGTTCATTGAATTTTGAGGGTGTTGGTACATCAAAAATATCATACAATACTTGCATAGGTTCTTCCTTTCTTGTGGTCCTTACTTTAGTAAACTTTTTCTTTCACAGATTCCAATGCCTTTTGTGTTCCCATTTTTTTTCCTTTTATCATATATGTCATTTTTCCAAACCATGACCTATTACACCATCTTCCTTTATTTCTTTTCTATTTTTATATACTGTGAAAACACCATTTTGCCAATTTTAAAACATTTGTTTGCTTTCTTTTATTCATTTTTATTCTTTTTTGTCTTGGTAACAACTTACCAAACACCAATTTTTTTTTTTTTTTTTTGTGAACATCAATTCTGGAAGTGTATTGTATTCAGTGTAATCCAGTACTCTCAAGAATTTTTGTAGTGCTTTTCAAAGCTATCTTAAAAATACCCACAGGCTGTTCAAGCTTGTCTGTTTGACCTTGGGTGATACAGTGGGGTAGTAATAGGTTCAGTCAAGAAAGATTTTAGAAAATTCTTTAAATTCATAAGCAGTGAATTGTGTACCATTATCTGAGACTATGACATCCAGAATATCTTTCAAACAGATCATATAAAAAAATTCTCTGTAACTGTGGAAGTTGTTTTTTTGCACTTACAAATTTCAGGCCACTTAGTAAAGCTATCCAATACCACAAGATAATGTGATCCATTTATTAGACCTGCAAAATCTATGTACAGTCTTCACCATGGAATATCTGTCTTTGGCCAAGGTTGTAATTTTGTGGAAGGGGATTTTGATGCCAAAGCACAACCTCTGCAGGATTTTACTAATTTTTCAATGTCTTGATCCATTTTGGTCCAATACACATAGCTTCTAATAAGAAATTTCATCCTTGAAATTCCCAGATGTCCACTATAAAATTCATTTAATATCTGCTTTTGTAATATGCTAGGTATTACTACACCAGTTCTAAACATTTTCTATCTTTCTTGCTTTCTTTTAGATATTTTTTTTTTTATTTACAAAATAAACATATCTTGTTCAGCTTTTACTTTTATTTCTTCCATAGTAACTAGTAGTTCATGTACTATATTGCATAATGTATTTCTAATTTCTATTTCACCTGCTGCAATAACAATGTCCTCAAACAGTTCAGGATTTTTCAGTATCAATCTTGATAAACTATCAGCAGGTCCTAATTTTCTGGATAGTTGGTATCTCATAATGAAATTATGATTTAATAAGATGGTACCCAAATGTAATCTATTCACTGTATGCACAGAAATTCCTTTTTTCGGACCATAAACTGATAACAGAGGCCTGTCTGTAAATGAAAACCCTTTCTGAGTATAAATTTGTGAAGTTTCTCACTGCAAATATTATTGCTAATGCCTCTTTTTCGATCTGGCTCTAGTAGCAAACATGAAGCATGTGCTACAGTTTTCATGTTACCGTCATCATATTTAAGTAGAATTACTGCTCCTATACCATAGTCACAAGCATCTGAAACCAATACGGTTTCTGCTTTTGGAATGTAGTGTGCTAATGATAAGTCTGACGTTAGTATTTTCTTGATTTCTTCAAATGCCTTTTGACACATATCAGTCCAGTTCCACTTTATGCCTTTTTTAAGCAAATTGTTCAGTGGAGCTCTCAAATTCTGCGTATTAATTATATAGATTTGATAATAATTTGATAGTCCTAGAAATGTTTATAACCTACTAACATTTGTTGGAGAAGGCTTATTCTTAATTGTGCTTGCTCTCGACAGATCTTGTTGACAACCATTTTTGTCACTGATTTTGTCCTAGGTACTTGATTTTAGGCAAAAACAATTCACTTTTCCTCGGAGTTTAAACCTGTACTCTCATATTTTTCAAAAACTCTTTTCATATGCCTGATATGTTGTTCCTTTGATACACTTTCAATTAATATATCATCCAGATAAACAAATGTGAAATCACAATCCGCAAGCATAGTATCCATAGCTTGTTGAAATATAGCTGAAACCACTTTTAACTCAAAAGGAAGTCGGTTGAACTTATACAATCACTTGTGCTTATTAATAGTTATTAACTCTGAACATTCTTCTTCAACCTGTATGATGTAATGAATATGCATACACCTGGGTTCCACCTCACAGTAATATGATTGGCTGGTGTCAGCCATAAATACAGACTGATGTGGAGGTACAAGAGGACGCCTATTGGCTATGCCTATTGTCTTCACCTATTGCCTACCACTATGACGAGGACCAATCCAATACAGTTACCTGCTAGATTGTCCTACCCGGTTACAGTAGTCCAAAACTACTTTGCTACTTCAAACAAATATATCCCTTTCTGGGATATATCACTGTATTTGCAAATATGCTTCAGAAAGATCCAGTTTCGAAAAAACTTTTCCACCATTTAAATTCGCAGACTTGAACTTTTGATGGATGGGTGTTTTATCAAGGAGGCTTTTTGCCTTGCTTATTGGGAATCATGCTCACACCAGACCTCAAGTAGAACTCATGTATGAAATATTGCTAAAGATGCTGGAAAAATGGTTGGTTCATTGTACTGTGAGTATAGAATATTTATGTATGCTATACTCTGTCTTTACAAGAGCCAAATCAGAGCAAAAATGGTGTATTGCTGCTATATCTGGTCTGGAGCCACCCAGTTCTTGCTTTCTAGTCTTGATAAAGTTCAAAAGTGTTTATCTTGTGGGTGAGGAATTATATACATCCCCCCAAAACACTTTCCCACTGACAAAACATTGCAAGCCTCTCACTACTCTATCACTATTTCCAAGTCAAGTCTTCTGACAAACTACATTCTGTGGTTCCACCAACCCTGACCTTTGCAACTAAGACCCACCATACCATGTACATAATGGGGAATCAACCCCATTCCCTTCATAATCTATTAGTAAGAAGTAAGTTCAACTCAGGCGGATTCTTCCAAGAACTGTTGCTTTGTGGAAGAGACTCCAGGCCGGATGTTTTCCCAATCACTACAATCTAGAGTTAATCATTATCTTACTTGAATAACCCCTTGAATTGCACTTTTTGCCTTTTCTACACTCATACAACACCAGATAGTAGCATTTTACCTTGAGTGGCTTTTGGGCCTTGTATTGGTTAAACATTAGTATAAAAAAAGTATTAAAAATAAGAAGAAACTCTAATCATGACATACTTTCTTTTCAAAACCTTTAATGAAAAATACTAATGCCCACTGTGAATTTTCTTGGTGTTTGAAGGATAGTATCCCTTATGATGTACAACATGAAATCTGTATGTTGGACATACAACTACCACCTTGTCCTGTAGATTAACTTGGTATTTGTCATCATATTATTTCCACTAATATATATATAAAATCCACATATATAATATTAATTAAACCTTCAAATTTTTCCAGCCCATATAAAATGAAGCAGCTCTAAATTAAATTTCGGACTAAGAACAGAGATTTTAAATGCATTAAATAGAGGAACCTAAAGTGAAGTGCCAAAACATTACAGCTACTTACCTAATAACAAGTAGCTGAACTTGTGATATTGTATGGAATCTACCTAGTGTTAGAGTCATTGTACTGATATATCTATCCAAGCACATTCCAGGGTTACCTATGACTAAAATATTTTTGTCAGCTTTCAGAGGTCACTCAAGATCAGCAGCAAATAAACTGAATAGCAGAAGTAAATCTTGGACTTATGGTCACATCAACTTGAAACACCAGTTCCTGTACAATCACTGAAGTTAAACAATGTCAAGCATGGTCAGTACCTAGATGGGTGACCACTTGGGAATACAAAGTGCTGTAAGCTTGGATGCGTGGGTAGTGTAATGGATAATGGTTTAGAGTTGTTAATCAGAGAGCCATTTTCCGATTCCAGTTGGGTTCATTATATCCACTTACGTGCAAATATGCTTGAGAAAGTTATGAATCAATATCTTCTCCCCCAGCTATAGGTTAATTAGTAAGACTTGTATCACTAAACTTTTATTATCTCCAAAAAAATAAAATAAAATTGCATACAAAATATTTAAATTTCATCATTAAACAATTTATAGAGGTGGATATGATGCTAAAAAAACAACAAAAAAAAAAAACAGCAATCAACACATAAATCAAAGAGAAAATAATGACATAATCAAGATGTTGGCACTTTACACAACTTTGAACAAAAAGTTAGGGAGAAAGCCCTCATCAATACTAGAAAGAGCAATAACAGCTACAGGACTTGAGAAATGTGTTTTCCTGAAAAACTGTTTTAATAGAAAGCGTTTGTAAGAGTCAATGAATACTGAATGTTTTCTCATCAGTAAATAGCTAATATTTAATCATGAGCATATTTTGTGTGTGTGTGTGTGTAGTTTAACAGTAGTATAGAAAATAATTAAAAAACACAATAGGCCAAGTTCAAATGCCACCAGGTTAGTAGAAAGACAACTCTGAATTGAAATGACAGTCCAGTCTTGCAGGCAAGAACCATTAATTTTCCAAATCTGATGGACAATTAAAGATCTGATCAGATAAACATTGATCTTAAAGAGACACACAATGCAGAAAAGTAAAAATGACCATTTGCAATGTTTTGGTACAGTGTAAAATGAAAAACTAAAAGGAAACTTACCGAGAGCATGTGTGACACAATGACTGGTGTGACTGGGGTGACATGGATGCAATGTCAGCGTTGTAGCACTGCATGACATAAGTAAGAATCTCTTGTCTGTAAGAACAATATGAAAGAAGATGCAATGAATACACACCTTGATTTTGAATTATTTCTGTGAAGACAAAAAAAAAAAAATAATACAGATTGTACAGAATTAATTTTTATTTACATCAAAGAACTACACAAGTTTTTCTGAAATGAAAACCCCGAATGAATATTTTATTTCTATAACTTTGAGTTATTAATATCCCAAAAATCTTTTTGGAAGGACAACTTGTTTTTTTTTTTTTTTTTTTTTTTTTTTGCTTTCTTGATGATATCAGCACAACATTTTAGCCAGCTAGTTCTTCAAACTTCTTCAAACATATAATTCATAGATTAATCAGCTGATGTATATATGTTTAGATTGAAATTTTATGATCTATTTATTTCATCAAATATAGGATGTAATTGACGAAAGCCTGGTTGTGGAAAAAGGTACACTTTTCATTAACAACAGAGTCTGAATCAAAATGTCTACATTTCTTAACAAAGATAAGTTCTACTTACTAATGTAAGAACACTAAGAAACAAAATGTAATGAATACACTTTCATTTCGAATTATTCCTGTCAAGAAAAAAATTCAAATGTCTACACTTATTAACAAAGAGCAGTCACACTTACTGACTGGCTAGAGGAAAGTACTTCTCTGTTAGAGCCCATTATCATATGCAAAGGTGACGTAAAAAAGTGTTTACTTTTGAAAACATGGGTTTTTAAAGTAGAGAATCAGCTGCTGCTACTATCTATATCCTTTACAGCCAATCATATGTATCTCTTGCTGATATTGCGACATAAACTCACTACATGAGGCAAGTTTTACAATACATTGTATTTATAACATTTTTTATATATCAAGAACAGTTATGAAAAAAAAGATGTATGACAAACTGGAAAAATTTTCTTTTTGGAATTTTGTTTTGCATTGATTAAGTCTTTTATTGTTTTAATTGTAATGGGTAGAATAATATATTTTTTGATTTTGGTTTGTTAGGAGGGGCCGCTTTTCTATTTTGGAATATTTTTTACAAGTCTTCTGTTTCACATTGAATAGGAAATCAGGTATTGAAGCATCTTGAATGCATTTTCAATATATTTCTTCTATTTGTATAAATATTGAGGGCTGCAAATTCTGAGTGCTTTTAAGTGGAATCCAATGATTATTCTGGATTTTATTTTGTTGTTACGATGGAAATAGAAATTTATTAGTTCATTTTTATTAGTTCATTTTCAGTGGCCACTGAGTTTTAAGCTTAGTCAATACAAAAGAAAATCAAAAACTTGAAGCAGGAATTTACTCCATCAAGGATTGCCAGGAAGAATATATTGGTGAAACCTCAAGAAGTTTAAACAAAAGACTATATGAACACAAGAGACATTTTTAAAAACAATACACATTTCTTGTTCCCCATAGGAAATTGACCTCAATTATGAGATAAAAAATGATACTCTAATTAAAAGAGAAAATAATTCACTAAGACAAAAATGTCTAGAATGTTCTTTAGTCACTAATTCAGCCACAGTAAATTTACATCCAGGTTCTTACAACATTTCATCATTCTTGGCAGATTTTCTGTTATCACAATGTGGAATATTTAATAAAAAAAAAGATGATGGCAAGAAAAAGAACATAAATGAATTTGGCTAGATTGAAAAAATTCTTTTGTAAATTTTGGAACTACCAGTATCTCTCATTCATGTGCATATATAGTCAACAACAATGTCAGAAAAATCAGTTGGATGAAGTCCTAATGGATGAAAAATGTCACAAAAACTTTTTCTAATTTGTCATAGATATATATGGCCTGGAATACATTATCCTCTTTGGGATAAGGCCAAGATATTTCACAGGGAAAAGCTCTGGGGAGAATTAAAAGAACATCATTTATTAGTTTGTTTGCTAAATCCATAAGTGAAGCTAATAAAACACCGAGGCAGCTCACAAAAATCTCAGTTCTGAAAATAGTGGTAGTACTAAATGAATTCTATATCTAGAGAAGGCCAAAGAATGCATCATCAAAACACTAATAAAAACAACAAGAATTAGGATATTAATCTACATAATAATGATGACTAAGAATTGCAGATATGACAATGGTTGACATTTCTATCAATAGTTACAGTTAGCGGAACCTTTCTATTTTACTTAAAAAATTAAATCCTTAGCACTTGCTACCTATGCTGTGGCCATCAAGCTATGTTCTGGTACACCTTGTGATGTATTCTCTTCTATTTTTATGCGTTTCACAACTGATGACAGGAGGTGAGTCCAGATGTCCCAGTAAGCCTGATTAAGCATTCACAAGGAAAACAGAAAGAGAAGGAATAAATGCTAGTTACTTATTTACAAAATGCAAGTTCCCTACTTTTCAAAACACAATCACGACAATGGGGACAAGAAAGAACTGCATCAGCCTAAGGATAGAAACATGGTGAGCTTACCATTTATTTTATTTTCATATTTTACTGTGCATGTGTGTGAGGTGTGTCTTTGTCACACTGTTAGCTGGGCGAAAAATAGACTAACTGTATCCCATTCAGTGCAGTCAAACACCTCTCCAAAAGGGATCACCTTCAAGAAATATCGGAAGATTCCTCAGGGTTTGTCATTTTGGAATGTCCCAGGCATCTGGCATTGAGCCTCATATTCTTCCTTGAAGTTAAATCGGATAGTTGGTATCTGGAGAGAATGAACCAGACCCAAATTTCTAAACAAATCCTGCATTTAAATTATATATATATATATATATATAATTATTTATTTAAAAATATGATTCCAACACGCTACATAAGAGTTCTCATGTTTCAAAACAAGAGCCGAAAACTCTTATGTAGCGTGTTGGAATCATATTTTTAAATAAATAATTATATTTATGCTCTACTTTTGTATCGAGCACTATTTTTTAAAAATAATAACAAAAATACTAAAGAACTTTGGATTATTTACCTAACAAGTTCTTTCCTATTTTCTATATATTTTTCACATATTCACATACACACACAGGGAGCAATGGGTAAATTGTTATCATTTTATATTTTTAATTCTGCACATGCACTTCATTTTTACCCTACTACTCGTAATAATTGCCACAAAGAATACATAGGAGAAACCTAAATGAATTTAAATAGATTATATGAACACAAAATGGATCTTTTAGTAAACAACAAACTCAGTGCATTAGTTGCTCACCGTAACAAGTCAGACCATAATTTTGATTTAAAAAAATCTTACTTTAATTAAAAGAAAAAGCAATTTACTAATACCAAAATGTATAGAAAGTAGTTTAATAATGAGATCATCTACAGTAAATTTATATCCGGGATCTTACAATATTTCACCTTTCTTGGCAGTTCTATTATCTCAATGTGGGATATTTAATAACAAAGTAAAAAAAAAAAGAAACTAAATGAAATTGGTGAGACTATAAATGCAAAATGTATATTTAAAAATCTCAATCTTCCTTCTTTTTCATGTTAATATATAGACACATCAGTGTAAACACTACTTTAATCTGATGAACTCCTAATGGACAAAATGTACTGCATGAAACCTTTTTCCATTATATATATATATATATATATATATATATATATATATATAAAATATTGTGGAAAAGTTTTAATCAACTTTAGACTACTGTAGATTTCTAATAATTGCTATCTTATAAGTAGATTTTTTTTTTTTATTGTGCTGCCTACAGTTGAAACTTTGGCCATTCTCAAAGGCCTTTGAGAAGATGTGACACACAAGTTTGCTACACAAGCTCTCCTGTTATGGAATCCTTAGAAGGGTCTTTTTCGTCATAAAATACTTCCTAACATTCCAGGACCCTGAAGGTAGTTATCAATGGCCAGTCCTCTTGAGCCCTAGAGGTCAATGCAGGTGTCCTCCAGGGTTCACTCCCTGGACCAACCCATTTTTTGATCAACATAGATGATCTGCCTGAGAATATACTCAGATCATTTGTAAACATCTATGCCGATGATACAACTATATATGGGTGCACTTCTAAAATTCTTGATAGTGAAGAGATTGGTGACTGATCTTTCTTCCAATTTTGCACAAACTAACCAATGGGGTAAAAGCTGGCTGATTATATTCAATGCCTTGAAGACCAAACTAGTTACATTCCATCATCACCAATTTGACCCTGAACTCCCACCAATCAGGATGACCAAAGGTCCTCTTGGAGAAACACCATGCCTTGAAAGACTGTTGGACCTCAAACTCACACCTGACCTCAAGTGGAACTCATACATATGATCCATTGCTAAGGATACAGGTAAAATGGTCAGTTCCCTCTACTACTCCAGTAAGTATCTGACTCCTCCTGCTATCCTCTACAAGACCAAAAATGGAGTACTGTTTTCATATTTGGGCAGACCTCACTCTCCAGCCTTGATAGAGTCCAAAAACTTCTTCAAGCCCTTGTAGGGACAAATTATTCTCCACCCTTCAACTGCTCTCCTGCAGACAGGATGTGGCAAACTTTTTTCTGCCTTACCGCTACTTCCATGGAAATTGCTTAGACAAACAACATTTCCTGGTCTGCCAAGTTAAACCTTCACAGTAAAAACACACCATGCCACTTACGCAGTAGCAAACCACCCACATTCCCTCCATATTCCATTAGTAAGAAGTAAGTTCTTCCCATGACTCATTGCCCTGTGGAACCAACTCCCAACGGGATGTTTCCTCGATCACTACAATCTGAACCTGTTCAAGGCTACGGTTAATGGTTATCTTTCATTCCTATACACAAAAATGGCTTCCTAATGTAACCATCTACCTCAAATGGTTCCAGGCCTTGTAAAGAGTGAACCATACTGTAAAGAAAAAAAAATACACCTAATTATCATATTGTTAGCAAAGGTTCTGAATGAGGAGGAAAAAATAGTCATGCAAAATTATTCGGTTCTCTTGACTTTTTTCTTTTCTCTGTTTCATCACTAACAGACAAATGTTAGTATCAAAACAGGACTTCCATATATCGAGGTAAATTCTGACATTGAATTCCTGTATTCTTTCATTACTTGAAATAATGAAGAAAACTTTCAAAGAAAACTATATGAAGATAGTCAAGATGTCCAAGGATATGAATCAGCAAGTAATCACTAAGGAACTTGGAATGTCAAGATGTGGCATTCCAGAAATCCTCTTGAAGTCTCAAAGCACTGGAAGTGTCTTGAGTTGACCAAACTATAGTCACCTTTAAAAGCTGCAGCATAGGATAATATAGAAACTGATTAGGACATAAAAAAGCTAAGTAAAAGAAAACTGATAAAAAAGTGATGGATGAGTGAGACTTGTTCAATTTGCTGTCGGTCAATAATACTAAGTGCATACTTAAAGAACATAGACTGAAGAGATTCCTTCAACAAAGAAGCCAGCTTTAAACTAAAAATGTTGATGGCAACATTAATTTGGTCTAAGTATGAACTATGGATGCAGATACTTGGGATAAGATCACATTCAGCAATGAAACAAAGATGAAGATGCATTATAATAAATTTAAATTTGTCAGAAGGCTGAGAGGAAAGCAAAATGATTCATGTTACACAATGAAAAAGGGAAATTTTAGGGGTAACAGTCTGATGCTTTAGGGTTACATAAAAAGGATGGTTCAAGAAAATTGGTTAAAACTGATAATAGTTTGAATGGTGATATATACATCCTCTTGCTGAAGGAACATTTGATACCAGACTTGGATGAAAACAAGATCTTTTTAGTATTATGGAGCTCCATATATCACAAATTGCATGCAACACAACAGACTGATTAATAAATGTGTTACTGTATTGAAAGATTGACCAGATTAGAGCCCTAACTTAAATAATGAATTAAATGTTGACAGAACTAATGAGTAGAATTCTTTAGAAAAAGAAAAAATGATCTTGAGTTGTGAAAGACCAACTTGAGTGAATGGTATCTTGTACCTATGAAGATGGTGAAGGATTTGTAGGCATACCTTCCAAGGAACATTAATATTAAAGCAATTATTCAAGCTACAGGAAGCTACAAAAATATTAACAATGTGCATTAACTTCTTCAAATCAACATTATATAAAAATTTTCATTACAGATATTTTTATGTTAAAACACTACGTCTTGCATTTTCTACATTCTTTCAGAACAATTGACAAGAAAACATATAGATGTAAAAATGACTACAATATTGCTGAGGTTCCATCTGTAAACAGCATAATAAAAAATTAAAAAAAAAAAAAAAAAAAAAAAATCAACCTCCTATAAAATGGCAATTATAAAAAAAAATTACAATAGTTTAAAATGACCTGAAACTTTTGCCCAATACTGGACATGAATGATAAATGGGAGCTCAGTAAAACAAAGTGTTGAACTACTATCAACACACACATGTATCTCCAGAGGCCTGCAGATGTCTTGCAGACTCTCTGATGATGGAATATGTAACAGACCAATTGCACTCAAATGGTTGAAAATCAATTGCCACATGTTTCTGCAAGTGGATAGCAAGGCCTGCTTTATGTGACAAAGCCACGGTTACGCTAGTAAGGCTACCACTGAGAGGAACAGAATGCTGCAAATTTGCTTTAATATTTGTATGCAGTTGATTATGATGTTCAAATCTGCTTTGTATAGATGAGAAGCAGGACAGTTGACAGCTCTTGCACTCTGATGCTTTGTTATCCCAGGAGGAAAAAGAGATGCTGCATTTCTTCAGATTGTGATTGGTGCACAAAAGTGGTCTTCTAATTGACCTGCTTCATAGAAACCAACCAAAGAGGAGTTGTTTTGGAAGTTCTCATATGAGAGAGATATCCTGCTCACTTGAGTTGGATTTTCATGAATATATATATATATATATATATATATATATATATATATATATATATATATATAAAATTTTGTTATATTCTTAAATATATGAAAGTCACATTCACTACATCCATTCACACTATTATCTGCATGCATGAATGCATTGTATCATATAAAATATTTTTCAGTAAAATTTCCATAGCCTTCTCTTTAAACAATCAAATCTTAATGTACCACATTCACCCCAGGGGATACCAAAACAATTATAGCAAATAACCAGGAACAGAGGTTGGCTTCATCCTTTAGTTCATCTTCCATTCAATTTTTATTTTATTTATTATTCATGAATGGGAGACAAAGTAACTTAGACCCGTTTGCTTAATCATTAATGTCAGATCTGTTTGCTTAATCCTAATGAAACAAGATGTTAAAAATCTGTTTTTTAGGTGTGGGGTATCAGGTTGAGAATTTTTAATAAAATTTGACCCTTGGGGATTGCAGCTTTTATAACTGTACAAACTATTTAACCACTTTCTGATCATCCAACTGGTAGGTTTGTGACAGTAATTTTTATAAAAAAAATGTGATTTTTTTTTGTGTGTGTATTCAGTCTCTAATTATAAAAGTGGGTAATGGGAACTTCTACACACATCTACTAAAATATTTATAGTGTAAACATTACCACAACTAGTTTGTGCATGCAGTTGAGTGTAACGGTCTTGGGCATCCATATCAGGATGGCATCGAAACAAAGAGTGAAATAAAAGTTTAATTTATATTTAATTTGAATAAAGTGTTTATTTCATGTTTCATCTGTTTTTACACATTTAAAATGTCTCCCTTTCTCACACAATAATAATCCCTTAGGCACAGCCCACCCCTACTTGATTCTTAAGGGCATACAATTAAGGAGTTGGCCTTGGGCATTGCCAAACCTCTGCATGTTACCGTATCTTAAAAATCAAACAGCAGGAAAGAAAACTAAAAAAAAAAAACATAAATAAAACTTCACCAATTTTCCTTCCTTTTTCATCAGAGATCTATCAAAGACTGAAAAAATATCCACAGAGTAAATAAAATAGAAAAGCACCAAAGATGGGATGTTACATAATCACTTTCCCAATGCCATAACACAGCCAGCTTCCCTGTTCCTTTTTTAGAAATATTTTCATGGCAATTATTCTAATAAGCTTTCTTCTTTGGTACTTCAACCTCATGAATTTAAGTATAGTACTAGATTGGCAAATACGTTTCATCATTTTACTGTTGATATAGGCAGATTTAACAATAAAACCTATTCTTATAGCTCCTTCCCTTGCACGTCTCATCTGTAGAACTCTCTTTCAGTTTCTGGCTTTCTTGTCAACTACGATATTTAAAAATTTCAATAAATGCAATGTCAATCCCCATCTTCTGTCTTACTGAATCCTGTTCTTTTATTGTCCTTTCTCCTCACTAACATATTTTCTTTCATTCTCTGTAGTCCCTTCTGTCTTAGTGGCTTTATCACCTTACTTGGGGTGAAATAATTAAAAGCTTACAATATAATCCTCAAAGGCTGATGAAATTTCAAGGCCTAAAAGCCATCCCTCCAGTTTAATTGCTGACTGCTGGTTTCTGGGTGTGTACATGTCTGGTAAGGTGGCTAACCAGTCCCTATTACAAATGCTTGGTTTATGCTACAATTTAGTTTACTTAACATGTTTTTTGGTAAGTGAATGAGAAAATGAAAAAAACTTTAGTGACACATTTTGTTCTGAGAAGGAACTTTTTCAGACTAATAACAGTTTTATTGATGAAATCAGTCTCTTATATAAAAATGGAGAGAAAGGAGAAAATAGAGATATTTCTCAGAACAAAACATTACTAAGAAGTTTTTTGTTTCTTTTGTGTCATTCACTATTGTTTACATAGATATGATTGTATGTATAAAAAGTATTCAACCCTGAAATTACTTTCCTTACTTTTTATGGTTAATCAGACCGAATTTGATTTGATGATGCATTAAACTGTTTTATTAGCTGCACTAATTGAATGGATAAATGAACACTGGAAGGATTGATGGGAGAAAAATAAGGAAAATCATGGAGTTTAATACTTTTGCATTCAGCTGTGTGTCTGTGCATGTATATATCTACTCAAGGCACAACTGAGACATACAAGAATGTCATGCTATAATCATACTGAACACTGATATATATATATATGAAAATTTCTCCAATTTAACCAGTAGAGAAGACAATATTTATGAATTTATTGCTAAAACTGTTCGTCCCAATATATTGGAGAAACAAGTAGAAGTTTAAAAAAATACATTTATGAGCACAAAAGAGACCTCACAAAAAACAACTTAGCTAATGCACTAGTCATACATAGAAATAAATTCAACCATAATTTTGATTTTAAAAACGCTACACTCATAAAAAATTCTAGAGAGTGCTGCCATAGAATATTACCCAAATATTAATCCACGCCCAGGTTTTTTCCCCATTTCACCTTTCTTAACAAAATTACTGCTCTCACCAACAAATGTACACAAAAGATTCATAAAATCAAAAGAAAATGGTTGAATACATCAACACAGATATAATGACAATATTCTCCACATGTGACAAATACTGACGTTATTTTCAGTTAACAATATGAAAATAGCGTTCTCTACATCCCAGTTGCTAGGAATATTCTGTTTTTTGTTTTTATTAGTTACCTTGTTCAATTAAATTAATTTCGTATTTTGCTTTGATAAAGTCCACATTGGACGAAACGCGTCAGCAATTACTAGTTTTCCTATTGTCATTTTTATTCATAAATATATATATATATATATATATATATATATATATATATATAATTTTTTATTTATCAATCCAACAGATTTTTATCACTTTAAAAATTATTTCTAGTGGATACTCATATTTGAGTAGATGCTCCATTTATTTATTAAATAATAGATTTATTTTCATCTACTGGCCTAAATATTCTAAATTTTCTTGGGAGCATTAATAATTTCTTTTACAAAAACATATTTCTGGTAATTTTTTATTATTTTTTTTTTTTACTAAGATGTATTTTTGGTATTTTTACTATAAAAATGTTTATATTTTCATATTTTTCTCACCCCAGTTTGGGGTTACCTATTTGCCCATAGCTGCGGCCCTAACAGGTACTATCACCCAGGGTCAGGGTGGACCTGGGAACAACAGCAATTAAGAGGAGATTCCATGCTCCTTAAAAGTGTCTGATCAGAGGCCTTGCTGCAGGATGTAGTTTCTTGTCATACCCAGGACAGTCAGAGAGGCTGAAATCACTATTTCTGTTCTAGACATCACAATTTTGCCTAAAGTGCACAGTTCATATCTTAGGCATTTTGAATTCGCCTAATCACCTGTTTCAAGTGTCCATCAATTTTGAATTATGCTGTGAGTTCGATTCTGTTTGGTGTAATTTCAGGGCTTTGAATAAATATTCTGTTGCTCTGAGCTACACATAATGTTTAGTTACTTATTCCAATGTCAAAGCTTTTACACTCACTGATTTCAGGGTTCATCACTTCTTATATCCCATTGAAGCAATGCTACCCAAACAATCATTGAAGTTAAGCAAAGTCAAGCCCGGTCGTTACCTAGATGGGTGACCATTTGGAATGTGTATGCGATTTAATGGATAGTGGCTCAGAATTGTAAATTGGAGAGCCAAGTTGCAATATATATTTGTTATAGTCACTTCTATATATAAAATTCTGTGACTTCTGTCTGTCTCTCACATCCTCTAAAATAGACATACATTGACTGATCAAAATCAAATTTTGAGAAATAATGCAAAGAGGTAAGTAAGGAGACAAAGTACTGTTGGATTTTCTAGGGTGCATATCTTAGTACAACAAATTTTTATTAATTTTTTTTAGAAAAATTAAAACGTTTTTTATATAATTTACTCCCACTATTTTAAAAACTATTTAATGATTGAAATAACAAATACTTACTTAATAAAAATGCAATATTGTTTTTTGTATGCCTTTTCTTTAAGTTTTTATATTTCATCAATTGGTTTGCAAAATTGAATGAAATGTAGACTTTATAACTCTCAACAAAAATAATAAATACAGTGATGATTTCAACAGGCATCAGTATGTCGCAAAAACATTCTAGTATGTACAAATTCTCTTGGGAAAGGTACAAATCCACCTCTTCACCTCCAGCTATGGGTTAATAGGACTTGTACCAATAAATCATTATTATCTCAGAAAAATTCTTACAATCTACAAAATATATTCTGCCTTTAAATAACCTGCAAAAAGGTTGATAAATCATAAAAAAAAAAATCAATAAACAAATCAACCTCCCACTTCAGCAAAAAAGAATGTGATTCAATATAATCTGGAATTTATATGGTAAAAACCTTGGTACCTACCTTTCTATTCTAGTGCAAGGTTTTGATACTGATGAATGATGGTTGCCACCATGATGACCCTTGCAAGACTCGGTGGCACCTTCAACAATTATGGCTCTCTAAACCAGACTAACTTTATAATATGTGGCACAAAGTTGGCAGACACAGGACATATACATTTTTGTATATTTTTGTGTATTCTTATGTATCTTTTCATCCTACCAACTGACTTGCACACTTTCCACAAATGCAACATGAATTGTTAGCATTTAATGCAATTTCATAGTTGGTAGGCTCTCTGGTACAATGATTTTACATAACTCAGTTTTCTTACTTTACTAAAGCAAAGCCTACCACAAACATCACAGGTTGTATCCCAGTAACTCCTTAGTGACAAGTGCAGTCTTCCGTTCTGGTCTATCAGAAAAAAAAATCTATATCAGAGTTCTCTCATTTCTACATTAATTTTAGTGAATACATCACCTCTAACAGTTTAGGATCAGTTAATATTTTCAAATTTATGCCATAGACTAAGAATGAAAATTTTTGTATAACAAAATAAGTTCCAGACCTTCTCATTAGATCTAAGAATAGAAACATTCCAATTCAATGAGACATCAATTTGCATATCCACTAACGCTGAAGTTTCCTTTTCATATTTGAACATGTACAGCACTTTGATCATATGGATTGGCATGAATTGCAGTGTAGGGATACAGAAGGTAATTATCTCCCTTTGCTGGAGATAAGTCACATGGGACACATGATGGCTGCTTACTGACTTCACTTCATATATTGACAAAAGTGGCCAGTCAGTCAGATAGTAAGTTTGCTGGTATCAAAACACATGTTTGTTCATCCTGCCTGGGCTTCTACCTGGGGCAGTCAGCTGCCAAATGATACAGCTTATAAGTCCATAGAAACTGAGAATATATTTTCTCCAGATATAGAAAGAAACTCTGGCTCACAGTCCTCAATTTGGGTTTTGGGAAAACCCAAGATTCACCAATCACCCTTTGTGGAATGTCCTCGCTTGGGATATAGATAAATCTGGACTCCTAAACATGGTTTCTCCAGACTCTGGAGTATCTCCATATTATATGTAAGACCCATTCTTTTTGTTTTTCCTTACATTCTGTTTGATGTGTGAATATATGATATATTGTTCTTTGCGTGGAACATGTGTACATATGTATATATAGTCATGTGTATGTCTTAGTAGTATAAAAATCAATCTCAGAACAAAGCATGTTTGTAATTCCTTTTTCCTTTCCATTCATGAAATACAGTGTTATATCACAGATATAGTAATGCCCATAATGGGGGAAATTCAGATGGGAGAATAAACCTTTGTTACATAGCTCTCCTGTTAAAGCAGCAATGGTTTCAATATGAATGTCAAAATAACCAAGTGTCTCTTTAATACATCCAATTCTTTTTTTATTCTTTCCCTGGGTAGGTAGCTAAATTCCCAAAGATTCAAGAGCTATTTCAGCGTTTCAGATGGAAGCAAACATCAAAGAACAAATCGATGTTGAGCCAAATTAGTACAGTATTTATTCACTGGGAAAGTTGGTCACAACATGAGAGTCTGCATGAAGGAACAACAGCAGGTTCATCAAGTCCCAAGCCAAGAAGGTGACCTGGACTACTAGCACTGTTCAGGAAATGCAGGATCAGAACAAACACAATCAGATCAAACAGTGTTGTACATTTTATCTTCAAATTCTTAGATAAGCTATTCTGAGAAATCACACTAAATGATTCTTAAAACTTAAAATAGACACAGAGGCAAACAACTTATATCAGACTGATAACAACTGTTGTTAATTAGACCATATCTAAAAGATTTTATCAAACCAACTGTTCATGCACTTGATTTTCTGTAGTTTCAATCTTACATGTTTTTCTGTCTTTGACATTTATGCTACCTCAAGAGTCAATCAACATGTTCAACAGTACACCACTAATGTCAATAATCACTACACCAGTCATAAATTTGTCAGCATCATCTTTCCAGTGTCTTGAAAATGTATATATTGACAGCAGGCAACATAACTTTCATATCACGATCACAGGTCCAGTAATCCATTAGAGTCATAGTAGGGGCACCACACGTACTGGAGCTATAGCAGCATTGGCATTTCCTGGACATGATAGCCTGACAGAGCCCAACCCTCTTCAGGCTGGTTTGAATTCAAAGTTTTCCTTCTCCTAGACTGATTGCCAATCCAGGCTATAGAGCCCATTCTGTCCTGCTACTTACCCATAGGTGGGAGAAGAAATGGATTCATGCTTTTTGTAAGCATATCTGCGTGTAAGTGAATGTAACTAAGTCAACTTGAATTTGAACTCTCTGATTACTCAGTCCAAGATGCTATCTATTACACCACCCACACATCCATATAAGTACATCTATATATATGTTGACAGCAAGCAACACAATTTTTTTAAAAGATGTATAAGCACATTGGCAGCAGTGAAAATGTTAATCGTGGTTTCTTCTGGCATATTGCATTCAATTGTGTCAGAAGTATTCTTTATTGCCAGTGTCATGTCCTGGTTGTTTAGATGTCTGTGGTTTAGATCTTTGGTCTCATCCAAAGAGGCCTACTGAAAATAACACTTAATTTTGGTAAAGGTTTTATTATATTTTTTACTCCTGCAGAGGACTAATCGGGCATTCACTCCAAAACTAAAGAAAGCTATGATCCAGCTTAGCAAACAGCAATGATAACTTTGAATTCTTCATTTCACTCCATGGAAATTCAAAACCTCATTTTAACTCTTATTTAGGCTAAATGTCCAATTCTGGCCAAAAGACCAATTTAGGCTGAAATTCCAATTTATGCCAAGAATTGAGTTCTTCAAATCCCAAACTCTGTGCAACTTCAAAACCTCATGTCACATAACCTTTTACTTTAACTCTGATTCCTTGGCATTTGGAAGAAATTAAATTAATTTCCTCAATTCACAAAGTTTTAGAGATATTTTAAACTGAATTAGAAACAAAAATCTCTAAATTCACAAAATTTTTGTGTTACTTTAAACTCAGTATAAATTAAAAACTTTTAAAATCACTAATTTTTTTCAGTTGTTTTAAAATTTGAATTTTGAACTATTCCTGCCTCATTTAGACATAAATCCCAATGCTGGTTGTTGAATCACAAGATGAAAGGCAGATTTTCAATCTTGATTCTAGAAATTTATAATATATCTATGTAAACCAAGTGTGGCCAAATTTAGAGGGGTTTCAAATACATAGATGGACAGACAGAATTTGTTATTTATTTAGATTTTGCAATAGTTAATGTCTATATTTTTCTATAAACCTATATCAGTAGCATGCTACAATAATATATATTGGTGGATGAAATGAAAGTGAGTAGTGTGATAATATGCAAATTAGATTGTATATAAGTGGGAAGGCTTCTACACTTGGGAGTAGTTATCATTCCTTGACTACACTACGTATTTGTGAGAACTTTACATGAGACAACAATATGGCATCGACAATAGGATCCTCTAACCTCATTAGAGGATCCTGAGCTTGTTGAGACTTGGATGAAATGTTTTGCAGCATTGACAAGAGGCAAAATATTGAGTGATGACAAGGATAGGAGTAAATGAAGTAACAGATTTATTTCTAGCATCAGCAGGTTGTGAGGCTATAAAAAAGATCTCCATAATAGTATATCCGAAGATCCTAGAAGACTTGACATTTAAAGAAATTGCCAACATTGTACAAGTAAATGTACATCCAAAAAAGATAGCTGAGAGGACAAAGTTTCTTGAAATCAGGAAAAAACCCAGATGAAACCATTAGACAGTATGTTCATAGGCTAAAAGACACATTGAGGTACTGTGAATTCCAAAAGTTAAGTACAGGATTGATGTCTATAGAAGACGAATTAAGATAGATATGGCTAATTGAAGGACTGTATGATGTCCAAAGTAAGTACAAAATTTTAGAACAGCTTCAAGTCCAGAACATGAATATTGAAATTTTTAATTTTTAGAGCAGCTTGAGTTAATTCAGAGATTTAATACCCCTAAGACTAATATGGTGACATACAGTACTAAGGAGAGTTTATGAAAATGTTGTTTTTGCAGTAAATGCCTGGCTTTTAGAAAGATGTATTTTAAGTACAAGAAGAAAAAACCCTTCCCAGTCAGTAGGCAAATATAAAAAACTAGTAGAAGTGGAGAATATAGATTCTCCAATGAGAAACACTGAAATTTATGAAGTAAAAGCATGGGATAATAGTAGAGAAGGGGTAAAAATAAATGCAATAACTGTACTAATGCATGTGGATATGAGTACTGATGTAACCTTAAGACTGATTCAATACAGAACTAATCTGCAATTGAAACAATTTAACGGGTCAGTTATTAAAACACTTTGAAGGAGTGTTCAAGATGAAGACTTGATTTGAGGTAATACCAATGATAGTTGTGGAGTGCACAAAAGATCATCGTCTCCTGGGGGTTGATGTATTAAGAATAGACATGTTAAAATTAATTAACTGCATGAAATTAGAAGAACCTGAGATTGGACTTTTAAAGGATTACAAGGTGAGTGTTCAGCTCGAAGAAAACAGCCAACCGGTATATTTTCAATCTTGTAAAGTTTTGGTTCATCATCTGCCCATAGTTAGGGTGAAACTTAATAAAAGTGATTGAACAAGTAATACTGGAGAAAATCAACCAGGGAAGTAGCAATTGGACTTCTCCAATCATGGCCTTATGCAAAACCATTGGAGATTTAAGGATATGTGGTGATTACAAAGTTGGTGTAAATCACCAGATATGTTCGTACTTCTTCCCATTGCAAATATTGAAACAGTCTATCATGAGTTTGCTGGCATTAAATTTTTTGCCAAGATTGATTAAATTTGACAACCATTTTCAAGAAGTCACCATGGATTAACTAACTTTTATAATAAATACATATTTCAATATATTGTGGACTTGAGAAAGAAGAATAAAGAATAAGGATGCAAAGATAAAGACCTTTAGTCAAACCAAGATTTATTTATTGTCAAAAGAAGAGGCGCCATGGATAAGCATAAACATGGACCATGCAGATATTAAAGATGTAAGCCTATTCCTCATACTAGTAGATTCATATTCTGGTTGGCCTAAATTGGGGGAAATTTTGGACAGACAAGTAAGTACTGTAAAACAGGAGTAGTATTTTTGAGGAACGGAGTACATAAGACATTGGTGTCAGATAATGCACCAGAGTTTGCTGAAGAAAGCTTGTGTATATGGTTAACATGAATTGGATAGAGGCCATAAAAAACATCCCCATACCATCCTCAGTCAAATGGAATTGCAGAGAGGATGGTCCAGATGATACAAGTTGGATTGAAAGCATTCTATTCAGGGAATTGCAGCATATAAAGTTTTCTACCAAGATTGCTTTTAAGTTACAGGACAGTAGAACACAAAGCCCCTCAGCATTGATGTGAAGGCAAATTAGAGCCGCAATAACCATGTCCTACTCAACAAATGAGAATGCATTGTACAAAAAATATGTAGTGCAAGAAGGATTTAATAAAGTGATATTAACAAAAAAATGGGCAAGGCATGTTAGCTCATGAAAACCAGCTTAGATTGCAAAGAGAGCCAGAATATATTGAAATGGAGGAAGAGACTTGTGCAGAAGAGAGAGATCAGGATTATCACCATGAATTGGAGAGTGAAGGGGATGAGAGAATGAATGTGTGTAGTGATCATAAGGAAGATACAAATGAAGAAAATCTGGTAAGACCAAGATTCCGTATAAAGCAGAATCTAGGCAATCACCATGAGATAAAAGGTATACCTCTTGGAGTGGTTCCTAGAAGGAGCAGATCTACCAAGGACATAAAGCTTCTAAGGTTCTGGGAGATGTGGTGATATGCCAATTAGATTGTATATAAGTGGGAAGGTTTCTACATTTAGAAGTGGAGTTATCTTTCCTTGATTACACTGCATACTTGTGAGAACTTTGCATGATGCAACAAGTAAAATGTTAATTGTAACATTACTTTTGTAAAGACTAATAAGAACACAAGACTAAATCTCTCATGTGTAACATTACTGCTTATTCAATTCTGGGTTTCATCAGTTCATACTGGTGAGTGGGAGTGTGGCTTTGGTGTTTTCTCTGAACACTCAATTCTACGCTCTTTCAAGGACATAAAAAAACTTTTCTCTTCTCCCCGCCTTAGGTGGATGGTTATTTATCATCCTCTCATCAGCAGTCTCCTGTGCACAGCTGGGCTAGCTACATTTTTACATGTCAGGTGCATTCTATCAGAGCAAATTTTCACATGGTGGTTAAGAGGACACCATTCAGGTCAACTTGCTGATACATCTGACTTCTCTGATGTTGTAGTGCAAAATCTGTTTTGATCTCATCTGGGATAAGGAACATATATACCAAAATCTCATAAGAATACTTACGAATACAGTAGGTAACAGGTATTTACGAACACAGCTTTAACAATATTTACACATAGAGAAGGTGCCAGGTATTCAGGAACACAGCTTTAACAATATTCATGAGTACAGGTGTTGCTGGGTATTCAAATCATAGCTTTAACAACATTTATGAGTACAGGAGGTGCCAGGTATTCAAGGACACAACTTTAATAATATTTACAAGTACTGTGTGGTGGGGGTATCAGGTAGTTGAGAACACAGTTTTAACCATACTTATAAGTGCCACATGTTGATCCTCAATGAATCAATTGCATCTGCAATAAGGTAATCTTCCTGTTAGTCTGAATATCGACAACTGAACAAATGACACATTTTCAATATAGCTGCCAGCATTTTACTGAAGCCGCCACCTGGTGGCACTAAGCAACAACCAAAAGGCAGGGCAATAACTACAACATTAACACTTCACCCATTTCTTCAGAGACATGCAGAATATATAATAAAACAGGCAACAAAGAAATTTTATAGACTTTTATAAGTCAAATATTCTTTGGTCTTCATAATATATCCAAGAATCTTGGATGAGGGAACACTTTGCCTGGTGATTGTGTCTGCTATTTGGTGACTTGTGGGCACCCATTTAATGTCAAACAATTCTTTATTGATCAACATTTCACACAATATAGCCATCTCAATTCTAAGTCTTTTATCCAAACTTTGAGTACTAGAATGGGCTGATTCAAAAACACCTGAATTATCAGTTTTGCATACAACAGGGATGTTATTCACAACATCCTCAAAACCCAACAATTTAAGAAGGAATTTCCTGTAGTATATACATGTATCAATCATGTCAACCATTGCCAGTTTCTAAGTAGCTTGTGTGCTCTTTACAGCTCTTTATGTCTTGACTGCCAGGAAATTGGCATGTAGCTACCATTACTACTGACAAGAAATATTATATACTCTCCCTGGGAACCTCTGTTCCTTAGATTAGCAAAGGAGGCAACACTGTAGACAACCATTTTTAGCTGTCTTAAATCTCCCAGATCTTGTATGGTCAGCTGAGATTTCTGCCTTTTTTATGGATTTAATTGCTTGTCTAATACTTTTAATTTTCCTTTCTTTGAGAAAGAAACTGGAGTCACATACATCAAAGCACAAATCTGGTTTGGGTTACCAACCAATTTAGTTGACCAATAAGCCTCTTGACATTGATATACTCAGACTGAAAGTTCTTCTTCATTATCTTTTTTTGAGGGGTGGGCATCAATTTTAGAGATTCAGTATAGTCACTCTGACTAATTCTCACTAATTTACTTTTTTGAGATATTTCCATTCCCAAATGTTTGAAGGTAGACTTTGCTTCAGATTTTACTACAAATTTCTTTCAGATCCAATCAATTATTTCACCTTGAAAAAATGCAATCCCAGCCCAGCAAAAATCATCAACATGGGTGGAAATAATGCCATGCAATTGTTTGCTGCAAAACCAAGTAAGCACTGCTTGGCCATATTTAAATACAGTAACTCCAAATTCCAATAGGATGCCTCTGACAGTAATAATCCATGATCTGGAAGCATCATTAAGATCATCGACACACTTGCAGAGCTTCTAGAGACAATTACTGGGTACATTAGCTCTTAAGGTAAACATTCCTTTCAAAATCATTACTTTGTAAAAAGGCAGTTTTTATGCCCATAGAGTTGCAAGTCCATCCTGAGGATGATATGATGGCTAAGACAATGCGTAAACCTTCCTTGGAACAAGTGGGGGGAATCTGTACAAACGGTTTTGGCTCTTTTATCCTGAAATAGCAAGCAACCAGTCTTGCTTTGATAACAGAGCCTTTTGATGACTCTTTTAATGCTTTCGATGTAAACTGTATACAGTCCCCTCCAAATTTATTGGAATTGCAAGGCCAACTCCTTTGTTTTTGTTGTTTACTGAAGACGTTTGGGTTTAAGATCAAAAGGTGAATACGAGACAACTGTTCAGAATTTCAGCTTTAATTTCCTGGTATTTACATTCAGATGTGTTAAACAGCTTAGGACATACCGCCTTTTGTATCAGATGACTCCATTTTTAAGTGAACAAAAGTAAAGGAACAGATAGTCTTAAAGTAAATAACATTTAATATTTGGTTGCATAATCCCTTCTTGCAATAACAGCACCAAGGCTACAACCCATTGGCATCCCCAAATTGTTGCATTCTTCATTTGTGATGCTTTTCTAGACTTTTAACATAGCCTCTTTCAGTTCTTGTTTGTTTTGTGGTAGAGTTCTTCATTCAGTCTCCTTCAGGAAATGATGCATGATCTATTGGGTTATGGTCCGGTGATTAACTTGGCCAATCTAAAACAGTCCACTTTTCCCCTGATAAAGTCCTTTGTTGTGTTGGCAGTATGTTTTGGGTCATTGCTCTACTGCATGATAAACTTCTACCCAATTAGTGTGGACACATTACTCATGCTTCACAAATGAGCTTGTATGCGTTTGAAGGGGACTATATATCTATAAGACTAACTCCATTAATAAAATCATTATTAGTCTGAAGATGTTGCATTTTGGAATGAAACGTGTCACTAAGAAGTTTTACCATTGTCATTCACTTATATAAACAGATATAGTGTAATGGATAAGAAATCGGTTAGCTGAGTTTGAATTCCAGTCAGGTTTACATTTGTTTATGACATAATGAATATACATACACCTGGGTTCCACCTCACAGTAATATGATTGGCTGGTGTCAGCCATAAATACAGACTGATGTGGAGGTACAGGAGGACGCCTATTGACTACACCTATAGTCTTCACCTCTAGCCTACACCTACTGCCTACCACTACGACGAGGACCAGTCCATTACGGTTACCTGCTAGATTGTTCTACTCAGTTACAGTAGTCCAAAACCACTTTGCTACTTCGAACAAATATATCCCTTTCCAGGACATATCAGTTTATTTGCAAATACTCTTGGGAAAAGTATGAGTCCATCTCCCCAGTTATGGGTTGAACATTAGGATGGCAGCCAGTCTACTGCAAAAAGAAACAGCAGCCTACTGCAGGAAAATCTTCTGCTTAGTCATGAATAGAAAGATACAAGCATGTATGTCACTTTATTTATTTCTGGTTATTTTAAATATCTTGAGAACTGGTTGTGCAGCCTTTGTGTAACTTTGAAACTAAGCAGAGAAGACCTAACTGTGCATGCAAGAACATAAACTCACCTGTGAGAAACTCATTAAGCAGTAGAATGCTTAAAATGTGCAAATGCTTCTGTCTCTCAAACAATGCCTATGAAATCTCAAGTTCATTGTGTCCTTTTCTGCTTCATGACTTCCACTAATTATTAATGGCTATGCTTGGTCTGCTGAACAAGTTATCTGAGCATGGTTAATGATCCAGAACACAACAGACACTATAGGAAAGCCTGAGCGTGCACAATCGAAACATACAAAAACAAAAGATGAACAAATTTATCCAAGCCAGCCACATAGAATGATTAAAACAAATAACAATATTCAGAAAAGATCAAACTCAAACTATTTAATGGCATTCAAGTTTTTTTTAAAAAATGACAAATGCCTTTTGTAAATGAACCAATGTTTGGAAAAAGAATTCCTCAGAGATATATACATAATGGATTCTTGGTTTCTGAAATTCCAAGATAATTACAAAGAGGCCATTGCAGATAATCAGAGTTTGTGTGATTAGAAATATTAACTATCAAATGGATTTCATCTTTTTTAAGAAGGAAAATGCATTTCATCCAATACACAGGTGATTAAAACAAATTCTAAATATGTTTCACATATTTATAATTGTCATTCATTTACTAGATTTATCAGGAAATATTTGCAGCTAGCACAAAATCATATAGATAGATAAGATAAAGAACAAATACAAAGTGTTTATCAATTTAACATGTTTCTCTTTTACTAAAACTTCATCATAAACTGAGATATGGAGAAAAAGAAGAATAAATTCTGGTATATCTACTTTTGTGTTATTTAATTTTCATTGGTCAATCCTATTTTGTGTGCATTTGACTCTTTTAAAAAGATAGATATGAACAGAATGAAATAGATATGAATGGATTGATTGATTGAGATACATATATATGAACGGATCGAGATACATATATATGAACAGATTGAGATCGATAGATAGATATGAACAGATTTAGATTGAACCTTGTACCTGATATAGTGGAATACACCTATTCTATAGTTAATAGACTCTCCCACCTATAATAAGTAGGAGTAGTAGCAGTCGCTGAGTCACTCAGAGAGTGGGTCAGTCAGTTGATGTCGGATGACCGTTAGTCGGATATTAAAGTATCAGCCACTACAACTAGATTACTGCATCATTACCTATTATATCAAGTTCCTAACCTTTCGTACGTTGAACCTATTTTAGGACCGACAGTACAAATACAAAACTCCACTGTGAAACCACTACATAACAGCACCAATGAAAAGTGCATATATAAAAGAAAAATGAGAAAATAAACATTCAATTGCTGATATTCCATGGTGTGTAGATGGAGTGATTGCTAGAGGGTCAGTCTACAAAACTCTAAAGTTGGGATGCTGAAGGTAACACCAATCAGTTTAAGTGATTAATATATATATATATATATATATATATATATATACACACACACACATACACATACAGAGGGTGAATCAAAAATACTTCTACAAACTTTGGGGCAAGGTTCCTGAAATGAAAACAAGTTAAAATATCCAAATAAACATATGTCCAAAAAGCCATTGTTGTACGTCAACACAGCAACTTATAACAAATGTTCAAATAGTCCTCTGCTTACTTCTATACACACATGTACACCCATTGGATAACTGACTGATGGACCCTTTCAAATCCTCCCACACAGTGTAGAATGGTTTTGCAGACCTCCATGACACATTGATGAAGTGTCTCTGCATTATTAATGACTGCTGCATAAACCAATTGTTTTAGGTGGCCTCACAGATAAAAATCCAAAGGATTGAGGCCAGGGAAACATGCAGGCTATGGAACTGGTCCTCCCCTACCAATCCATCTTTTATGATACATGTCACCCAGTGCATTGAGAACAATGTAACTAAAATGTGCTGGAGCCTCATCATGCATGAACCATATGTCTTTGTATAGCAGGGGTACATCCTCTAACAGGTCTGAAATGTTCAAAATAAAGTAGACAGCTCCTGTAACATGTGCGGGGAGTACATGTGGATCTACCAGACAGTCACCTACAATTCCAGCCCACATATTAATTGTAAACTGATATTGGTGTCTAACCTGGATTTTAGCATGGGGACTTCAATCTGCCCACAAATGTTAGTTGTGTAAATTTGTTATTCCATCTCTTCTAAATGTTGCCTCATCCATAAACAAGACTGAAGAGACAAACAAGAGATTGACAGTTTGCACAAGAAACAATCAGCAAAAGTTCTCAGTGGTGATTGATCAGAGAGCGAAAGACCCTGCACAGATACAGAAATATTCTTGAAGTAACGTCCATGCATTACTATGAGATGTACGACATGCTAGGACCATTTGATATGTGCTGATACCTGGATTGTCTCTGAGAATGTATTCCTTATGGTCAGGCATATGAGTGGATCTCAGTCTTCCTTGATCCATAGTTTGTGGAACCACTGTTTCAGTCTCAGCAACACAATGGTAAACAGCAGCAAAGTTTGGATGACTCAGTTATCTTTGGTCTGGAAATGCAGTCTGATACAGCCATGTAGCATCATGCCCATTACCATTAGTGTGGCCATATGTAAAAGAAAGAGTCTGCTCACAATATGAATTCCCCGCCATTGTTAAATTGAACACCTCTTAGTTACTGCACTACTACACATATTAAACGCTGAAGAGATATTAGCCACAAATGTACGCAAATGACACAGCACCATCTACCATAAACTTTCTTTAAATTTAATAACACAAAAATGAAGGATTTGCAGACCTTTGCTTTGGTGTGTGGAACCTGCCCCCAAAGTTTGTGTTAAATTATCACTGCCAACACTGGAGTTTGAACACAGATCACCAGAGAGCAAACACAAGCAATCCCATTTTGAATAAGTAGATCATGTGATGGTAAAGTAAATGTATATATGGGAATTAGTGTGGCATCTAAGTGATCACTATATGGATCACTATTCGGTTGTTACTTTTTAAACGAGTATTATCAAGCAAGTATTATTAGTGCGAGTATTATTCGAAGGTATCTGACACAAGTATTGTGCAACAGTATTACTGTAGTTGAATCTGCAGTTACAAAGTCTCTACTACAACAAGCATTATAGAAGTGACAATGAGTATTCGTTGACATTCCAAAAATGGTAATTAGTGTTCATTGACATCACAAAAGTGACAACAAGGATTCGTTGAACTTACACAAGGATTCCTTCAACTCACACAAGGAAAAAATTAATCTGCAAAATATTCAGCAGGGTACAGTGGAACGAAAGAATTAAAAGCTATCATTGTTCAAATGTTGCAGCAACAAAAACTACAAGAACAACAATTGCAGGAACAAAAACAACAACGTGAACAGCAATTACAATTACAACAACAGAAATTTTTGAGTTGTTTACCAAAACAATGGAAGGAAAAGTTTCAGATACATTCACTCCAGATGCTATTGCTAATTCATTCAGTGAATTTGTGTACAATCTAGATGAAGGGATAATTTTTCCAGCTTATTATAGAAGATACAAAGGGATCTTAAAAAAGGGATTGTTTGCATTGAAATGATGAAAAAGAAAGTTCTGTTATTATTAAGGAAATTATCTCCTGCTGAACATGAAAAATATGTAAATTATATTTTGCTTAAGAAACCAGGAGAGCTAAATTTTGATGAGACTGTTCTAATACTATCAAAAGTTTTTGGTGATAGGAGTTCATTATTATTTATGACAATGTCTTAACTTACTGAAGTCCGACAATGAAGATTTTGTCACTTATGCAGGAGTCATGAATCAAGAATATGAAAAGTTTGAATTAAATGAATTAACTCCTGATTTATTTAAATGCCTGATATTTGTACAGGGTTTAATTTCTAATAAGGATGCAGAGATAAGATCCAGGATACTTGCTAAATTAGAAATGGATCCCGAATTAACTCTCCAGAAAATAGTGGAAAAGTGTCAATGTATTGTGAATTTGAAACTTGATACTGCAAGGATTGGGGAAAAAGGCAATTCACAAATACATAGTATCCGACCATCTAAGAGAAAAGAACTACAAACGTCTTTCAAATCCTAACAGAACAATAAAAAAGACTATAAACCCTTCTCAATACCTAATACTTGCCACGGTTGTGAAGGTAAGCATTTTAAAAGTGATTGTTTCTTCAAGAACAAAAAATGCTATGAATGTGCGAGATTAGGACACAAAAGTTTGTGATGCAGATATAAAAAATTTTGTGCAAATTAATGATGTAAAAGTAAAATTGCAACTAGATACAGGATCTAATATCACTATCATAAATGAACAGACAGGGAGAAAAATGGGTAAACCCAGTTTATTGACTTCTGATAAAGTTGCATATGGAGTCTCAGGAGAGAGATTGAACATTTTGGGTGAACTCAGCTATAATGTTTCTTTTGTGGGAAAAACCAAAAAAGTGGTGGTGTTTGTATTAAAAAATACTGCTAATTTGTTTGGAACAGACTGGATCGCATTGTTTAATCTTTGGGACCTTTCAATTATTAAGTTTTCTCAGAAGGTCTAGGGACATGCATGAAAGCAAAAGCTAAGTTTGAGTTAAAAGGCAACATGACACTGACATTTAAGCTGAAAAAGGAGTGTACCTTTTGCGGCTTTAGATCCAATTAATAATGAATTGGGCAAACTAGAAAAATTAGGTGTGATATCAAAAATAGACTATTCCAAATGGGCATCACCAACAATCTACATTAAAAAAAGGAATAATAAAATCCACATATGAGTTGATTTTTCAACGGGGTTAAATGAAAGTTTAAAACAATATAACTACCCATTACCAAATCCAGAGAAAATTTTTGCCAAATTGAATGGAGGTAATTTTTTTTCTAAATTGGACCTGTCAGACACTTACCTACAAAAGAAAAAGAATGCCAACAGAATTTCTAACTATTGAACCAAAGCTGAAGAAGTATAGATTCCAGGGGAAGTCATCTCAAAGAGGAGGTGTTATATAGGAATAAAGTGTTGCTGTCAACCCTGGAGTTAGATCACCAGAGAGCAAACACGGGCAATCCCATTTTGAATAAGTAGATCACAAGATGGTAAAGTAAATGTATATATGGGAATTAGTGTGGCGACTAAGTGATCAGTATACGGATCCCTATTCGGTTGTTACTTTTCAAATCGAGCAAGTACTATTAGTGCAAGTGTTTTTTGAAGCATTACAAAAGTGACGAGTATTCATTGACATTCTAAAAGAGGCAACAAGTGTTCATTAATATCACAAAAGTTTGTAAAAGTATTTTTGATACACTATATATATATATATATATATATATATATATATATATATATATATATATATATATATATATAAAAAAATATATAGAAAAAGTTGCAAATTAAAAAAATAATGTTTTTTATGAAAGTATTTATTTATTTATATATATATATATATATTTGATATTTCAGATTGACCTCAATCTTTCTTCAGAAATAACTGTTTGTTTACAAGTAGTGTCCGTCACGAGATGCGGATGTCACGTGATATGGAACGACACTGTGTTCGAATATTCTTAACATAAATCTAAGTGTAATAATATATTAGATGTTTTTTTTAAACAACATCTAAAATATTATTACCTCTCACGATGGATGCTACTTGTAAACAAACAGTTATTTCTGAAGAAAGATGGGGGTAAATCTGAAATATCAAATATATATATATATAAATAAATACTTTCATAAAAAACATTATTAGATATACATATTAAGAAAGTATACGTGGATTCTCATTATGCTATTTATATGATGGACTCTCCAGGTGACTTCAGTTTATTAGGTTCCAATAATTCAGCTCCTAGAAGTGAACAGCCAGACTACCTGCACATTGAGGGCTTGTGCAGAACCATCACAACTTTTCAGAAGAACTGAATACAGAAAACTGGTACACAAGGTCCCCAAATAACCCTCATCGAGTTTTGAATTCAGAGTTGTCCTTCATTTAAAGTGGTAGCCAAGCAAGGCTAAAGAACCCAGTCTGTCATACAATTTAGCCATAGCTGTAGGTGGGGAGAGATAGATTCATACCTTTTCCAAAAGTATTTCCATGTAAGTGAATATAATGAACTTAACTGAAATTTGAACTTGGCTCTCCAATTTTACATTCTGTGCCGCTAGACATTACACCATCCATACAACATACATTACATATATATATATGTATGTATGTATAAACTGATAAAAACATATATACACATCTATGTAGATGTGTGTATGATAAGATAAAGAACAAATAGGAAATATTTATCAGTCTAACATTTCATTTTTATTCGATGTGTGTATGTGTATAAAATTCTAAGTGTAGTCAGTAACCGTTTAGATTTCAAAGAATATCACGATATGTTCAGTCAGACAAATGGCAGAAGCATCTCTCTATTTTTGTCAGGTTGTTCAACTCTAGAAAGCCTAGAAAAATCTTATTTCACTATAAATTTAATTCCCAGATCTTTGTGTCTAGTCTGGCACAAGCCAATAAATTCTGAGCACCAAACAGAGACTTGTGAAAATGAGTCTAGAAGCATTAGTTAGGACTAATGATATTTCAGATTCTTCTTTGGATTTTATCAATAAATCATGGATGAATGGTAGACTTATAAATATGTAAGATAGATTCAGATGAGAAAAATTGTTTAGCACAGTAAACTAAATTTTCTAGCATCAGACCTAGCAATTGCTATATATTTCTCTTCCAATGTGTCAGTAAAATGAGCCAATTACTCACTGTAAGTATTCCAGTAATTTGTAATAAAAAAAAAAACAAAAAAACAGTTCCTTTTGAATCGCAGCATACACATGAAACAACTTATTCCACTTCGCCCAGGTAGATTTTGTCTAGATTGAAATATTGAAGACTGTCCTGAATATCAACACAATTTTGTTTTGGATTCTCAAGAAAAAAATAAAAGTTCTGTCATCATCTGTGACTATCTCATTTAAAAAGGTCATTTTTCTTTATCAAACCAGAAAAAATTAATTGCTTAAATCCTGACCAATGTTTCTTCCCATTTCCTGCAGCGTTTTAAACAAATATTTGACTGCACAAGCAATAGAGAGATGAGTAAACCTAAATAACACTTTTAAGACTGCCCTGACATTGAGGAAAAAATGGGGATGAGAACTTTTGTATCAACCTAAAAATTTATTATTTAAATTTTTTTAAACCCTGAGGACAAACAAAAAATAGATTCCAACATTAAATGCTGGATTGGTGGCCTTGTTAAATGGCACAGAATTTTTCAATCCTTAATTTAAATATTATCAAATCTGTAGGTAGTAAAGTAATCTATGTCAATACAGTCATTTTTTTTACTAACAATGTGGAAATACTAAAAGCATTCCAAACGCTGTAGGTAATACAGATCATACAGATGAACTCTTTATGTAACCTGTGACATCAGAGGTAGGATTTATTAAATAAATACAACAAAACTTTCCTGTCCATGTTTCTGAGATGAGGCATTGTAACTATTTACACTATTTATATCGTTTGAACAGTTGTCCTCATTTTTATTGCCATATTTATGATGTTTCACTCGTTCTATGCTCCAACGTGATATACATTGGAATTTCAAATAGAACCCTTTACTTAATCCACAGGCATAAATTATTCTAATTCCACATGCCATGACTTTTCTGAATATATCTCCATTTTCAATTAATTCCAAGTTTTTGTTCCCTCTACTGTGGCCTGGTTTTGAACTCACAACTCTTTGGGTCAAGTCACTTTTTGGATTATTCAACCAACACTTTTATCCACTGAGCCATGAGCCCAAGGACCCAAAAAGTTTTGAGTTCTGGCCACAGCAGAGGGAACAAAACCTTGGAAAGTTGAGTTGCTAAAGGGACTTAACTGAAACTGAGATATCCAAAAAAAGGCATGGCACGTGAAATTAGAAATTCAAACAGAACCCTTTACTTAATCTACGGGCGTAAATTGTTCTAATTCCACACCTTTTCTGGATATTTCAGTTTTCAATTAATTTCCTTTAGTGACTAGGTAACTTCAAGCAAGTATATCATCATAAAGATAAGCTCTTTATGTAACTGGGGACATCAGAAGTAGGATTTATTAAATAAATACAATAAAACTTTCCTGTCTATATTTCTGAGAAGAGGTGTTGTAACTATTTACACTATTTACATTGTTCAGACTGTTGTTCTCGTCTTTATTGCCATATTCATGAGATTTCAACCATTGTACGCTCCAGACTTCTTCAGGTGATATGATGGAATTTTGAATTAAACACTTTATCTAATCCACAGCGTAGATTGTTCTAGTTCCACATGCCATGCCTTTTCTGGATATCTCAGTTTTCAGTTAATTGCTTTTGGTCCAGTGGATAAAAGCATTGGTTGAATTAATCCAAAAGTGACTTGGTCCAAAGAGTTGTGAGTTCAATACCTGGCTACATCAGAGGTGAAGAAAAAAACCTGGAGAGCTGAGTTACAGAAGGAAATTAACTGAAAACTGAGATGTCCAAAAACGGCATGGCATGTGGAAATAGAACTATCTACCATGGACTAAATAAAAGGTTTAGTGTGAAATTCCAGTGTATATCACCTGAAGAATCCCAGATCATACAACAGCCAAAACATCATGCATGTGACAATAAAGATGAGGATAACAGTCTGAACAATATAAATAGTGTAAATGAGGTAAATAAAATTTCATTCCCTCTAATGATTACATATATAATGACTAAGACTGATTAAACAAATTTATTAAAACTTAATGATTATATATGTAACAAGTAGGAATTATCAAATAAAGAGTTTAGCGTAATGCATTTTTAATCTTTTATAAAAAAGATCAATTTGCTGGGTACTGGTTTACTGTAGTTTTAGTCAATATAATCTTTGCACATTTACCAGTGGTACAATATTAAACAAGTTCATATCAAGACCCAATTTAGTAATGTAGTAAGTTCAGTTCACACTGGTACTCTCCTATTATGGCCTTGTGTAATACTATGTTACATTTAGTAAATAGCTATCATACAGATTTATTTCATAGTTTCAAATACTATTTAGAAATGAGAAAATCATTTTAAGCTAAAAAACAAACAAAAGACTTGGCTCTTTGCTAAGAAAGTATCCCTTGATATTAATGATTATTACACAAAATGATTTTCTATAATTGTCTTTTCTTTTCTTGAAGTTGCTTAATTTAACAACATACCAATTCTTGTTTATATTTTTTATATCAAAGTGAGCAAGAAAATAAACCCCAGAGATTTAAGGGGTGATGTATCCCGGCTTTTAGACCTTGTCATACAATGGCATGCATTTATAATTTAGGATAGATGACAAAGGAGAGGTTCCTTGCTTCATTTATTTTCTTTTTTGGATTTTTTTTTATCAACAAAAACAATTGTGAACTCATAATGAACATTATTTTGATGTAATGCTTTCATTTGATTTATTTTGGCCTCAACTCATCCATCCTATCAGAGGGCAGAGTTCAGTAAGAAATTTCCAGTACAAAACTTTGCAAACTACTTTTTGACACATTCAATCATTCACATTACTTTCTCATTAATCTACAAAATGTTTTTACATGTTTATCTTACCTAAAAATAAAAGCAAGAGTAGGTGAAAATGTTTTCTTCTCTTACCAATGTTAGAATCAATAAATAAAATCATGATGATTTGAATGATTTCTTTTTAAATGACTACTGTTATGACATCTGCCAAAATATAATCAAATGCAATCTTTTTGAATGGATATGTAATGTTGGTTGATTTTGCAACATGTCAACCCATGCTGTTTTATTTAAGGTCAGATTTTGTATGGTGCACACAGTAAGGATCAAAATCATTACACAGTAATAATGGTAATCCAGATTTGATTCATTAACTATTACTACATACTAATTGTTAGTTGTGTGATTTTATGACATGCCAACCTTTGATGGGTTATTTAAGGTCAGATTTTTGTATGTTGCATCCAGTGAGGAGCAAACTTACTACTCAGCAGTAATGATCAATTAGACAAACATCTCTAACAGTTACCCCAGACCAAAGCACATTTTCTGAATTAAATTAATTAAAACACTAATGTCATCTAATAGTGAAAACAGAACATCTAACTAAAAACTTATAGCAAACTTTTTAGGTTACACATTGTGAAGATGATAAAACAAAGTGGAAAATTTTATTAAAGACGCATTTTGCCAGAGAAGTGTACACTGTCTTTGGTTTCCTCACTTTAAATGAAAGACAGACAAAACTGTGTGCGGAGAATATCTTGGGATCTTGGAGGATTACAATTTTTATTTAATGACAGGACAATTTCAAACCATGATTTATTTTTTGTTTCTTTTTTTTCACTTCTTTTGAAAAATAATAGTCTTGTAAGGACAAAAAAGCAATATTTAAGGTCATTCTGTTGAGTCATTTAAGTTGAAGTGATGAGATTGTATCCAAAACCACAAATAAGAAGATTATAATTTTTTTTCATTTTATTGCTGTTTTTTATCCTAACTTTCTATGCATAAAAATTGGTTAAAGTATTGTAATGTAATATTAGTTCTCTTATATGGCAGTGAATGCTGGAAAATTTCTTCACAGATGAAGAAAAGACTTGAAACAACAGAGATGTGGTTCTACAGAAAGATACTGAGATTACCATGGATGAAACATGTGAACAAGGAAGTTTTAAGGCAAATGGGAACTAAAAAAGAATATATTTAATAATGAGGAAAGAGGACTTGGAGAATTTGATACTCACGTGACATACTGAGAGAAAAGAGAAACAGTGTAACTGACATAAAGAGCTTATAATATTACTAAAGCTACAAAAGAATAGGAAGCTATGGAGATCCAAGGGACATGGCAAATAAAAATAGAAGAAAAAGAATTGTCCATAATGATGACTACTCAGAATATTAAATCCAAGTGCAGATTCCATTGTAAACTAATATTTTTTTTTTTTTTTTTTTACTATTTTATGCTATATGCTTTAATGATCAGAACATATTTTAGCTAAAAATTTGTGATGAAAAGAAAGAATAAAAGGACAAAAGCTTAGCTTAAAACTGATAATGAAAATAGATCATCTCAGAATTCAATATTATTATTATTAGTTAAATTACAAACTGGAGATACTGAAAGCAAACAATTACAACAATTTAAATATCTGGGAAGTGTTTTAACAGAGGACAGAAAGTGCAACACTGAAATTCAAAGGCACATTGAAATAGTGAAAGATGTCTTCCAAAAGCTAAGCAAAATATTAAGAAACAGAAACATTTCATGAGAAGAATGGAAAAAGAGTAATATCAGTCCTTAAATGTGGCAGTGAATGCTGGGCAATCGCATCACAGATGAAGAGACTTGAAGCAACAGAAATGTAATTCTACAGAAGGATGCTGAGGATACCAGGTACTGAACATGTGAGCAACAATAAAGTTTTAAAGAAAATGGAAGCAAAAAGGACAGTTTAAAATTCTAGGGCACAAAATGAAGAAAGAGGGATTAGAAAATTTGATACTCACATGATAGATTGAAGGCAAGTAAAACAATGCATAAGTGACATGGGTGAATTGATGGTAGAGCAGGGTTTGTGAGAGATTGCAAGACAAAATTTATTAAGAACTACTAAAGACAAAAAATTGTGAAAAGCTGTGATCATGAACAACCTAAGGTTTTATTGATTGACTCATTCATTTTTCATGACTTATCAACACTTTTCAGGTTATTTAAAGCCAGAAAACATTTTTAGAGTATAAGAATTATTTTTTAAGATGATAATGGTTTAGTGATAAAAGTCATACTAATTAACCCATTGCTGGGGAAGAAGATATGAATTTACGCCTTTCCCAAGGGTATTCTTCACATCAGTGAATATAATGAACCCAACTGGAATTGAAACTTGACTCTATGATTAACAATTCTGAGCCATTATCCATTACACCACCTGCACATCCAAGCTTACAGCATCTCTTATTCCCAAGAAGTCACCAATTTAGATACTGACCAGATTCAACATTGCTTAACTTTGGTGATCGTAGTATTTTTTTTAATTCTTTTAAATTTAAATCAGTTTTACCCCAAGCAAAGCAGTAAAGCCACTAAGACACAAGGGGTTACAAGGTGTGGAAGAATTAAGAACAGAAACATTAATAATTAGCGGGAAGAGGGAAGAGATAGAGATTGACATTGCATTTAAATTTTTGCAGGAGGCCAACCTTAAGAGACACAGCACACAGAAGTAAAAGGATGGTAAATAATATGGCTTGAAATTTTAGAGCAGGCCAGTGGCAATATACCTGTAGATTTATGCCACCTCAAGCCATTAACTTCTCTATCAAAATTGGTTAAAGGCTCATCAAAGAATAAAGACAATGAGAGTCAATTTTGCACAAATGTATTTGATATAAAGATCCTACCATTTCAAAAGGCGACAATAGTCACAAAATATTAAGAAAAATTGGTAGATAAAATCTAAAAAAGTATCTACAATGTTATTGGTCCTGACCAGGCATCTCAGCTTCAGTCACTTTCCCCACCTGCTGTAATGTAACATTCCTGTGCCCTTTCTATAAACACCTTTGAATTTTCCTCTATGATACCCTAGATGTTATGAATTTAAGCATAGTACTAGATTGGCAGCAAGGTTTCATCATTTTACTCTTGAAATGGCTACATGTAACTGTAAGTTCAATGCTAAGCTTCTTCTCTCAAACTTCTCACTTGTGGATCTTTTTTCCAGCTTCTTGCTTCGCAGTCAAGTTTGATCTTCAAAAATTTACATGTAATGTCAATTATCATCTGTCTTCTTAATTCCAGTTCTTGTTCCTTAATAGTGGGTTTTTTTCACATATTCTCTAACACTCAGTAACCCTTTGCATCTTAGTGTCATTGTTGCCCTGTTTAGGGTGAGTAAAAGAAAAAAAAAAAGAAGGATGCTACATAAAGTTTGACTGCATTTTTCCTCGTTTGGCTCTGTCCAAAACAAGTTTCATTTTGAGTCTTTATTAAAAATTTATGAAGTTCAAATATTTGAGGGTAAAAGCAGTGTGCCATATATGCCATCAAACATGGAACCTTTATGGCTAGTGGGTACTTTAATCTAAAAGGTTGTGACAAAAGGCAACAACAATAAGAAAAGGAAAACAATAGTTACAAATCAATAACAAAATACTGGTTTCAACCCTAACTCAAAAAATAAAAAAATAATCACAAAATGAGAGTCATTCTGTTCACAACATCCTGCGTAACAACCACTGTACAAAATAGTACAAAGTAATATAAAATTAAATGGCATGTTATATTAGCATTAAATCTCAACGGGAAATCTAATGTGTTCAACATATTAGAGAAATTGCTTCCATGTCACAAAAAATTGACAACTAATAACTCTTAAAGAACAAGAGTCAATATATGCCACACCCAGTCCTCAGGTTCATCAATAGCTTTCTGTTTCTTGTAACGGCAGCTTTTGATCATCCAACATGAATTAAAAAAATATTAGCTAATCGGTACCCAATGAAGACGTGTATGTCCTTTAATGGGCACTTATTGTGATTCCAAAGACATTGACATTGATCAATACTTTGCTAATAATTTGGGTTAGTAACCTCATTTTGTTTTGATTATCTTTCAAGTTGATATATTTTACAGGTTTCCTTGTACTGTCTGACCTTCTGAAAAAGTATTTTCATTATTCCATTAATTATTTAGACAAATATCCTCATAGTAGTAGTATGAAAGGAAAAACCATCCTTTTGACACACTAGTTTTTTCAGATACAAAGGTTAAAGAATGATGTAATATTAATGTCTTGATTAAAAATAAATCCATTAATTTTTCAGCAATATATATCTAAGTTTGAAAGGTTGGAAATTTTCAAATGATTTTCAGGTGATAATGGCAGTAGAACAGTATTTTGGGTGGGGTAGTGAAACAAAGTTTTCTATGTCTCTTGGCTATATCCATTCTTTTTTCTGATCCAGAAGTTAAGGTAGGTAAGTCTAAGTATTGTATTCATCGTTGAGCTCAAGTCAGCCTTCAACAAAGTTGAACAACCAAAGGAAAGTTTGAGAGATTTAAACATGATTATGAAATGTCTATTTTTTTTATCTTGGTCCAGAAATTAGGGTAAGTCAGTATAAGCATTGTTACTATGGTTGTGCTCAAATCATCTTTATGCTGAGTTGAACAAACCAAAGAGAAAGATTGACTTACTTCATAGGTTGAGATTTTGGAAGAAATTTATGAACCATGCTTGGAAAATAGGAAGAGAGTACAGTCATCAGTGGACCGGGGAAACTAACATTCTCAGTGGGGACATAATTACCCAGTGGTTCACATCTTGGAACAAAGGGGAGAAAGAGAGTGAAGTAGGAAAGTTTTGCTTTTTTTTTATAGGCTTCAACATTGCCACCTAATGGCATTTTGCAAAACCAAGTGGAGCAATCATATTTCCAGTTCCTCTTAGCATTATGAGAAAATGTATTTCTTTTTAACTTTTTATTACTCATTATTTTTTTTATTGATTCTATTTCATTTTCCCCCAATGGCTATTATAACTGTAACCCATGAATTTATAGATATATATTACACTTACAAATGGACTATTGTATAATGAATCCAGGTTGCGTCAGCTCGGTGATATTCATTAATTATAATTTTATTTTAAAAAATAATAAACACTTTATTAAATATAATCACCAACTTCACCTACCACCTTGCATTTATTGCTAAAAGAAACAATAAACACCTAATTGGTTTATGCCTTTGATATTTTACCATGTAAAATAAAATAATAAATTAAAAATAAAATTTATATAATTATATAATAAATAAATAAAATATATAATAAATAAAATTTTATAATAAATAGATAAATAAATAATTATGATTTATATAATAATATTTATAATAAAGAAATAAAAATAATATTTTATAATTTCCTTTCCTTGCCTTATTGGCTTATGTATATACCAACTGCTTTCAGTACAGTCTTTCACCATTGGAAATGAAGACTGTCTGGAAACTGAATATGCTATTATAGATCAAATCATCGATAACAAATTAAGTCTGATATGGATGCGTATTTTTAGATCCAGGAAGTTTCTTTCAACTGATCTATCTCCTGTTGTTGAATCCAAATTTTATAAAATATTTGCTGTTTATTTATTTACACTGTTTACATTGATAAATAACAAAACTCATCACTGCCAACAATTATCTACTTTTATGTAAGATGTAGCCATGAAAAAAATCAAGTTACTTACTCTAACATCTTGTTTATACTTTCTCTTGCTAAATAATCCTCAATTATCTTTCACTTCATTGCATTATGTTTGATGTCTTATATAATTAACAGAAAAGTGATAAATTGAGTGCATTGAGTAGATTATGCTGAAAACAATTCCTTTTTGCATAAAATGTTATTTTATGACTACAGACTTGCTACTGTGCCAGACTATGTTTAGATGTGTGTTTATAGAATAAATAATAACAATTGTGTGTGTGTGTGTGTGTGTATAAAACAATATCTAATATTGTATAATTTTATATATCAACAAACAGTATTTAGAAAAATATTATGACAAATCTTTTTCTAGTATGTCATAATATATATATATATATATATATATATATATATATATATATATTAAATAAAAACAGACCACTTTATGGTTCCATGTAATAAATTATTTCATCACAGCCCTTTTAAAAGGACTGCGGATCATCAGACTTTACTTTCTGTTCTTTTCATTTTAACCTTTGGAAGTAAAGTCTGATGATCCGCAGTCCTTTAAAAAGAGCTGTGGTGAAATAATTTATTACATGGAACTTTAAAGTGGTCTGTTTTTATTTAAATTATTTACTCTGAATTTACATTGAGCTCTCTAGATTTTATCCTCCTTGAGTTTACCCATATGGATTACCTATTTTTTCATAAACTATATATATATATATATATATATATATATATACACACGCACACAAGGCACTGTGATTAAGCTCTTTATTCAATTTTTCTTGTGTTCATATAAATCTTTTCTTTTTTGGACGTAGACTGTGTAAAAACTGTCCAACAACTATGAACACAGCCACAATGTGCTGACCATGTTTGGTAAATAATAATAATAATAATAAAAGATCCCTAAATTCAGCATACACCTAAAATATTTGGATAAAACACTAAGTTGAAGATTTCTTTCTCTTTTTTTTTTAAAAAAAAACATGTAAGATGTAAGCAACATATATCTCTGCCTATATGAAAATATGTATGTTAGTTATGTGATAAAATTTGCAGAGCTGCTACTGGGCTGAAGTGGCACCCAAAGCTACTCTGCTTTTTAAATCTAGGAGAAGGAAAATAAATTCATGCCTTTCTCATGGGTAATCAGTGTGAATTGAATGTAACAGACCAGAATTTGAACTCAGATCAATGATTTCAATGTTCGTATCAATAACAACAATGGAACCACACATCCCAGATCTGGTGAATGAATAAATTGACATCTAAATTGGTTTGATTTGTTTAATGGCATATCAACTCCTTATCAGTCATTTAATGCTAAAATTTTACTTTCTTGTGAGCTTTGGTAATTTTTTTTCAAGAATGTATTACTGGTAATTTTTTTTATTTTTTTTACTATGAAAATGTATTGCTATTAATTTTTTCTAATGTATTTTTATATTTTCATGTTTCAACCCCAGTTTGATGGTTTACTATTTGCCTATAACTGGTACCCTAACAGGTGATATCATCCTAAGTCATGTTGAGCCTGGGAACAACAGCAATTAAGAGGTTGTTCCACACTTCTCAAAATCTCCTGATCATATGCCTTGCTGCCATTTGTAGTTAATCATCATACCCAGGACGAGACATCTAAATATCACTGGATATGAATGGATGCTGAAAAGCAGTTCAAACTTTTTTATAAAAACAGTATATCATGGCCTTTCAAGAAGTGAGTGACTATGGCTCTCCACAACCTCCTGCCTTTTGTTCTTCTAAGTAATTTTTTTTTTTATTACCATCCTTCTTTGTTATTATTTTGTCATCTATCCCCACAAACTCATAGGATATGTTAATCACTATTTCCCCAGTAGTTGTTTCCAGGCTAAAATTTTGAGCAATTGTTAATTTAACCATCTGAATAGGTATAGATCTGAAGAGGTATAAAAATAGTACAAGATACTTTTCAGAAACTAAGCCGGGTATAAAGTCTTAAGAAACAAAGCAAAGGGTGCTGAAATATTGTGTAATATCTAATTCCCTATATGGCAGATACCATAGACAGAACATGTGAAGAAAGAGTAAGTCTTAAGAAAAATAGGAATTACAAGGAAATTTCTGCTAAAAATCATAAAGTAAAAGAAATTTTTAGCATACATAATGAGGAAAAAGATTTGGAGAATTTAACACTCACAGGACATATTGACAAGAGGAGCAGAGGGAAAGAGCAAGTAACCTATTTTTTTAAAAAATCATTTCACCTCAAGCAAAGCAATAATGCCACGAAGACAAAAGGGGTTATTGATAGTGAAAGAAAATGAGAAAGGTGAGGAGAAAGGACAATAAAATAACAGGATTCAGGAAGATAGAAGATGGATTAAAATTTTTGAAGATCACAGATGACAGGGATGCAAGAAACCAGAAGAGAGTTCCACAGGCAAGAAGTGTGAGAATAAATTCATGTGATTAAGGTACCAAGGAAAGGGTTCATTTAGAACAACTGCCAGGAAAATATTTGTAGAAAAAAACAGAGGGAAACCATATCAAGTTTGGTGGCATGCATGAGATTCATATCAAAATCTTGATCTGACAAGGCTATTTAAGAACATGGCTCAAGGTTTTAGGTTAATGTTTTGGTTTTGTAGCAAATGGCAGTATTCAGTGAAACTATCCCTATCAGAACCTATTCAAGCTTCAATTTTCTTATCTCCTGTATTAATTTTGTTTTGATCCAGACGCCGAGGTATTTGAAGTGTTTAGTATTTATTAATTCTACATCCTGATTTTTTATGACGGATTCAGGGTATGTATCATTGCTGCTTTCATTCCAATTCCAGATCATAGTTTCTTGGTAGAGAATGTTGTTTTTTTTTTTTGTTCAAGGTCATTCTTATCCCATCTATGAATACCTATGTCATTGACATAGCCTTCTTCATCATCAGTACATACTGATGTACATATGTTGAGGGATTTCAGATGTTATTTTATTTTTATTTTTTTACAATGATATTCAGCCAGAACAAAGCCTAAGAGTCCCTCAAGGTAGAGAGTTACAGAGTAAGAGGCTTGGTTTTATGGGGATATGTGTGGAAGATAACAGTTAACCCTAGACTTGAACACATTAAGATTGCAGTGATTGGAGAAACATCCTCTTGAAAGTTGGTTCCACAAAGCAGTCATTTGGAAAAAGAAGCTGTTCAAGTCATACTTCTCACCAATGGAATACAAAGAGTGGTTCTCTATGTGTGCAGCATGGCAGGTTTTAGCCATAAAGGTTAGACCTGATGGAATTAAGGAATACAGTTCATCTAAACACTTTCCTTGGAAATAGCAATAGAGCAGCGTGAGGCTTGCAACATCTTATCTGTGAGAAAGGGGATGTATGATTGAAAATAATTTGTCATCCACAAGGACTCAGAGACACTTTTGAACTCTATCAAGACTGAAAAGTGGAGACGGGGCAGCTCCTGCCAATATATAGCAGGAGTATTCCTAATCTGGCTCTTGTAAAGTTAGAGGATAGCAGTAGGAGTAGCCATAGAGGGAACCAACCATTTTTAGCAATAGATCATATGTAGAAGTTCCATGAGGTCTGGGTTGTCCCAATAGGCACTCAAGGCATGGGGCCTCTCTGAGGGAGTAATTGTCTATCATGAGCAGTGTATGTTCTGGGTCTGCTTGGTAATGATGGAATGTCACTAGCTTGGTTTTAAGGTCAGTTTTTCCCCCCACTGAGCTGTTAGAGGTAGGTCAGAGTAGAGATCAGCTGCCAAGTTCTGGTTTACCACTGGTTGTGAACTTACAGCCTCATACATTGAATATAACACAGTCAACTCTCACTCTTTTCTTAATTCAAATTGAATTTATTTTTAACTAAATATTCATCCAATACAAGGTGCAAGAGTCACTCAAAGTAGAGTGTTAGTGAATGAGGTAGTTATAAGAGAAGAAAGTAAATGCAGATCATGAGGATATGTAGTCGAGATAATGGTTGACCATAGACCTGAAGAAATTAAAATTGTAGTGGTCACTGAAGCATCCTGTTGGGAGTTTGTTCCAGTTAGTAGCTGTTAGAAAAAGCTGTCTGAATGTAATTTCCCTCATTAGAATACAAAGGGATGAGCATGATTAGGCTCTCGATGGCTTTACTGTAAACATCTGAACTGTTGAAACTAAAAAACGTAGCTTGTCTGAACAGGGTCCCAAGAGTAAAAATGATTATTGTTCTTCATTTTGAACCTATGTACCACTAAGCCAGCAAACAACAAACGTTTTGCTATTTTTATTTTTACAAATACTTATCAAAGTTTAATCTTCATGCCCACAATAACGCAGTTTGTCAAAGGACAGTTTTTCCCTTGACACTGCTATTATTTTCTACTACCTTCACTCCCTTAGTAATGTTCATTGTTTTAAAAAGCAATAAAAATTTTTAATAAAACCCAAATATATGAAAGTGAATTTATACATTTTCTTTGTTCTTTAATCATTTATGACAAAAATATTAAACACTATTTGTTTATTAGATTGTTTATTTACAAGAATAATTTTATATTTATAGCATTCTAAAAATACAAGCTAACTAATACAATGCAATGTTTATCATACACCAATTTATAAAAATTTACAAAATCATAAAAATATGTGAAGCAACTATAATGAAATTTTTATTATTTATCATTTTATTAAGTTTGAATCGATTGGAAATTCATCAATATTTTACCAACCATTCCTAAAGAACGCAATTTGTTGAAAATTTTGTAGTGTTTTATAAATTTTTAAATAAAAAGTTTTTCAAATTTATTTCTTTATAAAATGATAAATAATAAATCTTTCTAAAATGGAAAATAATAAATATTACATTGCTTTACATATTTTTATAATCATGTAAGTAAACATTGCTAAGTGTCTCATTAGTTCAATGTAATATCCTTTTGATGCATCGTTTTTTGGCAGGTTAAACATTGCTAAATTCTCCAACTTATTAAATTTCCTCAGTGAATTCATGAACTTGTAGAATTCCTTTTCTCAATATAAAATACAATTAAAATTAAATTATCATAAAGTACAACAGCCAGAATTTTTTTTTTCTTCTTGGTTAGTGAATTATTTTTACAAAATTTTCTTAAAACATATAAAACTGTTCAGTTGTCTGCCTTCTTTCGTGGGGTGTGGCATCAAGGGTTTCTACACAAGCTCTCCAGTTATGGAATGTCTGGAAGAGTTTGTTTCTTTTTTTTTTTTTTTTCAATTATCAAGTCATCCCTAACAGGAACATCATTATTAATGGTCAATCTTCTGAAGCCCATGTAATCAATGCAGGCATTCCCCAAGGCTCCCTTCTCAATCCTATCCTGTTTCTGCTTTATATTAACAATCAACCAAAGAACAGATCTCTAGAAAATATCTATGCAAATACAACAGTTTATGGGTGCACTACCAAAAATCTGGATGACCAGAGGCTGGCAGCTGATCTTTCCTTTGACCTAACTCTGGTGATTCAAAGGGGGAAAGGACTGGCTTGTAATATCCGATACCTTCAAAACCAAACTAGTGATATTTCACTATCAATGACCAAACTTTGAACTTTCACCTATCATGATGGATGGTCTTCTCTCAAGGAGGTTCCTTGCCTTCGATGCCTATTGGAACTTAAGTTAATCCCAGTAGAACATATATGTATGTACTATCGCTAAAGATACTGGAAAATGGTCAATTCCTTGTGACACCCAAGTACCTGCTATGCTCTATTTTTACGAGAGCCAGATGAAACTAAAACTAGAGTACTGCTGCTATGTCTGGGCTGTAGCTGCACAGTCCTCACTTTCCATTCTTATTATAGTTTGTAAGCATCTTTGCAGCCTTGTGGGTGATGATTTATTTTCCACTCTACAACTCCTATCCCACAGATGAAATGCAGCAAGCCTCTTGCTACTCTATCATTATTTATTTCCATAGCGAATGTTCTGACAAGCTACATTCTTTAACTTCACCAGTTCAGACCTTCACAGCTAAGACCCACCTTGCAATGTACACTTGAATGAATCATCTCCATTCTCTTCATATTTTTAGTAAAAAGGATGTTCCATTCAAACATCTTCTTCCCAAGAACCACTGCTTCATGAAACAGATTCCCAAGAGGATACTTACCTGATCACTACAATCATAACCTCCTCACGTCTAAGGTTAACTAATATCTTTCATATATATCTTCTTAAACTACACTTCTTACCTCCTCCTCTTCCTCTTACATGCAACACTCTCAGTCAGTAACTTGAGTGGCTCATGGGTCTTGCACTGAGTAAACAATTACTAAGAAAATACAAAGAGGATACAACAACATAAAACCTATAACCTAAGAAGTTCACTATCATCATCCTACTTGCTTTTCATGGTCTAACTTGATAAAGAAGCAACACCATTAAAATGGAAATTATTCCAGTTATCAGACATATTCCTGCAACAATCATGGATGATCTTGTTTGTTTAATACAGGTCTTACAAGTTATCTATAGACCTGCAACAGATGTAGAATCACCTCATAAATTTTACTTCTCAAAAGCCAGCTATGTGTCTGTACATATGCATGTGAATTAAAATTACTCTTTAAAAGAATAATTATTTCACAAGGGTAAATTAAAAAAATACCCTTTCTCTCTCTCATGTACCTGCTTCCTGTTTGCCAGAGAATATTTCAGCCCAAAGAGAAAGAGGACTGACTGGTTTCTAAAACTTCAGCAAAAGAAAAATACAGAGAAAGAGTTTTGATTCTAAATACAGTTTTATGAACATATTTCAAAGTAGCACTTTATATAACTCGTGATATTACAGGTAGTGTATATGAAAGAAATCTGATAATTATATTTAGTGCGACATAACAAATTATAGTGGCAGTGGTGAAAGTGATAGAGCAAAAAAAGGCAACTACCTAATAATTTTTAAGTTTACTCTTTACCTAAATAACTGGCTATGCAGTACGATATTTTTTGTTTGTAGGTAAACATCTTTTCATACTATCGAAATTTTCAAAAATATCATTTTTCTATAAAGGAAGCAAAAATTAGTTTTGTTTCAGAATTTTCTCTAATCTTTCTTTTGAATAACTGTACAAATATTATTATGATTAACTTTTATACAAGTTTAGGTTTTTCCCCCCTTCAGCTATTGATTTTCCTACAAAAATGTTCTGTTCATATCCAAATAACTGCCGAATTCAGATCATCATTCTAAACTATTCAATCTGCCAAACAAGTGAATCCTGAATTAACGAGGTTCAAATCACCATCCTGAACTACTGAATCTCCCAAACAAGTCAATCTTGAATTGGTGAGATTTATCTTTTAATCCAACATGTGACTATATACAAGCAAATATCAGGTCTCTATCCCACTTTCTTAACAATAACATTTCAGTTTTGTTGGCTGTCATTTTCAGAAGATTCAACCAGCCTATAAGATTCATTTTTATATTACTGTGACAACATTTAAGTAACCGATTCTACTCTCTTCATCAGGTAAACAATCCATAATGAAAGAATTATTTCTTTGTTTTACAATAAAAGATAGCAAAACTAGTCTGTATATTTATCTTCATCATCTGTCCACCATCTATTTCTGTAAAACAAGAGACACCTTTCTTGCTCATTGTATGCATGATGAAGGCTGGATCATCCAAAACATTGTGCTAACAGAATAAATGTTAGTGTTCAACTTACTAAAATTACTTACAGAGAACTCAGGATCAATGGTAAAAAATCCCTACATCTACAAAAACTAGGGCATATTATGAGGAAAGAGGACTTGGAAAATTTGACACTCACATGACATATTGAAGGCAAGAGAGACATAGGAAAGCAATGAATAGTTTACCTACTGAGCCTGTGGAAATGGATGATAGAACAGGGATTGGGAATCATAGCAAAAAGATAAATATTACTAAGAGCTACAAAGAATAAGAAGTTTTGGAGAGCCATTGTCACTCATATCCTGAAGGGACACAGGCTGTAGAATAAGTAGCAGTTATAAGCTGAATTTTGATCAAAAATGTTTGTTTAATTTTTGATCTATGGGATTAAAAATGAAATATTGGATTAAGTTAGCACCCGCTCACATTCGAGCATAGGGATCATCATCCTCTGTACTTACTCCCTTTCTCCCCTCTGGTGGCATTGACAGAAATGGCTGTGAAGGCTCAGCCTACTCATGAAAAATCATGAGCAGGAGTCACAGATTAGTGTGGAAGATGGATGCGGCTGGGCTAGTCGGGCCCTCATGACAGCATGTTGCAGGTTATCTTCATATTGACAGTTGGACTCAAAAGTCTCGGTCCCTGATCAGATAGTCCTATGCCGGGAAGGCCAATTTGCAGCAATGGTTTCCCAGGTATCAAGGTTAATGTTGGCTAGTGTCAGGGATGTTTTCAACTGATCCTTGAAGATTGGATTAAGTACATTAAGGAGGAAAGAGATTATGTTGGAAACTAAATATTTGTTACATAGAATAAATGCATTTTGCCTATTATTAAGCTATGGACTTAGTATTGTACTAGTAACTCTCACACAAACAATATTCTTTATATATCAATGTGCAGAAAAGGATCTTCAGGAATTCCTTTTGTAGAAGCAAGAGAGAGATAAATAAGAGTAGAGCCTTTTTTTTTTTCTGTGTTTTCCCCATCATAAGTCAGTTATGTGCTATGTGGAATACACGCTTAGTCGATCATGTATCTTTCAATACATGACTGACGAGACAGATCTTTTCCTGGAGTTAGTTGCTATTTCTTTCTGCAGTAGACCAGTTGCCATCCAAGGCTATAGAACCTGGTATGTCCTGCTATTTATCCATAGCTGGGAGGAGAAGAGGATTCATACCTTTCCCAAGGGTTTTAGCACATAAGTGATTGTATTGGATTTGACTAGAATTCGAACTCAGCTCTCTGATTCCTCAATACGAGCCGCTATCCATTACTCCACTGTGCCTCCCCATCATACCTGTTCAAATACCCTACCTTCCCAAACAATGCCCCGTGCAACCGAACTTAACCATTTCGATGCCCTTCCATTCTTGGCCACGGCAGGAAATTAAAAACTTTGATGGCTGATTATATTTTTCTCAACAATCTGCATTCAACTAATCACAACCATTATCCTTAATCACCCTCAAAAACCCCTACCAATCCCTGCCTAACTATATCCACACACAGCCAATACAATGTTCCCATGCCCATACACCCACCATCACTGAACCACAAACTCTACTCTCCTGCCCACCACTGTTAGACAAGCATCACTTCCTGTTCCTCCTTACATATCTCATGACTCTTCTTCCACTACTTCCACTATCTTGCATTTTCTTGCCAAATATATATCTTCAATCTCTTCCTCTCCTATCTTTACTCCATCACCTTCCTTTCTCCCCTCTATCTTTATATTTTTACTCTTTGTCTCCTTTCCCATCTTTTCTCTCCCTCTTTTATCTTTATATTTTTTAAACTTTCTTCATCTCTTTTCCCATTTTTTTTCTCTCCCTCTTTTATCTTTATATTTTTTAAACTTTCTTCATCTCTTTTCCCATTTTTTTTCTCTCCCTCTTTTTATATCTTCATCTCTTTTCATAACTTCTCTTTCTTATCTTTATATAAACATATTTTTCTCCTCTTTTTTTTCTTCCATCTCTTCCTATTTATTCTTTCCCCATTTCTTTTTATTTTACTTCTATCCATTTCAAAACTTTTTATCTATTCTTTGCTATTTTAACTCCTTCTTCAAATTCTTTTTGCCATTCTTCTCTCCTCTTCTTCCTCTCTCATTTTTTAATTTCCCACCATTATTATCTCTACCTTTTCCTCTTACTCATTTTTATACTGATTCCATCTGCTGCTCCTTTCATTAGTTTTCTTCCTCCTCCTTTCTTATCTTCTCTCCTTTACCTATTCTTTATTTTCTCTTCCTCCTCTTCCGTCTGCTACCTTTTTGTTCTTATTCATTTCATCTTCCCCTTCTTCCTCCCCCTCATTCTTTCTTATACTCTTCTTTACATTTCTCCTCATACTTTTTCCATTGCACATTACCTTTCTTTCTCTTCCACTCATTTCCCTCTCCTTTTCTTTTCTTCTTCCTCCTCTACTTTTCTCATCTCTCCTCCCTATCTCATAATCACCTTCCTTTTCTAATCCTTTCACTGTCCTTTATTTTTACATTTTTATTTCTTTATCTGCCTCCTTTTTCTTCTTTTTTTCCCAACTCCCACTTCTTTCTCATCTACTCTTTCATTTTTCTTGCCCTCTCTCTCATCATTATTTTCCTTTTCTCCCTTTTTTTCATCTTTCCCTCCCTCTTTTCATTTCTGATGTTTACACTACTCTCTTCTCTTTTTTGTCTCTTCAGCCTCCTCCTCTTCTTCCTTTCTTATCCTGTTATTCTTTTCTCCTTTTGCATCCTTCACCTTTTTATTGTTTCTTTCATCTTCTATTTATTGAGATACATTTAAATCTGCTATTTCCTTTACTCCTCTCCCTCATTCAACTGTCCCTCTTTATTTCAGCACAGCACTTCCCACTTTCTCTTACTTCACTATCTTTAATTCTAACTTTCCCCTTCTCTCTTGGCATCATTCTTCAATCTTAAATAGCATCAATTTTTCTTCTTCTCTGCCAACTCCTCCTCCCATCTTATTATTTCTTCGTTAAACACCCTATTTCGAAACTACCCTTCTCCTTTCAGTATATCCTCTTCCTCCTCCCCCTCTTTGGTTTTTCTGTTAAAAATATATTCCTCTCCCTGTTTGCTCCTCCCAGTCCTGTTCGACATCCTCACACTGCTTTTCACTATGCCCTCCTCTTCCTCTATTACCTCCACCTTATGATGAGATTCTTCTATTCCTCCTCCAGCCACAACCCATGCCCTCTCTTTTGGGAAGAGTAAAGAATTATCTCCTAATTTAGAATATCCTGTAAAGAAGCATGGCTACTAACTGAGATAGATCAAATACCTAAGTTTGGGATGGACACATGCATGTATACACACCTGCAGATAGAGAGAGAGAGAGAGACACACACATGTACCTACAGAGAGAGAAACACACATGTACTTGCAGAGAGAGAAAAAGAGAAACACATACACACACATGCACCTGCAGAGAGCAAGAGAGACACACACACACACACCTGCAGAGAGAGAGAGAGACACACACACACACACACACACACACGTACCTGCAGAGAGAG